>JARLTB010000143.1:2780000-3380000 GCA_030141615.1 Unio pictorum | reverse complement strand
ACCGCCAGGAAGCCAGGAGACTTCCGACGTACTTTTACGGCATGGGATTTCTCCTGAAGACTTGGTATCGCGGGTGCGATAAGGAGAGGTCGTTCACCAGATGCAGGCAGATGGGACATGGTGTATAGGACTGCAAAGTTAAACAATGGCACCAAGCTCCCCAAACAGACCCACTGTCATATTCAGCAAATGTAGCATACAATGGCCGAAACTACGAATCTATATATAAGACCCCAAACCCCGAAACATAACAGCAATTTCTCACCCCAGAGAAAAACCACGGCGGGAATGATCTACAAGGCACCGATCATAGGCATCTAGTTCGAATGAGGGGTCTTGCCGAAAATTGTATCAGAAACAGAAGAAATATGTTTTTGCCAGCGCGAATATCTGATCATAAATGTACATAATAATATTATTTCATACAAATTGCACATTCTTATGTGGGTGTTTACTAGAAAAATGCACGAAAATCTTTTCAGAAATAGAAAAAATATAAAATTGTCAGGTCAGTGAATTTTCTGTAAGTAACTGAAATTAGGAGTTTAATTCTCCGACTGAGGATGTCATTAAGGTTTTATGTTGAGATTCAGTTGCAGATCCCCCTCCAATAAATCCAATAAATTACCAATTTGGTTATTAAGTTTGAAATTTATTCTCGTCAATAATGAATTATGACATTGGAGATAGTTTGAATTAATGGGTTCTTGTACAATCAAAAATCCATTAGGTACTTGAGGGGTGAATGTATACAAATTATATCCTTGTAGAGCCAGATTTGATATCTCAATATTTAACTGACAACTTCCATCAAATAAATCAAAACAATATTGACATCGATTACAGAGATTGTATTTACGATTACCGGTGATATATGTCTACCACCACGTAATGGATCATTATTGTATAGGACACCAGCTACGGGTGATGATATTTTTTCCATGCAGCGAGTATTGTAGAAAACTTTTCGTTGAGTGTTTTGTTTAGTTCATCGGTTGCAAGTGATGGTAATAAAATGCTGGTAACTCTACCCAGGTTATTTTATAGTTATATTTTATAGTGATTAAAAAATTTGAATACGGATCGTCCTAATTCTGGATCTTTAAAAATTATTACATTATTACGAATTTGCCGTGTAATGTACTGTATATATCGTCCATAAACTGATTTAAATGCTGGAATGATTTTATAATTTGCTGTTTTGATTTATCTTAATAATATTGTGTAATATATTAATAAAGATTAAATTATGTAATCTATCAAATTCTCGTTTAAGCTAAGGTACAATTCCGTCTCTAATATATTTCGTTAACAACCAATTTATAAAACCGCCCATTAGTATCAGTTGAAAATAAATCCCAAATCCTTTGTTGTATTTTTTTCGCAGTGAGATAAAGTATGAAGTAATTCATTTTTTCAAATCGTTTTTTATACTCTGGTTCCGTTATACAACATTTCGCATCTGTGATAAAATCATCACTGGATGGTTCTGGAGGTCTATTATATTCAGGCGGAATGTCAGGACAACCTAAAACATATCTTATTAATAATGTGCAGCTTTCGCGACAGTAGATAGCAGCAACTATCAGCGCTGGGGTTGCCGCAAGGAGTGGAAATATATCACCTGGTTTGGTTATATCTGAACTAGCACAAGTGAATAGAATAATTCATATTCTTGTCTTTTCATGTTTAGCATCATTAAATGTTTTACGCTGGAGTTCTGTCAGAGACAGCTTATTTTGACCACCTGTAATCTGACTGTTTTTGCGTTATTGTGGTTTCAGATTTGCTCACTGACGCGGTTTGTAGTTATTTAATCTGACTTGGAATTAGAGTAACATTTACAAGATATATATATATATATATATATATAACATTTACAAGATATATATATATAACATTTACAAGATATATATAAATATATATATATATATATATATATATATATATATATATATATATATATATATATATATATATATATATATATATATATATATATATATATATATAACGTGTGATATATAAACTATACATACTTCATAGAGTATTCATATAGATTATTTCTACCTCTGACATAAAATTGCGCTCCAGAGGAGCAAGGATTGAATACCGGAAACTGTATATTGATGGAGATAGTGACCCAATGGCATCATTATCTATTGTATAACATTTTCTTTACGTTTACTTAGTAGAAACCAGTACCCAATAGTCATTTGACATGTACGTAACTAAGTATTCATTTGACATGTACGTAAGTAAGTATTCATTTGACATGTACGTAAGTAAGTATTCCTTTGTTTAAAAACTGTAATACCTGTGCGCCCGGTAGTGGTGGTTTTAAAGGTACATTCATTGAAAACAAATCTCCCTCCCCCACACCCAGTATTTCATGTCAGGGTATTGTATATCATCTTTTCTATAATACAAAGGATGTCAAGCGTAAGAACTCTGTACCATGTATTATGCAAGTAAAGCATATATCGGTAGATAATACAAAGGATGTCAAGCGCAATAACTCTGTACCATGTATTATGCAAGTGAAGTATATATCGGTAGATAATACAAATGATGTCATTCGTAATAACTCTGCACCATATATTATACAAGTGAGGTATGTATCGGTAGATAATACAAAGAATGTCAAGGGCAATAACTCTGTACCATATATTATGCAAGTGTGGTGCATATCTGTAGATAATACAAAGGATGAAGTATCAAACTCATTCTATTTTCACAGTATGGAATGTTACCACCAAATGTAGTTTTAAACAGAGTACCACTAAGAGTAATTTTACATAGCTATAGTAACACCACTAATAGTAATTTTAAATGGAGCACCACTAAGTGTAATTTTAAATAAAGTATCACTATTTGTAATTTGAAATATAGTACCCCTAAGAGTAATTTTGAACTGATTGCCGCTAAGAGTAATTTTAAACAGAGTACCACTAAGAGTAATTTTAAACAGAGTACCACTAAGAGTAATTTTAAATTGATTGCCGCTAAGAGTAATTTTAAATTGATTGCCGCTAAGAGTAATTTTAAATAGATTACCATTAAGAGTAATTTTAAATTGATTGCCGCTAGAATTAATTTTAAACTGATTGCCACTAAGAGTAATTTTAAACAGAGTTCAACTAAGAGTAATTTAAATAGAGTACTAGTAAGAGTAATTTTTAATAGAGTATCACTAAGAGTAATTTTAAACTGATTGCCGCTAAGAGTAATTTTAAATAGATTACCATTAAGAGTAATTTTAAATAGCTAGAGTACCTTTCAGAGAAATGTCAAGTATTTAGAGTAGCACTTAGGGTAAATCGAAAGCTATTTTTTGTTTGTTTTAAACATTGATTCCCTCGAGCTAAATTTGAAAACAACATTTAAAATTAATATCTGGAACCTTTCGTCATACAGAAAATTAACCTCTGCTTAAAGATGTATCCAATGTTTTTGGTACGTAATCACACTAAAATTTTAAAATTTTATTATGGAAGTATTTTATCTTTCTAAATTGGAAGAAAGTTAAAACGTGTTTGCTTTGATACTTTAGCCTGGTGATTGAATTTCTGCAAGGGATAACTCTAGGACATACCAATTTCCGTTTGAATTAGGTCTAGCAATACTCATTACCGTCGGGTGGAACAATATCATACGAGTTACTTCCCTTACAACGCGCAATTGCTTTGCACGCGGTGCAGTCTTCACTCCTAAATTGATGGGTCAACTTTTGTAACTTAAAAGCCATCTCAAAGCAGTGATAAATGTAAATGTACAAAATACCAGAATACCCATCTCTGTCTGTCTCTCTGTCTGGTCTGATCTGTCTCTGTCTGTCCGTCTCTCTCTCTCTCTTTATATATATATATATATATATATATATATATATATATATATATATATATATATATATATATATATATATATATATATATATATATATATATATATATATATATATATATATATATATATATATATATATAATCATTTTTAACCTTTGTAGAAGAGCACCTCGTATCAAATTGTCGTGCTTTTTTCCCCCATGCATATATATATATATGCATGGGGGAAAAAAGCACGACAATTTGATACGAGGTGCTCTTCTACAAAGGTTAAAAATGATTGAGACAATCTCAGACAACTCGTATTTGAAGAGTTCAAGAACTGTGTCCATAGTGACATTAAGATTTGTCCGGATAAGGTCAATATGAAAATGCCATTCGTGCTGCTGACTAGTACTCTTTAGTTTATTTTGTATATAAGTCTTCCAATCTAAAGTCTAAAGTCTTCTGGCAGAAAAGTACTTCAGCATAATACAAGCCCTTCTAAATATCAATCTAAGACGACTTTCAAAAATCAAGCTTCTGTTAAAATTGATCAAAGATCCTTGTCTATTCCTACATATTGCAAGAAGAAAGGATATGTTATGTCTGATTGCTACAAATTGAAAAATAAGCTTCAGAATCAAAACAGACCAACTCCAAATGATTTTATTTCTAAAAGGTCAGGGTCAGGGTCATGTATTGAAACTCCACATTTGTTGGGTCTAATAAACCCCAGTCTGTTTTTATTTTGAGAATTATGAATCATTCATATCGAAGGGTTCTGTATCACTCTTGAGTGATTTGGCAAATCCCATACCGATTTAAATTCTAAGAGACACAGGAACTTCTCAGAGTCTTTTATTATCAGGTACTTCAGAGTCTTTTATTATCAGGTACTTTGTATTTTTTCCTGAGAAGTCGTTTTCTAATGAGAGTATTCTTATTCCGGGAGTAGAGTGTGACTTTGTTATTTTAAACATACAATACTTACAATTCTTGCGCAGACTCTGCACTCTGACATTTTAAACATATTGTTGTAAGTTCCTATTCACTTAAGATTCATTTAGCTTCCTACCATTGGTTGTATTAAAATCTAATTTGATGCTAAAGGTCTTGACTCAGAAAACTTGAAATAAATAAGTTAAAACCAGAATAGGTGACATAATATAACTTTATTCAAGTCTAAAATATGTTGCATATTCTATTTTCAGTCGTAATAGATACACTACATACAGGCATCTGGTAAGATGGTGCTGGGAATATCATGATCGTCAAATTAGAGTTGCTCTGCTCTGCAGTAGATGCAAGTTCCCAAGTGAAGGTGGTAACTTCAATGGTTTCAAGCACTTGTAGTTATCTTGCAGACATCCATCGGCTTGTCTGGCCTCATGGATTGGCTGGACAGAGATGGTGGTAACAAATAACTGACTGGTTTCCTGACCATTTTCTCCAGTGATGCCATCATATTGTTAACATATTCTGAAATTTGTAAAAAATGTAGTAATAAAAGTTAAAGTGGTATTCATTTTATAAAAAAACATAACTAGAATTTGACTGCATAATTATTTTGTTACAATATATGACTAAAACATCCATGTTCTATAGTCATTATTTTCATTTTTGATGAGGCATATGACATGTTACTTATAAAAATCGCTTCGTGAAGGTTAAATGTATAATATAATCGAATGTTGTATGAGTGTACTAGTAGACCTTTAACTCATTCTTTGGATCAATCAGAAGGTATTGATTTGCAGTGATTTTCTTTTAACTACTCATTCTTCCGATCAAAGTGATACTCAGGAAAATCACTTGTTGCCGAACATGAGAGAGATCCTGCGATCTCATGCTTGTTTCAAATTTCCATTACTAAAACTGAATCCTCTGAAGTTCCTGTGTGTTTTTCGTTACAAACGGAATTCTTATAAGAAAAGGGAGACCTCCTGAGGTACCTGAAGGTGACGAGTGGTCAGTCAACTATAAAATGGTGGTTCCAAAATTGTACAGTCAGGAAATATTTTGTCTAGCCCATGAAATGCCTTTGGCTGGTCATTTAGGGATTAAGACTTATCACAAAATCTTGACTCACTTCTATTGGCCAAAAACGGAAAGTGATTGTTTGTAAATACTGTAGAAATGGTAGCAATACATAATCAGAAGATACATAAGACTGCAACCTATTCCTGCATAAACCATGGAGCAGAATAATGGTATTGTAATAAATTTGGAGTAAGTGTTAGTGAATTTGAACCATGCTTGGGTCGTTAGTAGTGAATTTGGATACAAGCCGAATGACTGTCCCTTTTTGTAACATAGTCCATATTAAAATTCCGCGGTATATACAAGTATTGTGATTGAAAAGGCAGCATTTATGGTTGGAAATCAGTAAATTATAGAATGGAATCAACAAGTTGGAACTTGGTAGGTACCGTTTATGTGGCCATAGTGGGAAATGGGCGTATGTATATGAGCGTGATACGTCGGAAATTCTGTGGATTGACTGGCCTAGGGTCGCGCAGTTAAATATTTCCCAGTTAGCAAGGGAATACTAGTGGAATTTCTACGGCATGACAGGCTTGCGGTACGAAAATAGGATTATAATGAAGAAAAACCATGCTAAAGTGCGGTTAATGGACTCTTGGGCAAGTTGTCTCCTATGGGTCGCTCATTGATTACAGCAAAGATTATTAGTTATAGCAGACACGTCTTTCTTTCCATTTTACAACTCAAGTTGTATGGAAGTCTTTGGAAATTTGGGGAAAACTTATGACTTCCAGCGTGACTCGCGCCAGGGTTTTGACACCGCTCGGTCAAGTGAATATCCCTGTGCTTGTAACAGTATATTATGTAGTTCCCTTCCCGAAGACCAAGTCAGGTAGTCTTATAGTTATTTACCATAATTTGTGCGTTAACAACGTTTCCAGAGACAATTCTTTTGAAGAATATTGAATGTAAAACAATAGTAAAAGGTTAAAAAAATGTTGCTTTTTATATACTAAATTCGGCTGTCCTAAATCTGTCCAATCTGACCAAGGGTCAATTTTATGACTGTAAATTTACAGTAGATTACGCATGAATTAGGCATCCAACAATTCAGAATGTCTGCCTATCACCCTGAGAGCCAGTTGCATTATAAAAATTTCATCAGACTTTACAATAGTATTCGATCATACTGCTGTGATACGGGTAAAGATTGGGATGAAGGCATTAATTTACTATTATGGAACCGCTCCGGTGGCCTAGTGGTTAGAGCGTCCGCCCCGGAAGCGGGAGGTCGTCGGTTCGATCCCCGGCCGAGTCATACCAAAGACTTACAAAAATGGTACTAACAGCTGCCTCGCTTGACGCTCAGCATTAAGAGGTTAGTGTTAGGACTGGTCGGCCTGGTGTCAGGATAATGTGACTGGGTGAGACATCATGCTACATGTCTGCGGCATGATGTCTCAGTGCTAGACATCACTATAAACTGCCTCACTGCAGACATTGTAGCGATATGACTGAAAAATTGTTAAAGCTACGTTAAAAATCCTAATCAAACAAACAAAAAATTTACTACTATGGTGATGTTAGGGAATAATATGATCAAGAATTTTTAGGATTCAGTCCTTTTGAACTAGTTTTTGGACACATTGTACATGGACCATTGACTTTATTGAAAGTGAAACTTTTTTCTAATGAAGATAATGAAATTAGTCTTCTCGATTATATTTACAATTTTAAGTATACGTTGTCAAAGGTTTACGAGATTGCAAGAGCGAACTTGCACTCTACCCAGTCAAAAATGAAATAAAGGTGTAATTATACAAACTCTCTTGCTCATCCCACTAAATCCGTTTCAGGCCAGATAATATGGTCCCTACGCAGTTGAAAAGAAAGTAAGTGATTTTTAATTACATCATAAATACTCATGAAAGGCGACCCCCCCCCCTTTATATGATATACATGTCAAAAGAGTATATTGACAGAGATAGCCAGGTTAAACATGCAATTAATTTAGTTGTATATGTTCCACTCAGTGTATATTTAAGTGAAGGAATACAATTGAATTATAATGCGTTGGAGAGATAACTCTGCATAATTCAGAAATTATGAATCATATGGACCAGACACTTTCACATTTGCAACAAAACGAATGAAACGAACTTACAGTAATTATTTAAAAATGAACATTTATGTCCAGATATTTCTACAAGAACAAACACAATTTCCCATGACTGTGAAAAAGTAAAGTTTGTGAAACAACAGCCTTTCAGGACTAAGCCTCTCAAACAGGAATATTTGAAAAAGAAATTCAATATTTGCTGAAGTATTGAATTGACAAAATTGAAAATGCCAAGTATGTCACCAAATCTGACCTTCTGAAAGAATTGTGGCAAATTCCACTAAAGGGAAACGCAAAGGAAATGTCGGCATTCGTGCCTCCAGATGGAGTTTATCAGTCAATATACAGTGATGCCATTTGGGACGAAATGTATTTTTCCATAATTGCCAAAGCTCTGACAAATGTATTGAAAAAGAAAACCAAGCTCCAGGGGACTGAAAAATGTCAGGCAGCTTTTTGATACATTAAAGTCCATACGTACCAGTACACTAATTCCTACAGCTCCAAATATCAGTCAATCATTTATACTGTATGTTGATGCATCTGATTTTGGGGTTGGAGCAGTATTGATTCAAGAAGATAAAAATGGTGTTGATCATCCAGTGTGCAATTTTTTCCCAAGCAATAAAATAAGCACGGAAGAAATTATTATACAATCGAGAAGGAGTGTTTGGCTTTGATATTGGCATTATTACACCATTTTAAAGTTTACATTGGTCCAGCACCTACTTCAATTATTTTGTTTTGTGATCACAACCCCCTTACTTTCATCATCAAAATGAACATAAAAACATTAAAGAATTTTAATGTAGTTTGTTGTTTGATGAATATAATATTGATACCAGGCATATCACGGGAAAATACAATTTAATAGCAGATGCACTTTCACGTGTATGGAAATATTATTTAATGTATAACTTGTCTAAATCATAAGAGTTCTTCTTGTGTTAGTTTTTTTGAATACCTCATATTTAATTAATCTATTGCAATACGAAAGCTTCTTTATATAAATCTTTCTTTTTCGTTTATGGTGGGAAGTGTTATGCATATGTAATTTAATTGTTTGTTAGTTTTAAATCTAGTTTTATTCCATGACATGCCAATATAAGGTACAATTTCTATAAATTCAGTTCAGTTCTGTTTGACCTGACTATTATAATATATAATCACTGTATCTAGCTGCTGACCTAGATTCAGAACCAGTATGGCGCCTGGTAGAAAACGTTTTCATTAAAAGAAAACTTCTTCCCCAGAATAAGGATCATTTATTTCAGGAGTACGTGATGCTAGGCAGGTAAAAAAACCTTTTTTTGTTCTGAAATAACGATCTCGTGACCCTCATAAAGGAATCTGTTTGTTTTTTTTTCCTAATTTAGTGCATAACTTGATGTGATCAGTTTGAGTTGACATTTTGTTTGTTTGTTTTACAAGTGATTCCTTTCCCTGGAAATATATGTGCTTATTATGATTTCTCAGACAAAGACATTCATTGCAATTTTGTCGGAATTTCAAAACTAGATTGTTTTTTTCCCCCTATGATTTTACAAGATACAGTTTGCTCTACAGCTAATTCTCTGAATATTAATGATGTTATCGTCTTCCATTTTGGATATCAGTTTCATTCCGGACTTTGTATTACTAGGACTGTTTTAATTCTTGGATATTTTAAAATTTGATTCCAAAAATAATAAGTTTTTTTTTTCTCTTTTCACTTGATATTCTAGGGAAATAAATTATTTGTTAGATTTTGCAAAGCTTGTTGTGTTCACTCTTGTCCTTTTTCTATGAGCCTAGACTCGTAACACACTATCTACGAAATAAACCGGTAATGTAGACCGGAAGTAAAGCGCGAGCACAGTGGAGAAGACAAGAAGCGACGGATGGACTTTGCAATAAACTTCTAATAAAAATCAGTTGTTGTTATTTTAGGGTTTAACGCCATTTTTTCAGCACTAGATAGGCTATACATAGAAACCAGTATTATTGGTGAAGCAGGTATAATCCCAGATAGAACCACCGACCTACGAGAAGCTACTGGCAAGCTTTCTCACATACCCACCTTGGCCGAATCCGAGACTCGAACCCACGCAGACAGAGATAAGATGGCAGTGATCCGTAACGGAGAGCGCTTTAGACCTTTCGGCCACTCGGGGCTCCTATCAAAATCAGTAACCTACTTATATAGTATATGGGTAAAAATGTTTGGAATGTCTCTATTGTGGTTGTGAAAGTTGTTAAAGACAAAATAAGAATACAGCAGATAGGATAGATAAATTCAGACGGAATCATAAAGTCTTGGGATTGTGAATTGTGAGAGTTATTTACATTGTGTTAATTGGGAGTAGGGGAGTGCGTTATAAAATCAAGTGCCTGTGCATTATTCATTCAACATAATAGATAGATCCCTTTGTGAAAAGCTACATGTGGAACTATACGCAATCGATTGAGATGTATTGCTGTGCTTGAGAAACTCACTGACGTTAAGTGAATTAAACATAACCACACAGCAGTTTCACTAGTGCTATAACCTGATTAGTCCCATCGTAACCCATTAATTAAAAGGCATTCCGAATTCATAACATAAATCCAAGGATTCAATTTATGTGTTTGATAGAACATAAGTGAAACAAACTTTTTGCCACATCGTTTCAAAGTTTTATTGGTGAGTTTGGCTCTCTCTACTCTTCATTTTAAGAGGTAGAATAAGGAAAACATTCTTTACAGAGGTTGAATCAAGAAAATTTCTGAAATTGTTTTGCATAATGTTGACTATCATTTCGTACATAATCTAGCTGGATGTGATGGGAAGCTTTGCATTTTAACATAATTTAGTGAGCGGCTTTTTTGAACAAGTTTCAAAGTATTACTTTAAGAAGAATTTTTGGTTTCGCTTCATTGAGCATGCAGCTTCAAACAGACCTAGAACTAATTTAATTTCAAGCATTCCGCATAATCATTTAGAGGAGTTATGGCCCTTGGTTACATTCCAAGTTTTCTTTCCGCATCAAGCCCGTTGTAAGAACTAATCGACATAGACACCATTATATGTATTGATGACTATTTAAATTTTAAGAATTTTTGCATTTGCTTTTTACTTACCTTTACAGAATTAAAATAATTTTGAATTTCTATTTTATATTTTACTTCGTATTTATATTTATTTTAAAGGGAGTTATTCCACTAACATTTTTGTGCAAGTCTTATCATTTTGCACCATTAACCGCTATAGTGCTGATGAGCATCTACACGGTACCACATGTATACATTCTAATTACACGGTACCACATGTATACATTCTAATTACACGGTACCACATGTATACATTCTAATTACACGGTACCACATGTATACATTCTAATACACGGTACCACATGTATACATTCTAATTACACGGTACCACATGTATACATTCTAATTACACGGTACCACATGCATACATTCTAATTACACGGTACCACATGTATACACTATAATTACACGGTATCACATGTATACATTCTAATTACACGGTATCACATGTATACATTCTAATTACTTGAATGAGTTCGATCTTCAACTATCAGCTTCGTCATTTTGAAGAGTTTGTAATATATTTTATAGACAAATTTCATTTCGTTTAAAAGATGTTTTTTGAATCTTCTTATTATTCCACTTATATAGGAATTCAAGTGTCACGAAGTCATTTATTTGGATCTTTGATTTATCCATGGATCACAAATTTGCACAGTTCAATTTTGCATTCATGTCGAGGCACTACCAACATCAGTTGTACTTGGGGTTTTAATAAGAAACAAACATTTTGCGAAATATTACTTCCTTTGTAGCTCCTTTTCGATTAAAAGTTGTGGAGTAATAAAATCGCTGAAAAAGATATATATTTGTCATTTTGCAGAAGTTTCATATCAGATAGATTCAGAATTAAAACGAACAAACAGGAATATACATATCAGACAATCTTTAATTTAAATATATGTATTATGCATATAAAGATAAAATAAAATTAAAAACCCGATCTATTTTTATATGATGAGGAACCGACTTTTGTCTGTGAACTATCCTGCAATCGTGTAAACATACATTTGGACAATTGCATCGTCTATATTTTAAATATCGCGCAATCCTGGAATATTTTCAATAAACAATGACACTTGATGGAAGCAGTACATGACCTTGATGACACATTGCCTGTTTCACTATTCATCATCATCATCATCATCATCATCATCATCATCATCATCATCATCATCATCATCATCATCATCATCATCAGTCTCTTGACCTAGTGCACCAATGCCTGTCTCCGCAAAACCTTTCCTGGTCCATTTTGTGATGTTGTCAGTCCATCTTTTTCTCTGTCTAGCTATCCTTCTGTCGCCCTGGACGCTGCCCTGCATTACTGTTGTGGATAGACTATTGGCTCTAGTGACATGGCCATACCATTTTAGTGTTCTCTTTTTCACAGTGGTGAGGAAGTCTTCATAATGGCCTTCGTTGTGTCTGATGATGTTATGTATGTTATGTTATGTACGACCCATGTTGTACTTCTTCATCGTGGCCCACAATGCCTAATGGCACACTCTGTCAAAAGCCTTTTTGAAGTTGCGAGTGCTTTTGACACATAACCCTAACATTGTATATTTGTTCTGTTTAGCTTCTTCCACTCCGGAACCCTACATGTTCTTCTATGATAATGTCTTCTGCTTGTGGGTTCAGTCTGTTAAAAATGATTTTCAGCATCACCATACTAGCTTAGCTGATCGAACCGATAGTTCTCTAATTTTGGCACAGCTGGTGATAGCCTTTTTTTGGTAGGTATTATAATCAGTGACTGCGTCCACTCTGTTGGCCATTCGCCTGACTGCCAGATGTTGCAGATGTTTGTTAGTAGCTCTATCACTGATTCTCTAACATTCATGATACGTTCAGCGGAGACGTTGACTACTCCGGCTGCCTTCCCATTCTTCAGTGCTCTTATTGCTGACTCTACCTATTCTTTGAGAATGGGGAAATCATCATCATTTGTGGCGTGTGGAACATATATCCCCTCTGGGTCTCCTGTGGACGGATGGTTGTAGACGTATTTACAATACTCAGTCCATCTTTCTGCAATGTCACTTGTATCTGTTAGGCATGTTCCATTTTCGTCTTGAATGGTACTGACTCTTGGTTGCTTCTTTTGGGCGAGGTCTTACACAATTTGTTGTTATTCTTTATCAGATTGCTCACAAATTCTGTGCACTTTGGTCTCTCCAATCTTCTTATGCTTTCGTCAAGTTTTTATTTCTCATTAACTGATTGTACCCGTTGTGTGTCTGGTGTTTTTGAGGTCTCTTCGGACATCACACAGATTCAGGATCTTTTCTGTAACCCAGGTGTTTTTTCTTTGAGCGATGGAGGCCAATGATGTTTATGTAAGCTGTTTTCATGACTGTGTTGAAAGTGTATGTCATCATTTAACATCAACATCTATCACAAGGCATGGAGCAAATTTTCCTCCAATTGTGGCATGGAATGACTTGCAGATGCTATGGTCCTTCAGTTGTTCAATGTTGAATTTGAGCCTGATTTTCTTTGGCTTGTTAAATGTCTTTAGTCTCACTCGGAAGCTCATAATGACGAGGTCGTGATCACTCTCAACATCAGCACCAGGGAACGTTCTTGGTTTTGCTGTATTAATGCCAGATCGGTAACGGTTTTGAACCCGTATGGATTCGATCTGGTTATGATGGGTTTCATTTGGTGCGTGCCATGCCCAGCATCGTGAAGCTTTATATTGGCCCAGGGTAGTTGTCTTTTACCAAGTTGTTGTATCTTGCGAACTCGAGGAGCCGTCTCCCTCTTTCATTGGTAAGCTCATTGCAAGAAGGTCCACAATGATCATCCCAGTGTTTAAGAGCATCATCGCCAAGTTTGACAGTCCAGTCTCCTTGGGTGATGAGGATGTCGTTTTTACTTACCAAGTTTATAATACCCTGGAGTTTGTTGTAAATGTTAATAGAGATACTTTTAGACGAATGGAGATGATCCTTCTAGATATATGGAGACATTGAAGCACAGATCCCCTGATGGCTTTGTTTACAAGGAAGCTTACGCCATTTATGGACTTGTCCAACTCTCCACTATAGTAGAATATATGCCCATCTTCAGTTTGGTGTTCTCTTTGTGCTTTCCATCTTACTTCACCGAGTCCCAGAATGTGCCATGTGTTGTGTTAGATCTCATGTGTCAATGTATGTATGTATGTATGTATGTATGTATGTATGTATGTATGTATGTATGTATGTATGTATGTATGTATGTATGTATGTATGTATGTATGTATGTATGTATGTATGTATGTATGTATGTATGTATGTATGTATGCATGCATGCATGCATGCATGCATGCATGCATGCATGCATGCATGCATGCATGCATGTATGTATGTATGTATGTATGTATGTATGTATGTATGTATGTATGTATGTATGTATGCATGCACATGTATGTATGTATGTATGTATGTATGTATGTATGTATGTATGTATGTATGTATGTATGTATGTATGTATGTATGTATGTATGTATGTATGCATGCACATGTATGTATGTATGTATGTATGTATGTATGTATGTATGTATGTATGTATGTATGTATGTATGTATGTATGTATGTATGTATGTATGTATGTATGTATGTATGTATGTATGTATGTATGCATATGTCCACGTTTGCCCTATTGCTAAGGACCTCAAGATAACATTCGATGTCAAACAATCTTAAACGTACAGAAACTAACGTAATTACCCACAATCATCTAATATTCAGGTCAGCATGACAATACGAATACTTTATATAACACTGTGTAATATTCCTTTACCATGGCTGTCGGTACTTAGCAACATACAAAAAATGTTGGCTAAGGTCTGTGCCAGTGATAAACTTTCACTGTACATGGGAATCACCTCACATCCAGCAGTCCGCTTGAAATAATGAAGCCTAGTCTGGTTAGGATCGTTGCCAAAGGAAATGACAGCTATATCGACATGAAGTGTCGAGTGGTCTTCAGTTGATGTTGTAAACCACTTCCTCGTAGCTGAGCCGACGTTCTTCTCTCCTGGCGTCAACCTTCAACGTAATCTTTGAACCACTCTGAACCGCTTTTGGATAGGACAGGTCGTTGTGCAGTCAACCTTGTCTGATGCAGCCAGGTCACTGACTCTTCCTGTTGCTGTGAAACTCTACATACCATATCACAAATTGTGATCAAATGTCCACGGACAAAGTTCCCCGATAGACTGCAGGCTCTGCACCTTCATGAAGATGACGCTGTTAAATGACTGAGTACGCACTGCATACGATAATATAGTACTAATTGTTCCTAATCATCTTATGACCACACATCACGATAGTCTAATTTTAACCTTTATATTTTCATACAGTCTAATGAACAACCTACATTATGACTTCTTTCCTATACAATTTACATTTAAATATTGTGTAAATAGCAAACTGGTACTGTGTAAATAGCAAAATGGTATTGTGTAAATAGCAAACTGGTACTGTGTAAATAGCAAACTGGTACTGTGTAAATAGCAAAATGGTATTGTCTAAAAAAGCAAAACGCTATTGTGTAAATAGCAAAATGGAATCGTGAAAATAAAGAATTGGTATTGTGGAACTTGTAAAATGGTTTTGTGCTTAATATATCTGATGAAGCACTTTCAGACATCATCATTGCAACTCGAAACGTTTCGTCTAGAAACCTTCGACAGATGACAAGCAGAAACAAATGTTTTAACGCTGAACAGTGCGTACAATGGACGAATGGGTTCCAGTTCAACCCCATAATTAAATTCCTCTCCAGATATTAGTAGGAGAATTGTCGATGCATTAAACGTCTAAATTTGCTATGAAGTCGCTACTTATCTGGATCCAAAATAGGTCATGACGAATATAATAATCTAAAAAAGTCGATGTGATTGATTCAAACTCAACATAAGTTGATTGTCGGTTGCAAGCGAATTGTTAATCATAAAATTAGAAAGAGGATTGATATTAATCTGTAAAATTGATTCTCGCACGATACGCTCGTGGGACTTTACATTTATAAATGGATGCAATTGACGTAGCCAGATTAAATTATTGTTGTTTGTTTTAATTTCGATATCCATTATTTGTTTCTTCTTGTCGTATTATCAAAATGGTCTGATTATAATTATAAATTTTATTTGAATACAAGATTCATAGCGAATTATCGTGTTAGTATGAATCAGATTAAAATGGATTTTGCAAAGACACTTAGGGGTCAGAGGGCGCCAATGAATCTAAATATGCTACAAGAAAGAAATGGAAACCAAGAACAAAGGTCAATGACATTTGAAACAATTAGGGTAAAGGTTAAATGTTATTCGCACCACATGACAATTTGTTGAAATTAAGACGTTACTGAAAGAAAAACGTTGCTGTAACAAAGGCGTTACTGAAACATTGTGCAATACACACAAAAGCAAAGTAGCTGTAACACTATTTATTTCCATTACAAAGTAGTCCTACCACCATAAATACAAAAACATAAAAGATAAATAGTATATACAATTATACGACCCCAAACTAACCAGATGAGCATGGATTAATTGCCCGCCACGTGACCTCACTCTACCATCTTTTGTCTCCAATGAAACATCATTCAAACTACTCGTTCGTACCAGGATTGTGAAATCAATCTGACTACCAATTTTTACATGCAATGTAAAATCAACCTGACTGCGATTTTGTTCCTGTAGTTTGAAATCAACCCAAGTTTGTACTTGCAATGTGAAATTAGTCTGATGACGATTTTGTACCTGCAATGTAAAATCAAGGTAAATTTGTAGCTGCAATGTGAAATCGTCCTGACTACGAGTTTATACCTGCAATGTGAAATCAATCTAAGTTAGTACCTGCAATGTTAAGTTAGTCTTACTGCGATTTCGTACCAGCAATTGTAAACCAACCTAGGTTTGTACATGCGTTGTGAAATCAACCTGACTTCATTTTGTACTGGCCATATGAAATCAGTCTGACTGGGATTTTGTACTGGCCATATGAAATCAGTCTGACTGGGATTTTGTACTGGCCATATGAAATCAGTCTGACTGGGATTATGTACATGCAATGTGAAATCAATCTGACTGGGATTTTGTAACTGCAATGTGCAATCAGTCAGATGTAGCATCCTCAGATGAAGCATCTTCATATCAGATGTATTATTCGCATATCAGATGTAGCATTTTCATATCAGATGTACCATTCTCAGATGTAGCATTTTCATATTAGATTTATTATTCGAATATCAGATGTATTATTCGCATATTATATGTATTAGTCGTATATCAGATGTATTATTCGCATATCAGATGTATTATTCATATATCAGATGTATTATTAGCATATCAGATGTAGTATTCGTATATCAGATGTATTATTCGTATATCAGATGTGGCATGTTCATATCAGATGTATTATTCGTATATCAGATGTAGCATTTTCATATCAGATGTATTTTTCGTATTTCATATGTAGCATTTTCATATCAGATGTATTATTCGCATATCAGATGTATTATTCGCATATCAGATGTATTATTCGCATATCAGATGTATTATTCGCATATCAGATGTACCATCCTCAGATGTAGCATTTTCATATTAGATGTATTATTTGAATATCAGATGTATTATTCGAATATCAGATGTATTATTCGCATATCAGATGTATTATTCGCATATCAGATGTATTATTCGCATATCAGATGTACCATCCTCAGATGTAGCATTTTCATATCAGATGTATTATTCGCATATCAGATGTATTATTCGCATATAAGAAATATTATTCGTATATCAGATGTATTATTCGTATATCAGATGTAGCATTTTCATATCAGATGTATTAATATTTTCATATCAGAGGTTTTATTTATATATTATATATAGCATTTTTATATCAGATGTATTATTGGTATATTATTCGCATATCAGATGTATTATTCGCATATCAGATGTATTATTCGTATATCAGATGTATTATTCACATATCAGATGTATTATTGGCATATCAGTTGTATTATTGGCTTATCAGATGCATTATTCGCATATTCAGATGTAGCATTTTCATGTCAGATGTATTATTCGTATATCAGATATATTATTCGTATATTAGATGTATTATTCGCATATCAGATGTATTATTCGCATATCAGATGTATTATTCGCATATCAGATGTACCATCCTCAGATGTAGCATTTTCATATTAGATGTATTATTTGAATATCAGATGTATTATTCGAATATCAGATGTATTATTTGCATATCAGATGTATTATTTGCATATCAGATGTATTATTTGCATATCAGATGTATTATTCGCATATCAGATGTATTATTCGCATATCAGATGTACCATCCTCAGATGTAGCATTTTCATATCAGATGTATTATTCGCATATCAGATGTATTATTCGCATATAAGAAATATTATTCGTATATCAGATGTATTATTCGTATATCAGATGTAGCATTTTCATATCAGATGTATTAATATTTTCATATCAGAGGTTTTATTTATATATTATATATAGCATTTTTATATCAGATGTATTATTGGTATATTATTCGCATATCAGATGTATTATTCGCATATCAGATGTATTATTCGTATATCAGATGTATTATTCGCATATCAGATGTATTATTGACATATCAGTTGTATTATTGGCTTATCAGATGCATTATTCGCATATTCAGATGTAGCATTTTCATGTCAGATGTATTATTCGTATATCAGATGTATTATTCGTATATTAGATGTATTATTCGCATATCAGATGTATTATTCGTATATCAGATGTAGCATTTTCGTATGAGATGTAGCATTTACATATCAGATGTATTATTCGCATATCAAATGTATTATTCGTATATCAGATGTATTATTCGTATATCAGATGTATTATTCGCATATCAGATGTATTATTTGCATATCAGTTGTATTATTGGCTTATCAGATGCATTATTCGCATATCAGATGTATTATTCGCATATCAGATGTACCATCCTCAGATGTTACATTTTCATATCAGATGTATTATTCGCATATCAGATGACTTATTCGCATATCAGATGTTTTTTTGCATATCAGATGTAGCATTTTGTTATCAGATGCATTTTTCGTATATCAGATGTATTATTCGTATATCAGATGTACCATCCTCAGATGTAGCATTTTCATATCAGATGTATTATTCACATATCATATGTATTATTGGCATATCAGATGTAATATTCGTATATCAGATATAGCATTTTCATATCAGATGTATTATTCACATATCATATGTATTATTGGCATATCAGATGTATTATTGGCATATCAGATTTATTATTCGCATATCAGATGTATTATTCGTATATCAGATAATACATATTATTTGCATATCAGATGTACCATCCTCAGATGCAGCATTTTCATATCAGATGTATTATTCGCATATCAGATGCATCGTTAGCTAACGTAATGGAAAATGAAAATTCCAGTTGTAACCAATGAATCATCGACGCAAACAATAAAATATCAGCCGGCTGTTTCTTGATATGACTGAAACCACCCACTTGAATGTAAAACTTTGTACAGTTTATCAACACGACCTTTCAAACTTTCGAAGGTAAGTACTAATATTGTTGTTCAATGTGATTGGATTGTATTACATGAATACAGCATATAATCACAAACCGGAAATCAAATTGTATCAAAGGCATGGTCCGTTTGAATTAGGTCGATTGGATGGCCGATCTTTTGGCGGAAGAAGACTCACAGGAATGGCTTAGCCTGTTATATTTGTTCAGCAGTTCTGATAAAGGTTTTACTTGAATAAATGCTGCAAAACAGTTTATATAACAAACGTTTGAATGAAATAGAGATTTTATATTTAAAACAAGTGAAACATAAAAGAATTCGTAAATTGAATTAAGAAGGAAAAGCTTAGAGACACCAAAATAATAGTGGAACCAACCTTAAGCCTCAAGACAGACACTTCTGAGATCAAAAGGATCAAAATCCGAACATTTGTCAAGAAAATAGTATATACAAAACAAACGATGATAACAATAACTGCATCAGTAGATGGGAAAGGAATGTATTGTGGAGAACGATACATCATCATTAATATTATCAATCAATAATATCTAATCTTTGTTAATTACATTGACTGCACATAGGGCCATTCAATATTTCAAGATCCTGCTGCTTTATAGACTGATATACATACATATATATATACATACATACATATATACATATATATATATATATATATATATATATATATATATATATATATATATATACATACATACATACATACATATATACATATATACATATATATATATATACATATATACATACATATACATATATATATATATACATATATATATATATATATGTATATATATATATATATATATATATATATATATATATATATATATATATATATATATATATATTATAGCATCAAAACATCAGACTATGCTGCTATTAGGTGAAAACAAACAGAGACATAATTAACTACGTGACAATATAAACGATAAACGCCCTTAAAGTTGTATATGTAATTAAGAGTAGCTAGGACTTTAAAAGCAATTTTGCATAATAAATCGTTTCTTTTTTGTTGCTTCGAAATATTATCTGCAAGTGCGTGAATGCATTTGCATCGATTGTACATAATGGTTACACTCCGAGTGATATTTCAGTAATACTATTACAATCAATTCTTATCTAGCCTACAGGTTTAATCATTGTAAATGTATGACAAGGAATAATGGCTTCTACTTCAAACAGGAGACAGAATACCTGCGCACATAAATGTATTTAAGACCTCAAGCTATTTTCTGATCATGATAAATTGGTGTGAAAAAGTCTGATGTAGCCATTAGTTAGATGAATTTATTTTTGTTTCGTTCTATACCATACATCACAGATCTTAATTTCATGAGTTAAGCAATTGAACAGTTGAAAATATGAAAGTGGACTTCAGTTTTCCAAATTTATTTCCTACAAGAGACGATGTCAATTTTGAAATTCGAGACTATTCAAACGTAGGCTTAAGTTGCGCTTGAGTTGAGGTTTTTATCAATCTGACTTCAGTGTACGAAACATTTCATGTACACTATAAAATCAAATTATTCACATAGTTAATAAAATGAGGAAAAGCAAACGCAATAAAATGATTTCACAGCCACATTAAGACTCGATAAATCGTTAGCAACGTTTTCAATTAAAATATAAGAGAGAGAGAGAGAGAGAGAGAGAGAGAGAGAGAGAGAGAGAGAGAGAGAGAGAGAGAGAGAGAGAGAGAGAGAGAACTAAACATAGATATATGAATAGTAAGAGTTTCAAAGAATGTATACAGAGAACCAATATGTATGTCAAACATTTTCTGGTGGTCTGACGTTTAGACGATAACAGTACACGATTAATAATTTGAATTTCATACCGAAAATGAAACGTAAACGTTTGGCGAACATTTCTGCCAAGTTTAATTTGCTACCACTCTGACCTTTTGTTTTGTCAGTTATTATCTGCTTACCTATATTTTTTACTGTTTGTGTAAAAGTAAGTAATTTCTATATATGTGAGAATATCCCTTTTATTATTTTTTTTTAATTTAGCTGTATATTTGTATAACTATTTCTCTAAAATGTTTTTTTTTTAACTTAATTTATACCGGTTGCTATTTAAAAACTACCTTATATTCGAAACTTTGCACTACTGAATGATACATTAATCAAATATAAATCAACCATTGACTATATGAATTAGGTTTCAAGTAACCGAATGTAGCATCAAATTGCAATGTTATCCATATGTCCGTCCTTCCAGCTGAAAACGCACTGCAGTAGTGTAATTTATTTTGTAGTTTAGGACATAGTTTGTGTATATTGTTTTACATCATATTTTCTAAAACCAGAAGATACAATGGGCTCCATTGATATACCTTTCCAGAGTATGAAAGACGTAGACCTCCTGGATATTTGCGGTGTCGGATTTAATTGTAGGCTGGTTGGGGATGTGACGATGCCCGTTTTCTCATTTGTTACACTAGATACACATTGATTATGTTGGGTATCATTCTTTATTAAAACACATACCTTGTGTGCCAGCTTTATATATGGCTATATATTCGACCCTATGGCAGCTTGTTATATAGCCTTCAACCATAAGTAAAATATGTGTAAGAAATGGTGGTCAGAAATAAACTTTATTGTACAGATGACGGAACTTGTTATCTACTGGACCACGCAGTGTTCAGTCTGGTCAATCGCATGTGTCTGTAGTACTTTGTCTAGAAAATCAGATGTGTCTGCAATACTCTGTCTGGCCAATCGGATGTGTCGGCATATTTTGTCTGCATGATCAGGCTATTAGTGATGTATTCAGTTTTTTTTAATCACCAATATTGCTTGTGTATCAATCAGAATAATTCTTGAGGATTAGAGAAAGCCTGAATGCAGCTAGTAATGACTTCAAAATTAACACAAGCGGCTTCAGCGGACGTTAAGAGATATCTCAAATGACCTATTCATAACAGATAAGGTACACCACCCGACTGTGTCCCCTTCCCAACAAAACAAATCAAACGAACAACAACAACAGTCAACTTAAATAATAAAAGAAATGCAATGTGCTGTTGTCAGAAAGCTGTTTTTGGCTTCAAATAATGAGAATTTATAGCAGCATACATCAGGGACATTAATTTAAGTTTTCAGTTCAAGTGGTACCAATGTCTTGATGACTGCCAAGACCTTAAATTGCTATGTTATTTTTAATAAAAAAATTACCCCATACAGTTTGTATTTCAAAGACGGGGAAACCTTGGTCACATCACATTACAGTAACTTATTTATCTACAATTGACAACACAAACTCCTCTCTCTCTCTCTCTCTCTCTCTCTCTCTCTCTCTCTCTCTCTCTCTCTCTCTCTATATATATATATATATATATATATATATATATATATATATATATATATAGTCTGCATGATCAGGCTATTAGTGATGTATGTACTCCTCTCTCTCTCTCTGTCTCTCTCTCTGTCTCTCTCTCTCTCTCTCTCTCTCTCTCTCTCTCTCTCTCTCTATATATATATATATATATATATATATATATATATATATATATATATATATATATATATATATATATATATAGTTTATATTTGATTTAATGTAATTGTTTGTTTGTTAGTATTAAACTTATACAGATAAATATAAACAATAAGAGTGATAATAGAAGAATATTTTAGTACTAAGAATATATATGAATGTGATGGCTGTGGGTGTTAAATCCGCGCACTTGGGCTCATCGCCTGATGTTTTTAGCCATGTTTCTGTCAGGAAGAAGACGTCGATATTCTGGTCGTTAATAAAATTAACTACTTCTCTGCGCCTTTCCGGTGATCCTACTGATTTGGCGTTGAATAATGCAATACGTAGTATTATCTACGGGACAGTTGAGACAAAGGTTGACTATTTAAGATGAATTTGAACCAAGTTATCAAACTTAACGGCGGATTTTTAAAATTGTTTATATGTTAAGGGGTAAAGGGAGATAACTGGAATTCTTTTTTCTTGTTCTACACCGGCCATCTTTAAAACATCGTTTCTTTTTGTCGCTTAAATTTACATTTAACTAATGATGAATGTAGTTCCAATTCGTTTAGTCTTGAGCCCAATGTAGTAAGAAGAGACAAAGTGTGGTCATTTAATGCATTTAACGAGGGTCCATCATAGCGTTAGCGAGTTGACTGGCGATCACGTGATGGCGGTTTATTCAAACACAAAGGACGTCTGAACAGTGGAACAAGACATTTGAGACAAATTGTAATTGTTCTCGTTTCCATAACAAGGAGATGAAGAAACTTATACGAACCGAACAGCCAATTAAAGATGAAACAATAATGTAGACGAATATATAGAACAAGCCCATATATCATGAAAAATAGCACAAAAACGGAAAAGCTGTGTCAAGCATTTAAGCGATAGCTGCCATCTTTCAGGAAGTTATATAGGCAAAAAAACTGGTCTGACATGAATATATATGGGACCATGGCGTTTAAAATATAGCCATTTGACGTTTTGCAGTTAAAATGGCATCATGTGGAGAAATAATTTGAAACAAAGCGGCAGAAACGTGATTTATCGCCTCGTTCAGTAGCTGAAATCTTGGCTCAGATTCATGCCAGTGGCTATAACATGAGTGAGCCAGAATTAAGACCCAGAGAGTCTTCTTCCAAAGTACACGAGTAACTCTTCACAATTACATCCACATTCCAGAGACGGAAAAGCGGTCCTCTAGAAAACTTAGAACTACGGCTTACACGTACACGGCGAGGGTTACAGATTTTAAGTCCAAAATACTGTTGGAGAAAGCTGAAGGGTTCATCACCGAGATGTGTAATTATTTGTTAACAAAACTGAATCGGCAATTTGAATCTAGATACGATCGCTTGAGACTTTCCATTCATCATGACAGTTTGAAGAACCCCGTTTGGAACGAGTTTAGCAGCTCAGCAGAATTGACACCTTCAAAAGTCATTGACAAGATTCAACACGTGTAACAATATAACGAGACGTTTCACATCACCGATGGAAAAGCGATACTGTTCATGACCAACGTGTCTCTTCCCAAATAGGTGTTATTGGTGGACGACATTTGCAGAACCAAAAGGTGCCTCGTCCGAATTAACAACCCTAAAGTCAAGATGTAGAATATAAAAGAGCCTGGAAAACTATTGATCGATCGGACCGAGTCAAGCAAAGAAGTGAAGCAGAACTCCTGTTACAGCACTTGGGGCTACGCAAAAACACACCTTATGGCATTCATGAAATGCAGACATTTCAAGATGTCTTGGATCCACGTTACACCTTAAAAGTACACCTCAAGAGGAACATTTCCCCTCGCTACCTTACAACTGCTCGATTGGATGATAGGGGTGGGTGTGTGTGGGTACTATTCCTACCCACCCCCAATATAGGCTTTCATTTCCCCTGATAGTTACTTTTTAGTAATTCAGGGGAACGCCTTAATTTATAGTGCATTTAAGCACTTTTAAGGGAGGGAGTAACACCCCTCCCACCTAAATGGCTACCGACAGGGTAGCTATAAAAGTTATACAAATGTCCCTAGTGGACGGTTATAACTATAAAAACCACACTATCGTATCGTTGTGCTGATCTCTGTTGTTTCAAGGGAAAATTTCAAACATAGAAAATAAATTTACGTCTATTATTACGATGAACATTTCGATACCATTATTAGTATTGTCTTTTTCCTGGAATACAGGTATTACTGTGTTAGTATGGCTGTAACAATCGAGAACAACGCAAACATTTTGATCGAGATGCTCAGGATGTTTGGCCTTTCAATAATTTCTGCACGGAGTAAATTATTGGGTGCATTGCCCAGATTGTCAGCCTTGTCAGCGCACTTTTGTCACTCCCACCTGTTACCATCACCATATAAAGACGCAAGGTTCACAACATGAAAGTGCTTGTCAATTCCGGAGATTGTGCCCTACTTGTGGACAAGGCATACACATCAGTAATGTCAATTATCACATATTGTATGGAAAGAAAAGATGTCACCGATGTCACCAAAATGTGAATTCGGAACAGCAATGGTACATTCAAAAATACCATTTAAAACATCAAGAGGTAGACGATGACAAAAAGAAGAAAGGAGATTTCATCTTTGCCGATTTCGAATGCATGTAAGAGTCCGGTGTCTCATTCCTAATTTCTGTGTGGCTCATCGAGCATGCGAGAAGTGCATTCAAGAGTCTGTCTTTAGTCATTGCTCTCAATAGAAGACATCGAACGTTAAAGAGATTGTCATCGCCATACTACGGTAATGGTTCAATTTCTCGGTATACGATAGGCAGTCTCTTCTCAGATACTATACGGAACAAAGCAGAGAACGTCCAAAAGTGATTTTGAACGGAGGCAAAATCATTGCCATGCAAACGGGACTAGTTTATTTTAAAGATCGAATGAGTTACTTGGTCATGCCTTTGAGTCGAAATCATTGAACGTTTGGAATGCCAGAAAAATGCTAAAGGCTATTTTGTGCACTTTTTCAATATCGAAGACAATTAACATACTGTTCTACCCCACTTGCTTGAGGCTCACTACTACGACCCCGACAACATACGCACCGAATAACGAGAAGCTTCTACGCTTGGTAACATACTCACGCCTTTGACCCCTTCGATTTTCAGGAAGAAATGTTAAAGCATTGTCGTTCCGACGTGGACGTTACGGCGTTTGCTGTGGAAATGTCGAGAATTGTTCATAGAGCATGGAGCGATCGATCATTTGAACGAATCCTGCAGCAATGCCAAAGATTGTTCCTTAATTTACCGCCAAGGATATATGCCCGAAAATATATTATTGGTCATCAGCACTCAAACGACGAACTTTGTCAAACTTCAATACAAGAAGGAAGACAAATGGATCTAACATGCCTAAAACGGAGGAGGCGAAAGGACCATCGTAACGTATCTGGTAGATGGCCGAGACTTAGAAAATCCCCAAGATCGTGTACGAGTTTAACGGGTGCTTATTTCACAAAGTCATATTTGCTGATCTCAACTTGACACAAAAAATCAGTTTTTACAACGGACAATGGAAGATTTGTACGAGATTTGTGAGCGATGCTTGAAGTTAGAGCGAAAAGGGTACCAAATGGTGCAAATATGGGAACACGAATACGATCACCGTTTGGAAACCGAGTTTAAACGCATCATGGAAACGTACGAGTTGTTGGACCAACTGAACCCATGGAACAGTTTGTACGGATGACGGAAAAATTCTTTCTGTTTGCCTTAGCAAGATGACGAGAAGAATGGAGAAGAAATTAGATACTTGGACATGTGTTCGCTGTATCCTTACATGTGCACATATTCTCACTTTACTGCATGACATAATTGCATACGATACAGATCGACCTGGACAACATTCGGCAAAACAATGGACTGATCACGTTAAAAAATCTTAACTCCAATGGACTTGTATCATCCCGTTTTACCTCGCCAATGCGACTGAAAAGTGATATCACCATTGAGTACAATAAAGTAGCTCGTCGTCTACTGTTGCAATGTTCGGAGGGTAAAGTAGTGCCCATTATATTTTGTCCTGAATTCCTTGACGTTTTGTGTGTGGACATGGAGACAAGAAAGGCAATGATCAAGAAAAACGAATTGCCAGTCATTTCCGACACCAATTAATTTACCAAGTTATTTAGTTTCTTGATAGAGTGAAGTTGCTGTTTGTGTACTCCGATTTGGTGGAGTACAATGTGGCGGTGCACATATCCGTAACGTTACTGCGTGTCATTGTTTTCAAATTGGATTATGCCACGAAATCTGAAGAGGAAAGTGGAACACGTTCACCGCGAACATGTTCATTCTCATTATTTTCTCGTTAGCAAGTCGTATTTTGAGAGTGTCAACATTGCTATAAAATGAGACTTGGGACAAAATGTTGCATTCACCACAGGAAAAGTAACTTTGAAACTCCATTTTCGAAAATTATTCACTAACTACTGATAAGTCGTGTATCCTGTGTACCGAGGAGTCGCTCGACATCGAGGACATTGTTTAGGAGATATGCTAAAATCGGCCTTTCGTTCAGTGGCCTCCGTTTGGAAACCGATGCTTACAGGAGGATTGCATGCACGTAGATGCAGCACTGACGCACGGTAAATAATTTCTCCAAAATGTAATCATCGATAAACAAAAATCTAAAGAAGTTTTCTTAAAAGCAGCCAACATGTCTTGCTTCAAATGTGCAAAGACATTTTGGGTCGGCGAGAAACTCCTATACATGCCCTGGGCAGTGGTGAGTCAGGCATTCATACTTCCCTGACGTCAGAGCAAGGACAATGCAAATTGAGACAGGGATGACATCCCTCCAGAGGACTTTATACCCCTGGAGCTAGAAAGACTATAAAAAGAAGAACCGTTCGAGACTTATACATTTGTGATTATTAATCAAAGAGACAACAATTGATGCACCAAAAGTATTGTGTCTGTTAAAAGTCGGAACTGGAGCTGTTTGCAACGCCACGCCACCCACTATGATGACGAAATAAGAATCCCAATGGCTCACATTTCATCCCGTCACTTCTTTGGCTGATCCAATCGAGTTCGAAATCAAAGGATGTCACGCAGATTAGATCGATCTAAATAGCGGTTACTTGTATTTGGAATTAAACGTGTTAAAAAACGGACAAAACTAATCGGGAGCCGATGCTTGAGTCGCTACCGTCAACAATTTGTTCATACATTCCTTGGTCAGTGAAGTGGATTTGTATTTGAAAAAAAGACTGGTTAGAAGCCGCATTAAACGTAAATGGAACATCTCTTGACGTACGAAAGGGAAGCCAAGAACACAACAGGCGATGACAGGTTTAACGACACAGTCCTGACAGCAAATGACGATCCTCACAGTTGAAGGTTTTAACGACCGTCGAAAGAAAATTTTGCAAGCGGTCTCCGCACTCTCAGCAGCTACTGTAAAGTCAAGTCGCGCCAAGTAACGTTAAATACTCAAATAAAATGGCTTAAAATTCGATAGACACAATGAAGGTATTGCAAGAGGCAAGATACGATCTGGGAATAGTGGAAGATTTTATGATGAAGTTGGAGTATGGTGCTTATATCATCCACAGGGCCAAGATGGAGACTATTACTGTAAAGAAGACAAAATAAAGATTGAGAGACCTGATTAAAAAGGTAAATGAGGATAAGGAGGACGAAGAAGACGGAATAAATACGAGCGCTTGGAATGAAAATATTGAAAAAGAGGAAGAGAATGAATAAAATGAAAAATGAGGAGGAGGAGAAACAGGAGAAACATAAGAAAAATAACAAGAAAGTAGGAGAAAGAATACAAGATTGACAGAGCAAAAGACGACACCGAAAGGACAAGAAGAAGAAAACTAAAGTCGCTTTTAAGGGCCAGTAATTTTCCTCGGAAAGATGTGTATTCTCTTTGTCATATATGTGTTGTATATGTTTACATCTCGACTTTATCTTCCTAGACCAGGGCGTATTCAGTTCAGCCTGTTGCTACAGTAACCTCACCTGTTCCATGACTATTATTTCTATACAAGAACTCCACTTTCTCTTGTCGCTATACAGGCTTAATATTCCCAATACTAAATTCCCGTTGTCGCTATGGGTCCGTAAAAACCTTGTCGCTTGCGTGCCCAACTGCTGACGTGTACTACTGATGAAAGTAAGCGTAGCGTATACTGTTGGTGATGTTCGATACATGAAGGTAAGCCTGATGTGTGCTATTGATGATGTTACGACATTGACAAAAATGTTGGTATTTTTACTGCATCAAAAAGTCTCTTAATTATGAAAGCTTATTGTTCTTATTGATCTTATTGATCATTATCAGTTAATGATGGAAAGACTTACTGAATTTCGGTTATTTACAATTAATTAGCATTTTGTTTTCTTGAACAATTATGACAACCGTCTGACTTCACACATGTTCTCAAAACATAAAATAAAAATCAAAAACATGATTTGAATAAAGAATCACAAATATTATCATTTCAGAAGTCAATTAAACAAATAATTAGTGGCAAAAGATCCATTAACGAAACAAAATTGCTGCAAAAGAGGAAAAGATGAGGAACCTTTGTGGACAGTCATTCTGGAGTGCGTATGGATTTTTCCATCTGACATTTTAACTACTCAGCTTAAGGAATGCATTGTGAGTACAATTAGACACAATTAGCATTGTCACGAACCACAGTTACTTGCACATAACACGAATGATGAAATCTTGTATTAGAGACATCGATGCTAAGAACGGAATAATAATAGTAAAATTGTATTTATCGGAGAATAATTATGACCCAAATCCCACAAACCCCCAGGCCATGCACTTTCTATGTACAAAAAGTATGATGGCTCTCACGACAAATTATTTTCCATACAATAAGGCTCATTATAAAGTCAAATAAAAATCACTACAATCTGTGTCAATGAAAAGTTATGATTTAAAGGTACAGTAGACTTTAATGCACTTATGTTATTTATCCTACCAATTTTTCTAAAATTCGTTCATGTAATTTTATTTCATTTTTTTTAAAAATTGGTATCTTCTAGCCAGTAATGTGCTAACCTGCCGTTGAGCGCTAATACATACATATAACTTATTCTCATTGCTGCGTAACACATTTATATAATAATCTGACTGAGAAAACATGGTACTCGTAAGCATTATCATTGTTTTTCAGCGTAAGCAGTAAATATATAAATATATACATTCTCCATCCGTTAAAGCATTATCATTGTTTTTTTCAGTGTAATAATAATAATGAGGACTTTGTATAGCGCCTAATCTTTAGAAGCTCTAAGCGCTTTACACCATCAATAATGATATAACTACAATACAGAAAAGCAAATGACAAAAACAATAAAATTGGAAAACATAAAAACATGCTGAAAACATTTAAGATACAAAACGTGATTAGGTCTCTAAGCTTGTTCCTGCAGTCGAAAGAGGTGAGTTTTAAGAGCACTCTTAAAATGGACAACTGTGTCTTTGTGTCTAATTTCAATGAGCAATTCGTTCCACGTCGCCGGGCCCTGGTATGCAAAAGAACGTTGTCCATATGACTTTATTATCACCGTGGGAACAATGAGTATACGATTGTCAGAAGAAAAGCGTAAGTATCTAGCTGGTGTATACACGTGGGTGAGGCTTGATAGGTATGTTGGACTGGAGTGTGTCAGGGAAACATATCACAGAGAACAAATTTTGTGTTTGATTCTGTATCGAATCGATAGCCAGTGTAGGGTACAGAGCAGTGGAGAGGTGTGCTTTGATCGAGGTACTCTAAAGATGATCCGAACAGCTGTGTTTTGAACTTTTTGAAGTTTCTGGAGTAAATATTGTGATGAACCAGACATAATTGAGTTACAATAGTCCATTCTTGAAAGTACTAATGAACATACAAGTGAAGTAATATATCATGGTCTTTTGTGTCAAATGCTGCAGATAAATCCAGGAGAGTCAGGACTGTAATCTTTCCACTGTCCAAAGCAGAAAGAATGTCATTAAATACTTTCAGAAGAGTAGTTTCAGTACTGTGGCAAGGGCGATATGCAGACTGTACATTGCTAAAAGACTGTTCGAATTCAAATGAGATACAAGTTGGGTTAGAACAACCTTTTATAAGATTTTTTATATGAATGGGAGATTAGAAACTGGGCGTTATTTCTTTAAATCGTTATGGTCAAGTGTTGGTTTCTTCAGCAGAGGCTTTACGATGGCAGTTTTGAAAAATGATGGGAATTCCCCCGATGCGAGAGAGAGAGAGAGAGAGAGAGAGAGAGAGAGAGAGAGAGAGAGAGAGAGAGAGAGAGAGAGAGAGAGAGAGAGAGATTAATAACATCGGTTAGTGAAGACAATGTTGGATCTAATCACTCAAGCAGCAGTGATGTCGGAATTGGATCAAGTTCACAAGACTTTGGTGCACTTTTCATCACGATTGTCCGTACTAAATCACTAGAAACAGGTTGAAATGCTCCTAACGGTTGTCGCTGAAATTCTGCATCAAAATTGTATGGTGACGAGTCAGTTTAAGTTGTGCTGTCAAGCGAATCTCTAATGGTTTGTACTTTGTCACGGAAGAAATTTGCAAATTGGTCCGGAAGGTCTACTGGAGAGAAGGTTGTTGGAAGTGGTATACATTGGTTCCTTGACATTAGTTTGTTAGTTATCTCGAAGAGCTCTTTGCAGCTGGAACTCTCTGCGATCTTAGTACTGTAGTGGGATAATTTGGCTAAATGGGCTCTGTTTGTGACGTTCGTCTTAGCGGCTTCATATATTTGTTTATGAACAGTGAGTCTGGTGGAAAGCCAAAGCCTCTCAGCTTTTCGGCGATGTCTTTTTGCAGTGCGAAGCTGGTCCCTAACACTGCTATACCATGGAGAACACTTTTTTTTATTGATACTCTGCATTTGGTGGCTGGGGCATGTTTTTCAAGTAATGAACGCAGGCAGTTATCAAGTTGTTTCGCTGTTGGAGGTAAGAAAGATGTTAGGTTTTCTTGGATGTCATGCATGAATTTGGTTCTATTTATCATACGGAAGTTTCTCTTAGTAGCAAATAGAGGTGGAGGGTTAGGGACTGATATGTCGAGATGGCATACAATGCAGAGGTGATCCGATGCAAGTTCGTGGGATACAAGGGTGGATTGCAGAAAATTATCATCAGGTCTATAAAGAAACCAGTCTAAAATGTGACCAAGTTTATGGGTGGGTTGGTTAACTGACTGTTTAAGATTGAAAATATGAATGGAATCTAGGAGTTTTAACGTGTATGGTTTTCCAGGACAGCCAAAGTGAAAGTTGAAATCTCCAAGAATAATTAGGTTACCACCTTTTGAATTTCCATACTCCAGAAGATTTGAAAACTGCTCCAAAGAGAGAGATTTAGTCAGCTTGTTTTTTTTACTAGGAGGATGGCGGTAGAGACAGAAAAAATGGACTGAATATAAAATACATACATTCACTATCCGTTACAGGATCTCGTTGTTTTTAATATCACTCCATGAAATGTATCCACATCCAATATTGAAGCCATAAATATGAATCCTCCAAATATAATAAATATATTACTGTTGGTTGAAGTAGATGCTGAGCAACAGCTGTAGTTTCAAATAAACATTCAAAATATTTTGAAGTATCACAAATTTTGTGTAAAACATGTAATGTACTAACTTGTTCGAATGAATTTGAGAGAAGGAATACTGGCTACATGCAACGTACCAAATGTGCAAACAATATTAAAGGTCGTTTGGACAAAACGTTAGGATATGTAAAATGAGAAACAAAACAGAATGTAAATGTGTAATAACTGTTCAAGTCCGGTCTGTGAACGCACATTCGAAATACAAAATTCTGATCACAATGTTGTATTACTCATCGCCATCGCCATCGCCATACTGAAAAGTTATTAAATAATGACGCCAGAGACGAACTCTCGCGCAGCTGTGCTGGTAGTGGAGTGGCTAGCAGGAAGCTGTATAAGAAGGTTCAACGCAAAGAAAATTGCGGAATGCACACAATTATTTTAGTTATCTGGCCACTCTTGATATTGTACAGTGTGCAATCAAATCCTAGAATGTACAGGATCCTAGTGTATTGTACAGTGTGCAATCAAATCCTAGAGTGTACAGGATCCTAGTGTATTGTACAGTGTGCAATCAAATCCTAGAGTGTACAGGATCCTAGTGTATTGTACAGTGTGCAATCAAATCCTAGAGTGGTCAAGAAGTACACTTTGCAAACATTCCGCTATTAAATATATTTTCCTACATTAAATCAAGCACAATTCACAACTAGTTCACAAATTCCAATTTCAGAACGTCCTGGGATCGATTCTTGTTTTCTTTCATACAATAATAAATAAAACAATCCTCGTATGGCTCCAGTCATGTCACTTCTATACTGTTGATTTCTTAGTATGTACTAGAGACCATTGAATGACTCATGCGTGTACACGTTTCATAAGACGTACTGGGTACATATTTCTAATACAATCCTTTCCATTTTTACACACATAAATAGAAGCCTTCAGTTGAAAGTTCATTATTTATGGACTAAGGTTACTATTCCAAAGAAGTGAAAGCCTTTATCAATTGCAGTGTATTTTGTAATTTTGCGAGAGATAATTAGGTTGACAGTAATTAAGTTTTTAGCATGCTGTCCAAACTGATATATATATATATATATATATATATATATATATATATATATATATATATATATATATATATATATATATATAATAAAGAGAATATTTAGATCTATGTTCCTAGCGTGTTGTCTAAGCATTCATAACGAATACGTATTTGTCCCAACATTTATCTCGGGAATATTTAGATATCATTTCTCTATTAAACCGTCCCTATCTCCGGAACTACTTTGCTGAAAATAGCTTAGAGAAAACTTACCAAGCTTGGTACATGAGTTGCCAATGTGTGAACTTTTTCAAGAGTAGTATGTAATTGCCGCCCCCCTCCCCCCGGACTTTTCTGTGATCCCTGGGATATTATCTGACGTCAGATACCACAAGAGAAAGGACGTGGCATAATGAACACGTGGTAGCATTATTTGAATCACAGCCTTCGATGTAACGTACCAAATGTGCCAAGGTTAAATGTAACGTGTGTAACGAGAAATCTACGGTCTCTCTATCAATCTCTATATACCAGCACGTCCGTTTGTTTAAGTGTCTGTTAAATTTTAAGTATTAGCGTTGAAGGGCATGTCAGGACAATACAGACTATATGGAGGTGATTGAAAGCTGATGGAGCTGATTTAAAGTATAATGTAAATAAAACAAATGGTACAAAACAAATCAGGAAGATAAATTCGTACAAATAAAGCAAAACATGAAGTATCACAAAATTAAATGTTAAACTTTCGTAAACTTGATATAAACTAAAATATAAAAGTATTATATATTAAGTAATCACATGGTATACATGGGATAAATAAACCAAAATATTTCAAGACTATCTGCAGCACATATTAATTATTTCACATTAACATTGAGTAAACGTATTAGTTTACTTTTAAATATTGTGTGCTCAGCAAATCACAAAAGTAACTTTAAAAACAAAACTATGTTCCCGAATTAAAAATTTACTTTTCAATATGTTGAGTTTTAAATCGAAACCTATGCTGCTTTAAGAATAAAAACTAAATAACAGAGTTCAAGAGAAATATTAAATATCGATCGCTCCGTTTTCACTTTTCTGATTCGTTTCCGATGTAATTGAATCGTATTGGAATTTTGGTCAACTTCCGCTTTTTGCCTCTAGGCAATCGTATTCGGGCACACAGGATATTGTTTCAATCTCATTCAACCCTCCCTCTCTTGGCATTGCTAAATCTCGCTTTGACAAGCTACAATATGGTTGTTAAATAATACATTTCCAATTCTTTCGTCCATTAGCAAAAGTTTGTCATCGATACTTTTGCTAAACTACTTAGATCTGGGGTCGGCAACCTGTTTTACATAGCGTGGCACTTTTTCTTGATTAATTACAAAATGAACGAGCGCGTGCTACCACCAAAACTTCCTGACGTGCCACCTTGTGGCTCGCGTGGCATTGGTTGCCTATCCCTGACTTAGAGGATTTTCAAGAAACCCTACAATCTCATTCCTTCCCTGGTCTAATTCGTCCAAAATGAAAATGGATGTCTCTAGATTTAGAGATGGAGATGAAATGCACGTGAAGAAACCTATTAGTGAGAGTTCGCACCATTTACTTTATCACAGTATTAAAATATTTCAAAGTGGGTCAGTTGAAAAGACGATAGTTAGGTATATCGACATAACTTTTAAAAATACATTTTAATGTTGATAGTACTTCTTTACGAAAGATTAAAAAAGCAAACAGACAGAGAATTATCTTGAAATCACGATTAGCTTTTGTAAAAAGATTATGACTCGCGTCGAGTGAATTATCAGACCTCTGTATATAAAAAAATACTTTTGATTCAGAAAGTATAGTTTGTTCATTTTACCGGCAAGAAATGATTGCGAACAAAGAGGTCTCAGTCTTGGTCTCAAATTAGAAGACACCGTTACAAGTCCCATAAGACACCGTTACAAGTCCCATAAGACACCGTTACAAGACCCATAAGACACCGTTCCAAGTCCCATAAGACACCGTGACAAGACCCATAAGACACCGTGACAAGTCCCATAAGACACCATGAAAAGTCCCATAAGACTGTATATAATTTTCTGCTCATCTTTGTGTAGATGACTGCTTACGAAAACAATACAGTATATAATTTTACGTACTAGAAACAAATGGAATTCTGGACATTAAGAAATTAAGAATGTGTTTATTTATTATAATACGAATTCATATTTGCTCATTCATGAAGTTAACATTCTTATGGAGCATTGAGAAATGGCTGTATTTAATTATGTACTACGCCCGGAGAAGGGGCTACATTAAAGCATTGCTCTAAATAGCTACGTAATTATACTGCACTTCAAAATTACCGGAAGAAATGGATACATGTTCTCTATAAAGGAAGCATAGGTAAAGATGACACTGGAACGTCCTACACTTAAGTTGTGTGCCATATCGTCCATAAAGATGTTTCATTGGTAACCGAGACTAATTAAGGAACATATTACCGAGATCATTGCATTTTATGTATTATCCCTGCAGCATCTCATTTTCTTGTATGATCATATCATCAAACCATGTGTTGCCATGGATACCTTCAAAGAATGCTTTAAAGCTAAACATAGTAAATTATGTAATTTCCACTCGGGGACGTTTTCATATAATCTCCTGTATTTTTATTATGTTCTTTTGGCATATTCCGGAATTCGTATTTTTTGTAAGTTCTCAGGACATGTTTCGGAAATTGTAAGTTTGATAAGGTGGCGTTCAACAATTTTGTATTTTGCTTAAGGTTAGAATTTCAAAGAAAAAGAATTTCCCCTGGTGTCCTCACTGGTTATAATGGTTATTTAAAAAAAGACCTTGTATATCTTAGGTATTATTTTGAGATCCTTTAATTCCCTTTAATTTGGTGATTGATTTATGGGTGTAATGTGGGTTATAGAGTACACAGCTTAGATTTACTTCAAATGTGCACCTCGCAAGAAAGAAGATAGCTCTGCTTGGTCGTTTTCACTTCCTGGACATAGTGGTAAATTGTATTAAAAAAAGAGCCCATACATTTTTAAAAATATTTTGTATATTTTTGGCAATTAATTCATTGCACTTTCAGAACCTGTTATTGTCTAGTCTGGCAACCTTAATTTTTCCCGATTTTAATAACTGCTAAAAATGGTGTACTTTATTCTAATTTTATTAGCAAAAAGGAGGAGTCGTTTTCGTTAGCTGAGTCCTTAGATCATTTACAATTTCCACAAGTACAACATCCAATAAAATTTCAGCCATAGTACATGAATGTAGCATATATGTATATCAATATGCTCTCCAATGCGCATTTTGCAAATGTAAACACCACCTTACACCCTACATAATGTCAGACGTTCATAGCATCTGTAGAGCTCCCACTAATTATATGTTCCCGAATTCGTATTTCTGGTAGGTTATGTGGACAGGTTTCGGAAATTGTAAGTTTGTAATTACATGTTCAGGAATTCGTATGTTTGTTAAGTTCGTAGGAATCCGGAATCCGTATATCAGTGCCATGAAATGAATGACCACTATGGTGTACAACTGACTGACCGTCTTTTATGGCTAGAATATATTTAGGTAGAGGTATGTCCACGTCGATTGCACGCGCGCGGTGGCTGAAAGGCCCAATTCGTGATATGCATGTCCGTCCAGAGAGGCTGCCGGTCTTTTCTTCGCTATCGTTTGCCTCCAAGCTGGCCCGTTTATTTTGTTCAAAAGTGGCAGTGGCCCGGTGAACTGTACCTCGCCAGCTTTCACGGTCAGAAACACGTGATGCCAATTGGACATCTCACCTTACAATGCGATCTTTTTCAGACGATGATCGTCCATTCTGGACACGTGCCTTGCCCATCGTAGCTGTATTTTCATTAGCATTTCCTCAACGGTAGTGATCCCTGCTTGTTTGAGGAATTTAATGTTGGTGACGAAGTCACTCCAGTGGATGTTGAGATGGTGCAGAGGCAGCGCTATTGGAAGCGTTCAAGGAGACGGAGGTGGCGGCTGTAGGTGTCCCAGAATTCGGCGCCATATAAGGGGGTCGTCCATACAACTGCTCTATAGACGCTGATCATTGTACCTCTCTTGAGACTGGCATTGTACCACACTCGTTTATAGAGTCTGTCGAAGGCACTGTGTGCCTTGGCCAGTATGTTGTCTATTTCTTTGTCGACCTTGTAATCAGAGGATATCACACAGCCCAGGTAGGTGAACTGGTGAACTACATTCAGCTCTGTCTGGTCAATGAAGGTGCTTGATGGCTGGTACTCTTCCTTCGGTCCAGGCTGGTGAAGCAGGATGTGTGGGAAATTAGGTCAGCGTCATCTGCAAAGTTTCCTAATCAGTTTTGTCCAAGGTCTTGCTGTGGGGTCTAAAGTCGCCTTAAGTTGAAGAGGATATTGAGGTCTTCTGTTGCGTTTTAAAGCATCATGCTGAAGAAGATTAAGAACAGTGTGGGGCCAACACACAGCCCTGTTTCATGCCATTTACAATAGGGAAGGTATGGGAATTGTGCCCATGTCAGATATGCCCCTATTGGCTCTGAAGCCAGATTGTCTCTCTGGAGTATGTTCTTACGCATGGAGGGTACTAGTCTGTTCAACAACACTCTAGCAAGGATTTTGCTTTTGAGCAGTCAGACATTTTCCCTTTGTTTTTGTACAAGGTGATGATGACTGAATATCGGAGGTCTTGTGGAAGTGTCCCTTTCTCTCAGCAGCAATTGAAGAACTCGTGAAATTTGGTGTGTAATGCTGGGCCTCCTCCACTCTTCCATATCTCTTGTTGGATACAGTCTTTTTATGCAGCCTTTCCAGTCTTTACCTATAATATGGCTTTTACAGTCTCTTGCAGTCAGTGTGTGTGGCTCGTCGAATTCCATCTGTTGTTGTGACTGTTGTGGAATGCGATCAATAGCTGCCTTCTGGACTGTACGGCTAGTGCTGAAGAGGGTTTGGAGGTGTTCTGAATAACACGAATTATGCGGCATGATGTCCCAGTGTTAGACATAACTACAAACTGCCACACTGCTGACATCGTAGCTACCTTAAAAATCCAACTCACACACACTCATGTGGGTATGTGAGAAAGCTTGCCAGTAGCTTCTCGTGGGTCGGTGGTTCTTTCTAGGGGGGAGGGTCCAGGGTTGTTCCTCGACAAGTAATATTGACTGCAATGTATAGTCTTTCGTGTGCTGAAAAATGGTGTTAAACCCTAAAACAACAATAACAGCAACAACAACAACAATACACACACGTACACACACATGACTGATTTAGCGTTCGATGCGGGTGTTCAAGCCGTAGCTTTTTTTTATCGCGCGAAAATATTGGAACTGTTATTGTGTTTTACTTATGTCCGCCTTCTGATCTTCTTTGAAATTAGCAGGACCTGTACAAATTTCGCTTTTATATGAATCCATTTATATTATACAGCGAAATATATATGGAAATCGTAAAAAGATGTTCATCTAATAAATACAACAGCGTAAAAGGTCTTGGTTCCTTGTCAGGCTGAATATCTTGTTTGATAAGGTCAACAAATACTTCTCGGCCTCACCCTATTTCAATCTTGCTATGTCCGCCGATTCTGGACAAAACACGGGAGTAGTCCTGTGCATATAATTGTTATGCGAATTAATCAGACTTTTACCAGAATGAATATACAGAGCATGTTTTGTTTTATAATATGTATACAACGAGTGTTTGCAGCTTCAACCTTATATGCAAGTTACTATCGTTAAACAGTTTAGAAACCTAACGGAAAATAATCACAACAAAGCACCGAAGATCTATCCCACCCACCCCCATAATTTTTAACGTACGCGAAGAGCTGTTGTAGCACTAATTATGTTCCTTCCCACAGTTTCGGATGTTGCATAGGTGTGAATTTTTAAGTATATGAAAATAACCAGATTTGAACGATGCGCTCATATGCAATTTAAAGTAGAATATAGGTTCCTCGATCCGGAAATGGGTTTGTTTAGGAATTCAGAATATACTATTGCAACATTCCAAGCATTTTTACTATTTCACGTAATGAATTAAAGGACAGAAGAAATCAGACTTAAAAAGTTTATAAAAAATAAGCTGGACATAAAGTTTTGAGTTTGGATAGAAGGAATGAAAAGGTTGGACAGTTTTAACTAGGACTGAGTATCAAGATACTTATCGCGAAAATTGCCATCAACATCATATATAAAACGATAAGCCGAAATAATACATGTAAGATAATGCTTCCTCGATTGTTAATCAACCTCCTTTAAACGTATTATCATAATAAGCAGCCAAAATGCATAGCGTTACAGGTGCTCGAGAAATTTGACCTTGCCAGTTTAATTCAACTCACAAGTATATTTCGGCACGAAAATAACATCAGCGCAGCATACGTTGTGTTTATTTTCCAGACCTCGAGTGATGTGTTCTTTTGTTGTTGTTTTTTCTTTTTTTCTTTGTTTCGTTTTCTTTTCATTTTGCTTATTATTACTATGTTTTTGGTTGGGTTTTTATTGGGTTTGTTTCTCATAAGTTGAATATATATATATATATATATATATATATATATATATATATATATATATATATATATATATATATATATATATACTACATGTTCAAAGAAGGACATGTCTGGGAAAACGGTGAAGGATAACTTAACGAGAACCGCCATAATTATTTCTGATCAAGTACGATGAGGCGTTTTTCATATTAAAATATCAAAATTCGAATAATACAGATACATTGTAAAACAAAAAATATTTCTCACAAATTAGATATACGGTATATAAATGGCATCCGTGTCAGTGGAAGTAATTTTCGTTCCTTCGGCGAATTTATTAATTGTTATATGGGTTTTAACCTTTTGCCTAAGTACATTTGGTAGCAATAAATGCAAAATGTATTAGCTTTGCAATTAAGAAGAGTGAAAATGTAGCTTATGTCTGTCTATGATTAAATCAAATGAGAGTAATGTTCGTTACCTTTGGATGCAAACATTCACGATGTTTTTAAACTATGTTAAATAAGAGATTATTCGGAAAAGAAATTAATTCGTTGTATAAATGCAGTATGTTCAATTATCAAGCAACGAGGATTTTTCTTTTGGAATCCAAGATTAACAAATATACTTAACGAAGGCTGCTAGCTAAGTCTACATAAACGAAGTGGGTATTTATTACTTTCTTTACGAGTTTCCAATTACCGATTAATACCCCAAAGGATATAGTTAACATCAGCATCTCATTTTACCATCGTCAAAAATATATTGAAATGATTAGTTGTACTCATCGGAATGCAAAGTAATTACATAGATAGGAAAAGAGAATTGATCCACAGGGCTGTACTGGGAGGCCCCAGTATTTTATGCCTGTATTATTGGCACTCGCATTACGCTCTTTTCGATCTAGCTTGTATGGAATAACCTTGCCAATAATTTATACTTTAAGAATATCGATTGCTGAGTTGATCAAGATCTTCTTTATGTACTTACGAAAATTAATGTTTTAAACATTAAATAAATATTTTTACAATTAAGATAAGACATGGTATGATAACCAGTTAATTGCAGCTAAACAGATTTGTTTTCCTTATGAAATTGCAATGGACTATTTGCATCAGGAGTAATTTCAAAAATATAGCGCAATGAAGAACAACTAACTAGTTGTTTTCAACACGAGGGAAATTTACACGATTCTGAATATTAAAGCGCGACAAAACAAAGTTCGTTATTAGAATACAGAATTCTCTCATAGTACTCCATATCAATCTCTACAACCTTTCTCTGTCTGATCATCCAGTTAATAAATACCGTTATGCATGTACCTTTTTAGTATGTTGTTCATACAGAGGACATAAGAAACTATCGTGTATAAAAGTCTTCTGACAGTGACAGTCCGTCGAGTCATTTCTCGTCTGCTTTATGTTACGATTCTACTTTTTCGTCTCCTCTGCAGTCGGGTTCAGATCAAGTAATTTCATGTTTCGTCACTTATCTTAAAACGTCCCGTACATGATATAATCAGCCTTACAAATATGCAGTACCCAATTGTGCTATAATCTTTTTGAGCTTTAAATGAGTATTGTTTCGGTTATATTAAAATCAGTTCAGCTACTGAACGGTCACAGTAGTGGTTCGCATTTTGAAACTGACAATTTATTTGTATCTCACTTAAACATTTTGACGTACACACTCACATCGGTATAGTCAGGAGTGGTGCAGTATTAAGGGGCATGGTTTATTGTTTCTTTGTTTTCTTCTTTTCGTTTCAAACTTGTGAATCTGGGATTTGTACGAATTAACGAAGCAAGTTCAGTGAACCTCAAGGATAAAACCCAAGTTGTCTATCTATTGATGTGAATATTTACATCAAAAACAATATGACCTGCAAAACACAAAGATATACGGCAAGCATGATTAGAATGAACACAACAACACCTAACTAGTAACAAAGAGATGTTTTCTTCACGTTCGCGTAACTTAGAGTTTCAATCCTCTTTCAAGACAAACTTGTTATCCTTTTGTGAGCGTGAAATTAAAACACTGAAGAAACTTAAGCGCTTTGCTATAGACTATAGTATAGATAATTTCAGCAACAAACTAAACAACATAAATACCGTTACAACAATAGAAAGCCCGAAATCGTCTATTCAAAAAGAAATAAGTTTAAAATAATTAAAGATTAACGATTGCTAAGCAATAAAACCGAATTTAAGAAAGGCAATGACATTTGTATATATGCTTTCACTTTGATACTGTATGCGGATGTAATCTGCCATGTATGAACAGCTTGATAAAAGGTATACGCAAAGAGAAACCTCAATTCAAACTGACTTTTTCAGATTTGTTCCTTCTTATTATTGTTTGGGAACACACCTAAACACTAATAAAGGGTGGAAAACGGAAAATACACATATCAAAACGAGCCATACAATTGACTATCCACACACGGGAGCAGCCAAACCAAACCACTTAATCTACTATCCAAAATCAAACCATCTACCATCCACACACGGGAAGCAGCCAAAACAAACCACATTATCTACTATCCAATATCATGCAATCTACCATCCACAAACGGGGAAGCAGCCAAAATAAAACATACAATTTACTATCTACGCACGGGAAGCAGCTAAAACAAACCACATAATCTACTATCCAATATCACACCATCTATCATCCACACACGGGAAGCAGCTGAAACAAACCACATAATCTACTATCCAGCATCACAAAATCTATCATCCACACAAGGGAAGCATCCAAAATAAACCGCATAGTTTACTATCCAGTATCATACAATCTACCATCCACAAACGGGGAAGCAGCCAAAATGAAAAGTACAATTTACTATCCACACGCGGGAAGCAGACAAAACAAACCACATAATATACTATCCAATATCACACAATCTACCATCCACAAACGGGGCAGCAGCCAAAATAAAACACAATTTACTATCCACACACAGGAAGCAGACAAAACAAACCACATTATCTACTATCCAATATCATGCAATCTTCCATCCACATATGGGGAAACAGCCAAAATAAAACATACAATTTACTATCTACGCACGGGAAGCAGCTAAAACAAACCACATAATCTACTATCCAATATCACACCATCTATCGTCCACACACGGGAAGCAGCTGAAACAAACCACATAATCTACTATCAAGCATCACACAATCTATCATCCACACACGGGAAGCATCCAAAATAAACCGCATAATTTACTATCCAATATCATACAATCTACCATCCACAAACGGGGAAGCAGCCAAAATGAAAAATACAATTTACTATCCACACGCGGGAAGCAGACAAAACAAACCACATAATCTACTATCCAATATCACACAATCTACCATCCACAAACGGGGCAGTAGCCAAAATAAAACACAATTTACTATCCACACACGGGAAGCAGACAAAGTAAAACATAAAATTTACTATCCCCACACGGGAAGCAGCCAAAACAAACCACATTATCTACTATCTAATATCACACAATCTATCATCCACACACGGGAATCAACCAAAACAAATCACATAATCTACTATCCAATATCATACAATCTACCATCCACAAACGGGGAAGCAGCCAAAGTAAAACATAAAATTTACTATCCACACACGGGAATCAGTTAAAACAAACCACATAATCTACTATCCAAAATCATACAATATATCTTCCACACATGGGAAGCAGACAAAACAAATTACATAATCTACTATCCAAAATCACACAATCTACTATCCACACACGGGAAGCAGCCAAAACAAACCACACAATCTACAATCCAATATCACACCATCTATCATCCGCACACGGGAAGCAACCAAAACAAATCACATAATCTACTATCCAATATCATACAATCTACCATCCACAAACTGGGAAGCAGCCAAAATAAAACATAAAAATTACTATTCCCACATAGGAATCAGCTAAAACAAACCACATAATCTGCTATCCAATATCACACCATCTACCATTCACACACCGGTAAGCAGGCAAAATAAAACATACAATTTACTATCCCCACACGGGGAAGCATCTGAAAAAATGATATAATTTAATATCCAAAATCACACAATCTACCATCCACACACACGGGCAAGAAGCCAAAACAAAACATACAATTTACTATCCACACACGGGGAAGCAGCCGAAGCAAAATGGTTTAGTGTTGGAAACGTTTGGATAGTTTCATTTGAGGGATAGAAAGAAGTCAAAGAGCATCTATATTTAAAAGAAAATGTAAAACAAACGACAGACGCATTAGTTTCAAAATACATTTTTTTATTCAAATAATAAAAAACTAACCAAACACAATTTTTTCAACTAACAAACATTGATTCCAAGAAGCAGTGTACGAACTACGTTCAAACGGTAATAAAGTTCCCATGTATCCATTTTTTGTGTGGCTTTTTTTCTTCACAGGTGATGATAAATCATCACTTCGATCCAGACATTTTGATTGAAAAGGTCTGTCAAGTAACTGTTTGTTTGCTTCGTCTCCTTAATCTTGGCCAAGAGAGCTTCGATGTGATCAATTTCTCGAGCAAACAATGGAAGAGAGGAATGATCACGCAAGTCTTTATACCATTGAAGTAACACGGTTTCTTCTAAGATGAGACTCCAAGCTTCGTTCAGATAATCGTCCAATTTTTCTTCTTGATTCATCATCATACATTTATCGTGTTGAATTTTACTGGGATGATCGATTTGACATCCATAACAATCTTTCTTAATCATGTCTCTCATTTTATCCTCCAAGTGTTTGGCAAAACAGGTGACTAACTGTTGTTCCTGTTCTGGCCATCTGGACTGCATTATCACTACTTCTTCTTTTTGGTCTTGGGGATTTGCTTTCTCTGTAACCTCCAATTCCATTTCCATTGATTCTCCACTGTTCAAAGAAGGACAAGGGGCTTATAAACTATTCACAGTTTTGATACGTTATGTCCGGGTTAGAATCTATACTCCAATTTTGATACGTTGTGTCCGGGTTATAAACTATACTCAAATTTTGATATGCTGTGTCAGGGTTATAAACTGTTCGAAGATTTTGATACGTTGTGTCCGGGTCATAAACTATGCTCACATTTTGATACGCTGTATCCGGATAAAAAACTATACTCTGATTTTGATATGCTGTGTCTGGGTAATACACTATATTTTGATTTTGAAAAGTCGTGTCCGGTTAATAAATCTTACTCAGATTTTGATATGCTGTATCCTGCTAATAAACTATACTCAGATTTGGATATGTTGTGACCAGGTAATAAACTATTCTCAGATTTTGATACGTTGTGTCCGGGTTATAAACTATTCTCAGATTTTGATATGCTGTGTCCGCGTTATAACTTTTCTCAGATTTTGATACGTTGTGTCCGGGTTTTAAACTATACTCAGATTTTGATACTTTCTGTCCGTGTAATAAACTATTCTCAGATTTTGATACGTTCTGTCCGTATAATAAACTATTCTCAGATTTTGATACGTTGTGTCCGGGTTATAATCTATTCTCAGATTTTGATACGTAGTGTCCGTGGTTATAAACTATACTCAAATTTTGATACGTTGTGTCCGGGTATTAAACTATACTCAGATTTTGATATGCTGTGTCCGCGTAATAAACTATACTCTGATTTGAATATGCTGTGTCAGGGTTATAAACTATTCGCAGATTTTGATTCGACTCGTTGTGTCCGGGTAATAAACTATTCTCAGAGTTTGATATGCTGTTTCCGAGTAATACACGAAACTCAGATTTTGATATGCTGTATATGGGTAATAAACGATACTCTGATTTTGATATGCAGTGTCTGGGTAATACACTATTCTCAGATATTGATAAGTCGTGTGTGGGTTATAAACTATACTCAGATTTTGATATGTTGTATCCGGGTAATGAACTTTACTCAGATTTGGATACGTTTTGACAAGGTAATAAACTATTCTAATATTTTGATACGTTGTGTCCTGGTTATAAAGTATTCTCAGATTTTGATATGCTGTGTCCGGGTACTACACTATACTCAGATTTTGATATCTTGTATCCGGGTTATAAGCTGTTCTCAGATTTTGATACGTTGTGTCCGGGAAATAAACTATTTTCAGATTTCGATACGTTGCTTCTGGGTTATAAACTATACTGAGATTTTGATATCCTGTGTCCGGGTAATAAACTATACTCAGATTTTGATATGTTATGTCCGGCTAATAAACTATACTCAGATTTTGATATAATGTATCCAGTTTATTAACTTTGATGAACATTTTATATGCTGTGTCTGATTTATAGTGTATGCTGATATGGTGATATGCTGTGTCCAGGATATAAACTATGCTGAGATTTCAACATGTTGTATCCTGGTAATAAACTATGCTCAGATTTTGATACGCTGTGTCTGGGTTATAAACTATTCTCAGATTTTGATACCTTGTGTCCGGGTTATAAACTATACTCAGACTTTGATATCCTGTGTCCGGGTTATAAACTATTCACAGAGTTTGAAATGCTGTTTCCGAGTAATACACGAAACTCAGATTTTGATATGCTATGTCCGGGTAATACACTATACTCAGATTTTGATATCCTGCGTCCGGGTTATAAATTATCCCCAGATTTTGATATACTGTGTCCGGGTTATAAACTATACTCAGATTTTGATATGCTGTGTCCGGGTAATAAACCATACTCAGATTTTGATATGCTGTATCCGGGTAATAAACTATACTCTGATTTTGTTATGCTGTATCCGGGTAATAAACTATACTCAGATTTTGATATGCTGTATCCGGGTAATAAACTATTCTCAGATTTTAATAAGTTGTGTCCGGGTTATAAATAATACTCAGATTTTGATACGTTGTGTCCGGGTATTAAACTATACTGAGATTTTGATATGCTGTATCCGGGTAATAAACTATACTCTGATTTTCATATCCTGTGTCCGGGTTATAAGCTATTCTCAGATTTTGATTCGTTGTGTCCGGGTAATAAACTATTTTCAGATTTTGATACGTTGCTTCCGGGTTATAAACTATACTCAGATTTTGATATCCTGTGTCCTTTTTATTAGCAATACTGTGATTTTTATATGCTGTGTCCGGGTAATAAACTATTCTCAAAGTTTGATACATTGTGTCCGGGTTATAAACTATATTCAAATTTTGATACGTTGTGTCCGGGTATTAAACTATACTCAGATTTTGATATAATGTATCCAGTTTATTAACTTTGATGAACATTTTATATGCTGTGTCTGATTTATAGTGTATGCTGATATTGTGATATGCTGTGTCCAGGATATAAACTATGTTGAGATTGTGATATGATGTGTCCAGGAAAAAACTATGCTGAGATTTCAACATGTTGTGTCCTGGTAATAAACTATACTCAGATTTTGATATCCTGTGTCCGGCTTATAAACTATTCTCAGATTCTGGTTACACATTATGTTGAGATTTTGATATGTTGTGTCTAGGTTATTGGGTAACGGAAATAGGAAGTTCTCAAGTTTTGAAGTGTTATATTATATGGTACATCTTACTAATATTTTTAAAAATAATTATTTCTAAACGCAAGAAAAGATTATTGCTAATAATAAAAGTAGGATTACGGAACTATATGTGAAGTGGCACATTTTAGTTATCCTTTTGACGCATGTGTAACTTGATCAGACATTCTTCTCATTCACGTCTACTTGTAATTAAGGCTGCCATTTGCACAAGAGACATTATGGTACTTCCGGCACGTTCTAGACCTGCTCTGTACGAAATGTTAATTATTATCAAAATACGAACCCAGCTTGAAGTTTATTTCCGTTCGCTATATCAGCCTAAATCAAGAACAGATTCAGTTCTGTAAATAAAAACCTCTCATTGGATTTCGGTATTTTCTTTGAATACAAAAGAAAATATGAATCCTAGATTCCTTTCACTAGAATGAAAATGTTCTAACATGCGTATGGAACTATTTAATTAGACCATATTTGTGTGTCACATCAAACATTATCCATGATATAGTCTTTACATATTATGTTGTCACTATTTAAATTTCGCATTACTTACAACACAATCATGCTCTTTACATAAGGAACACACACACATTTCTATCTCTCTCTGTATACATATATATATATATATATATATATATATATATATATATATATATATGTATATATATATATATATATGCGTTGGAAAGAGAATAACGTCACAAATTTGCATATATAGATATACATATATAGATATACATATATATACATATATATATTCATTAAGCTTTAAGCGATTCCTTCACATCGCTACAGTGGATCCGAACATTATTTCAATTGACTTCAACCTTTTTTTAAATAAGAAAGCCAGGAATAGTAGGATTTTTTTTCATAGGTGAAAAGCAAAAGTAATATCAACGATTAAGTTTTGAATAAAGCCTGTTAGCAATATATGTTACTTGGTTACATGGTTTGAGGTGACGTTTCAGACGACGGAAGTGCGAATACAGAAATGGAGTCGACCATCTTGACACGTAAAACTGATAAATTCACCCAGGGTCTCAAATACAGTCTCGATGCCAAATGTTGTAAACAGGCCAAGCGTAGAATGCAAATATTCTATAGAGCAGATGTTATCTCAAAATACATTCCGATGTTTTGGCCGCTACCTTAAAATGCGAACAGTATCATGGCCCTACGGTTTTTACAATGACTACATTGTCATCAATCATATCCCTGGAGAACCGATGTTATCTCAGTAATTTTGCTTATAAAACAAGTTAAATTGTTGTAAATCCCATTTAAGGCACAGTCGCCAACTAAAGCAATTTGGAAAGCATTGCACATCTTAACGCTATGTTAACTTTAGATTGAAAATCATTTTCTGAGGTGTTGAGGCTGGCGCAGTTTTTCTATAAAACAGGCTTACAAGGTGAAGTCTCATTCTACACTTGTAAATATTTTACTGAAGGTTTTAATTTTTGTTTTGTTATGTTGAAAGTTGAATGTTTGAATGCTTGTTGTATTATGTTCACCTTGTTATGTACTATATGCTGTGTTATGTTCACATTGTTATGTACTGTACATTGTATTATGCAAAAGGTACTGGCTAGAATGAAGAAATGAAAAATCTTTTCAACTGACAATAATGAACAATTACTGAATAATTACTTTACCGTTTTCTCAGATGCTGCTCACTTTGCCAGAGAAGAGAATTCGTGGAAACCATCACGGTTGGAATTATTTGAAGATGTTAGACTTAATTATTACGATATATTTTTGATATCGTTGTCAGTTAGTGAAGCAGTTAGATCAAATAGGAAACACATTAAAGTTTGGTTTCCCCAACGGGTAGGACCCAATTAGATTACACTTGAGGTTTAATAATATATAAAAGGCAGATATGAAAGAAGAAACAAGTCATGAAAGATCTCGATAGACAGATAATTGGCAAATTTACTCAAAGTGGATTATATAATCATAAACGACACTGTACAACATTAATTATAGATGATGCTGAACTCGATTTTATACATGCTGATACTGCACGCAAGAATAAGTTTATAGATAAAGAAATGGTGTCTATGTCTAATTGAAAAAACTTAGGTACAATTACTAGTATACTATAATGAGGGCAGATCTCCACAGTTTATGCATTTAAGGTCCTCTCATCTCCACAGTTTATGCATTTAAGGTCCTCACATCTCCACAGTTTATGCATTTAAGGTCCTCAAATCTTCAAAGTTTATGCATTTAAGGTCCTCACATCTTCAAAGTTTATGCATTTAAGGTCCTCAAATCTTCAAAGTTTATGAATTTAAGGTCCTCACATCTCCACAGTTTATGCATTTAAGGTCCTCACATCTTCAAAGTTTATGCATTTAAGGTCCTCACATCTCCACAGTTTATGCATTTAAAGTCCTCACATCTTCGAAGTTTATGCATTTAAGGTCCTCACATCTTCAAAGTTTATGCATTTAAGGTCCTCACATCTCCATAGTTTATTCATGTAAGGTCATCACATCTCCACAGTTTATTCATTTAAGGTCCTCACATCTCCACGGTTTATGCATTTAAGGTCCTCACATCTTCAAAGTTTATTCATTTAAGGTCCTCACATCTTCAAAGTTTATGCATTTAAGTCCTCACATCTCCACAGTTTATGCATTTAAGGTCCTCACATCTTCAAAGTTTATGCATTTAAGGTCCTCACATCTCCACAGTTTATTCATTTAAGGTCATCACATCTCCACAGTTTATGCATTTAAAGTCCTCACATCTCCACGGTTTATGCATTTAAGGTCCTCACATCTTCAAAGTTTATGCATTTAAGGTCCTCACATCTCCACAGTTTATTCATTTAAGGTCATCACACCTCCACAGTTTATGCATTTAAGATCCTCACATCTCCACAGTTTATGCATTTAAGGTCCTCACATCTCAACGGTTTATGCATTTAAGGTTCTCACATCTTCAAAGTTTATGCATTTAAGGTCCTCACATCTCCACGGTTTATTCATTTAAGGTCATCACATCTTCACAGTTTATGCATTTAAGATCCTCACATCTCCACGGTTTATGCATTTAAGGTCATCATATCTTCAAAGTTTATGCATTTAAGGTCCTCAAATCTCCACAGTTTATTCATTTAAGGTCATCACACCTCCACAATTTAAGCATTTAAGGTCCTCACATCTTTAAAGTTTATGCATTTAAGGTCCTCACATCTCCACATTTTATGCATTTAAGGTCCTCACATCTTCAAAGTTTATGCATTTAAGGTCCTCACATCTTCAAAGTTTATGCACTTAAGGTCCTCACATCTTCAAAGTTTATGCATTTAAGGTTCTCACTTCTTCAAAGTTTATGCATTTAAGGTCCTCACATCTCCACAGTTTATTCATTTAAGGTCATCACACCTCCACAGTTTATGCATTTAAGATCCTCACATCTCCACGGTTTATGCATTTTAGGTCCTCACATCTCAACGGTTTATGCATTTAAGGTCATCACATCTTCACAGTTTATGCATTTAAGGTCATCACATCTTCACGGTTTATGCATTTAAGGTCATCATATCTTCAAAGTTTATGCATTTAAGGTCATCACATCTCCACGTTTTATGCATTTAAGGTCCTCACATCTTCAAAGTTTATGCATTTAAGGTCCTCACATCTTCAAAGTTTATGCATTTAAGGTCCTCACATCTCCACAATTTAAGCATGTAAGGTCCTCACGTCTCCACAGTTTATGCATTTAAGATCCTCGGTGCTGGCTAACGTTTAAATACACATATTATCGATGATAAATAGATTTCCTTATACTTCGGTCACATTTGCCACGGATTTGTTTCATATCTCATGAAAATATTTAGATATACTGAAATGTATAGAGAATGATAGATCAACGGGTTGGGGATTGTGGAGAATGAAAAGAGAAATGTTCCACGATTACACAGAACATGCTGCTGTTTCTGTTAAAGATCGGTATGGTATACTGCTATCACATCGACAAATATCATCAGCGCCATCTGTATCTGACACAGTATCCAGATGCAAGACTGTTTATCTAAACGGACATGGAGTTTGTGATAAAACAACTAGTGTTATTGAATTATTTAGACAGAGTTCGGAATTAGTTGTATCATCACCGACACACAGACTTTCCGAGAGAAAGGAAAGAAGAGGTGTAAAATCACGTCTTCTTTTGATACAAGGGTGAAAATTGGACTCAAGAATGAGTGGGGGTGAGGAATAAGTACCCGGAATAATAATTTAGGATGAAATATGCACCGTTTCATTAGATCTGTTAAAATGTTTCTTGATTGGTTATTGTTAAAGAATACCACGGTGATAATGTGTGGTGATTACAGTCAACCACCACCTTTTGTTGGATTGTCTCCACACGAATGGCTAATAATGTGTGAAGATTATTATGAGAAGATAACTGATGATCATAGAGCTCTTGATCCAAAATTAAGAGAGTTTAAGAAATTTATTAGATTACAGTTGAATAAAATTCAGTGTGAAAAAATGAATGACATAATTTCGGAATCTTCTAAAAATGATTTTTGGGATAAATGGAGACCAAGCGATTTGACAGTGGGAAGTAGAAGATATTTCATGATATACGTAGTAACAATTGTTATCAGAATTACCTGTACAGTTGTGTTATAGACCAACATATACGCGACAACATAATATCGATATTGATATAATATGATGGACCGAGAAACAGAATTTCGTATTAAATGATATTGCTTTGGTTGATATTAGTGTTGTGGAGGATGCGCTGAGCATGGATAAAACGTGATGGACGATGGGATGCTCAGTGATAATGTATTTATCTCAAGGATGTACTATTACTGATACAGTTGTTAGGATCACAGATGATCGTATCGAATGGTCAAACTTAGTTTAACTCACAGTGTTAAGAGTTCAGAAAATAACTCAACTGCAGAGGGTTTTTGTAAATATTACTGGCAACAACAAAGAAATTGTTAGCGATGATATGGTAAGATAAAAAACCTCGCTAGTTATAAACAAAATGACAAAAGAATTGTGATTGTATTATTGATGATTAATGTATCATGACAGTAAAACAGCAAGAAAATAATCATTGCGTGAGTTGTAACACAATGTTGTGGCAGGATTCAAATAAAGATCCAAAACAATTTACCGTAGATAGAAGCGATTGCAGTCTTAGTCATTGGGAAATGTCATTGTTGTAGATCCTTTACTCAATAAGCTACATCATGAATAGGACACCCTTTATCCATTTCATTTATTAGATACTCTCCAGGTCTTGGATCATCTTGATTATCGAGCCGGATATCAAGTCGAGTACCGGGACCACAATTACTATATCCTGAAAAATGTTTTTGCCTTTGTATTTGCTCGATAAGGTCCCTGGTAACTTTTCTAACAAAGTAGCTATATCACCGACTGTTTTCTTTAAGATAAATGTATATATTGTTGTACCACATCGTAAACACCTACGTGTAACCGCATGTCTGTTATTTTTTTTTTATGTTATAATCGTTATTATATATGTAGGGGTGGATGGTTTACATTTTACACAATATAGATCCATATTAATTTTATATTTTTACAACCTGGATGTAATATATTTCTCAGCAACAAGAAAGCATGAACCAGTCAGACATCAGCCAGCGTTACCAAAATGCTATCATAATGATAATAATTGGTCCATCTGGAAGTTGTAAAACATCACTGCTGCCTAATTTGATAATGATATGATTCAGATGGGATATTGTTTTATTTGATCAGAGATGCTACGAGGTTCTTAATGATTGTAATGCAAACGCAAGATTTTTTTAAAAAAACGGCGATAATGTCATTGAGTTTATTATTGATATGAAGCTCTATCGGTTGATGACCTTGATGGATTTATTAATAATTGAGTTGTTTATGATGCGGTAATGGTGGATAAACAATCAAATCCAACTTGGATATTTTCTCAAGGTAGATATAGAAATATTGATCTAACTTGTGTTACTCATCGGTATACACAAATACCTAAAGTGATCAGAGATTGTAATATTTTTTTTAACGGAGTTCATACACATAAGTTGCGAAGACATGGATATTATTAAGTTTAAAAACTTCTTCTCATGTGCAAAAAGTACCCCACACGGATTTGAAACGATAAATTTGTCACAGAATTAGGCGAAAATTGAATTTTTTTTCTTGAATTACAAACTAATCTCACCATTTTTTTTGTTTCGTCGTACATGCGTTACCTGGGGTGAATACGTGGTTTTCTCCAAGGTAAGCGGCGTGTAACGATTTGCATGTGCCTGACTTCGAATTACATGAAATCTGGAACATTAGAATCTCGGGGTGCACGGTAATGTTGCCGTGATTTCTGCTCACCTATTTGAGGGTATATAAGGCAGAATATTTCTGATAAATATTACGGGACCAAAAGTATCTTATCACAGGAAAGATAGCTCATCATTCAATCTCCAGCCGAAGGGGTGAGTGTTAAATTTATATTTCGTTTTATTGTGAATTTTATTCAGTTTATCATTTCATATAATGATGCCTTTTATTACAATGCAGATTTTAAACGTGGAATATTTGGAATTACTAGTCACTATTAGACTTTAAATGCAATAGCGTAATCTAAGGTTTAGATTATTTTTTGAGACAACTATTATTAGTCTGGTTTTCTTTATTGTAGCTGATAACATCTCTGAGATCATCTCTGATAACATCTCTGAGATCATCTCTGATAACGTCTTTGAGATCGTAGCTGAAATTGTAGATGATTTGTTGCGGAACATCTCTGATAACATCTCTGATAACGTCTTTGAGATCGTAGCTGAAATTGTAGATGATTTGTTGCGGAACATCTCTGATAACATCTCTGATAACGTCTTTGTGATCGTAGCTGAAATTGTAGCTGATATTGTAGCGGAGCATCTCTGTTTGTCGGATTGTCTGTCCGTCTACATCTGTCGTGACGTGTAAATATCCGGAAATCTAGAAGTCCGAGTGTTGGAGCTGTCTAGAGTTGTAAACATCCGGGGTGGCATCTAGGGTATTGAGGAACGTTAGTTCTAGTACATGTTGTATGCTGTCTGTACGTATAACTGTGGTGGATCCGTGAAGGGCAAGTGACCGATAAAAGTATTGTGTCAACCCTAGGTATTCGGGGAAACTGGTCGGCGATTCAACTGTTGGTGAATCGTACGGTTATACAGGGTCGGGACACATGAGTGTGTTGCAATTGTAGTACAATTGAATACATTGTTGTATTTACATGATTACTTCAAATCACAATAGTATTTCAAGGCATTGCAAGAATCTCAATAAAAGCTAGCAACTTGATTAAATACATGTATATGTTCGTGCTAGTTGACGCAATCCATACGTGCGATAGTATAGTTTGATCTTTGTGTTTATTATCGTGATTTATACTTGCGTTAATATAACTTTTGTAAAGGTTCCTTGGATCTGTGTATAGTCCAAGAGATTCCTTTGTATCTGTGTTTATTTTGTATTAATATTTCATTTATTCACGTATTGTGAATGGTTGTAAGTGTAATTGTGGGTTGAACGCGTGAGTTATTGTGTTGATACATCATTATTTTTCATTAATAATTTATTTCATAAATTTATATTTTCTTTCACATATTGTGTTTGTGTTGTTCATTTAATCCACCATCCTCTCGGTAACAATTCTGTTACAAAATTAACATGATCCAGGATCAATATATCGAATCGCTGTAGATAAAATATTTGGCTGAGAGACACAGCAACAAGGATGGCGCTACCACGAATACGTGTCATATCGGTTAAACTCGCGTGTGTACATATTATTGAAATATAGACAAAAACAGTAACCGTCAAAGTCTCTCTTGGAGAGAAACTCGGTTATTTAGAAGCTTCGTTTTGGCATACTTTTTTGTTTTGGTAGATTTTATTTTGAAAACATTATGAATCTTCCAAATGGAAGTTTTCCATTAAGTAATAGCGTTTTAAACAAAATGTTAATTGTGACACGAGGTCAAGTAGAGGACTATATAATATTGTTTTCTAGAAATTAATTATTCATGCTATGAGATCTCGAGTCAGACTCAGTTTTATTATTATTATCCAGAGTTCATTGGGCTAGAATTATATTATTGAAATCCATTAATTCAAACGATTTTTCTCTGGAAATACAAAAGCTGTTAAAAAAAACACTCTTGGAAATAGAGCCTAGAATTTATAATGAAATGTCACATAAGAATTGAACTCTTGGACTGTATTATTGCGATCCTACAAGATAATGTTGGTATATCACCACGATAGCCACATCAACACTTTTAGCATTAGATTTAATTTGGATTTCCACTAGAGTATTTGTAGAACCTTCGTTAAGACTTGTTTCTGTAATTCTTGGATTATTTGGAAATTAATTCCTTCATTATTCCTTGGCGAATAAATTAATTATTGAATTTTGCAAAACATGCTGCTTCTCTCACTTTTCAATGAATTATTTTAAGACCATAGAGTCATGATAGTTTGCAATGATTTGATTTTTTGTTCGAGTACAGGGTCACATTGACTACAGTTCATATCTTTGTTTGGAGCATGAGTGTTAAGGGATGTTTAATAATTTTGTATGAATAATTATCGGTACATGTATACATGTTTGGACTGGGGGTGGAGTGTGCGGTTCTTATTCGACAGGAATAAATATGCAATGGCACTGACTTTAGAATTGTAAGTATCAGAATTGGATTTAGTCCGACTCACTAGCTAGTGTATAGCTATTACAGGGTCCTTAACACTGGATATCTTAACATGAAGCTTTACTCGCACAGTGGCAGGAAGCAGGGCCGTAGAGAGCGATCACGAACCCTCGGGTTAGAAACACCTGGGTCTCTCCAAGTTCTTGTCCAAACAAAATATTTATTTTATAAATATTCCCGGTCGCCCCCTCTCTTGTCGGCTCTGGCAGGAATGAAACAAAACAAGACGATGGTACAAAATTAGTAAATGTTCCTGCAGGTTCCTTTTCGGAATGTACCTGAAAAGGCACGAGTAATGAGGAACCGATATGTAGTCGTGCTAAACAAATATATATATATATATATATATATATATATATATATATATATATATATATATATATATATATAGTATGATTCCTTTTGTCCATAATGTAAACATATCTTTAGATTTCTAACATATATGAGAAGAAATATGCTGTCGGCAACTAGCAGCTATAGTATATACACACGACCATGTTAACCAGGTTCAAATTTAAGACCACGTTTGACCGTGTGTTATGTCCTATCTACTTTTCTGTAGGGGGAGAACGGGTGGATCAACACGAGCATATGCCATATGTACCCACTTGACCTTCGTTATCGATGGCGAGTATATCAGCCCACCCAAGATCGATGATGCAGAGTGTAGAGGGTAATTTTGGCGTTTCATATTGGATTAGTTAAGATACAACCAGCCCTTTATCTGACGTTGCAGTTTTATAGCAGGAAAAGATGATTTATCAACTCTGACTGCCGCTTTGACACTGGCAACCCATCAGTCGACATTGATTGGATGGAAGTTGATACTGACAGGCCAGGAGTAGACATTGACAGGCATGAGTTAAGCATTATTAACAAACCAGGATTTCACATTGACAACCCATCAGTCGACATTGATTGGATGGAAGTTGATACTGAAAGGCCAGGAGTAGACATTGACAGGCATGAGTTAGCATTATTAACAAACCAGGATTTGACATTGACAACCCATCAGTCGACATTGATTGGATGGAAGTTGATACTGAAAGGCCAGGAGTAGACATTGACAGGCATGAGTTAGCATTATTAACAAACCAGGATTTGACATTGACATGTCATGGTAGTGTTATGGTAGGGAGTTAATATACCCTCTAAAATCCTAACCAAGCCAATGCAGCCGATTTTTTCTTCCATCTGATAGGGACCGAAAAGAATACCGTAGTAGAACTAACACTTGCAGAATGGCAATTTTGTGTCATTGTACATCAATAGAATATTAACGACTGATTAGCACTCCTTGAAACCAGAACTTGTAAGTGAGGCGATAACATTACACGTCCATTATCGATTTCGTCTAATTCATCTGAGTTCTATACACCCTGACACAAAATCATATACCACAGAGAGAATATCATAACACATTTGCATGAAATTGTAGTTTCAAGTTAATTATTCTTTCATATGTATAACTTTGGTTTCAAGAGTCCAAAATGCATTTTCCATAATCCGTAAACATGGTTGTATTCATCTGGGAATACACTCGGTAGGATTGGACTTGTCGCCAAAGACACTTAAACGCAAACTAAAAATCAAACGCATAGACAGTACTACATTTTTTTGGACGACGATTGAATTCTATTCCGGAAACAATTCACACTTATCCATGAAGTTATTATGTTATCTTCACATCCGTTTTTGAACCTTTGCCAAATACAGAATGGTAATTAAGTGTTATTTGCATCATTCAAAGAATATATCGCTTGAATAACAGCTTGCATTACATTTTAAAAGTCGAACCAATACTGTCTTTAATATTCCAAAAATACAGGATTTAAGCATGAAAGTAGTGGTCTTCACTTTTATAGATCTAGGTCGTAGCCCCAAGAACTTTGACCCCACGTGTTGATGTTACCCACATGTGACCCTGCAATATGAAGGTCACGTGGTGTAGAAGTCTGTGACCTAGATGAATAATCAGTCAAAATCTCAATATCATGCTAATAAAATACACAGCCAAACATTTATTCGATTTTCACTGTCTGCTTCCGTTTCTGTGCTTGTTGTCACCGGTGGTTTTCAATTTCGTCAGCACAATGTCGATCCCACCCATGCTAGTTATTCTCTCCTTAATATCTTACAAGTCGAATTGTTTTGTTGACGTCTTTGATATACCAGGAGAAGTTCAGAATATACACGTATTCGCGAGTGAATCTGTGACGATATAATTCTACTAGCGCCGCAATAACAATTCCGCATGGTGTACTTTTGATGATTAACTGCACCTCGTCATTGTAGAAACAACCCTAGGTGCCTATTTTCTGCAATGGTAGCCTTATATTTGAAAGAAATTTTCTTGTAAATCACCATGATGTTTATTTATTTGAAAGTCCGATGCCTGTAATTGTCGTACTGATGCCTCAGCCTCAGTAACAAACCTAAGTGCAACACGGTGGCAGCCTTTTTCTTCACCTCCAATTAACTGTGTTATTTCAGTTTGCTTAAAAATATTGTTAAAATACTACTCTGAATTTTCGAGAAGTTGCTTGATGTTAATTATGGCTCCCATGAGTGTGCAAATACCAGTTAACCGGATTCATTATCTTTGCTAAAGTTTTTTTCAATTCGCCAAAACTTCATGTATATAGGAAAATCAAAGCCTTCTTTTCAAACTGTAAATACAGAAAGTACCCAAAATGCTTGATTATATTATTTGACGGGTTGTTACGACCATAGCAAGAATTCAAAACCTGCTTTTTAGCACATTCGCTAACGTAGTTTAATCATTCCGATTGGTCGGATGTCGTTTTAGCCGTTACATTTACAATATGTAACAGGTAATGTCTTCGTCATTACGTCAAGACTCTCCTTATACTACAGTGTCAGAAAAAAATAACTGTCGGATTTTTGTTATTTTTAAAACAAGATTTTCCAAAGTCTGTAAGAAGTATCATACAAGGATTCTGCCTGAGAAGTATGGAATGATGATGGTGGTTTTACTCTAGTATTTATCCATTTTTGCGAGAGCAAAAAAAACCCCCAACAAACTTAGTCACAGAATCATCAAATACAATTTTTATATATCCATGAACTTCAAACAAGTCATAGTACAGTTTATCGCTTATATACGCCATTTTGTAAAGATTATTTTTGTAAATTTTATCGCGAGACAAACTAGCGGTAGAAGACACTTTTAATATGAAAGGATGTTCATTTTAAAGGTACTTAATTTAATATATGTTCCAAGAGGTTCTTGAGTTATATTTAAATGGGGTCTCGAAGTCCCAAGAACGTTATGAGCACTGACTATTTAAATAGTGTCTAAATGTGTAGTGTCCTACAATGACTATTTAAATAGTGTTGAACTGTGCTGTGACATACACTGACTATTTAAATAGTGTTGAACTGTGCAGTGACATACACTGACTATTTAAATAGTGTCGAACTGTGCAGTGTCCTACAATGACCATTTAAATGGTATCGAACTGTGCAGTGACATACACTGACTATTTAAATAGTGTCGAACTGTGCAGTGTCCTACAATGATCATGCAGTTACGTCTCTGCTTGCAAATGATTAGTTTACAATAAACAAATACTCACAATGTGTTTTGGTATCGATTGCAATGCAAACTATAAACAAATACTCACAAGGTGTTTTGGTATCGATTGCAATGCAAACTATAAATCTGCTTTATGTACTGGCATATTTACAGATGATATCCACACTTGAAGCATATAAACGTAATATAAAATGCACATCATGATAATATAAAAACACATAAGTATACAAAAACACAATAATAATCGGGTAAAATAATAATAATAATAATAATAATAATAATAATAATAATAATGATAATAATAATAATAGATATAATATTAAAAACAATAAATAATAATATTAATAATAATAAATAATACAAATAATAAATAGCAATAATCAATAATATAAATAATAAATAGCAATAATCAATAATATTAACAATATAAAACACATAATAATATAAAAACAAAAATAAGGTAAAGTCACATAATAATAAGAAATAATAATAATAATAATAATAATAATAATAATAATAATAATAATAATAATAATAATAATAATAATAATGAGGATTTTGCATAGCGCCTAATCTTTAGAAGCTCTAAGCGCTTAAATAATAAACACATACTAATACGAAAACAATAACAATGTGAAAACACAATAGTAATATCAAACCGTATAATAATACAGAAACTAATAATAATCATGTTAAAAGACATAATTATAATATTAAAGACATAATGTTAATATTAAAGCACATAACGAAAACATACAGCTGCTGACTTAATGACAAATGGAATAATTTTTTTCTGTGGAATTTATGTTTTATGGGAAAAGACCGATACACACTCAAACATTATTACCTGCCCTTTGAATCTGCTTGTTGGACCCGAACTGTGTCACCAATTTATTGATATTAAATAACTAAATAATAAATAAATAAATAAAATAATAAATAAATAAATAAATAAATAAAAAATTAAAACAAAACAAAAAGTAAAAAAGAAAATAAATAAAACATCACTTTCTAGTGTTCGCTCAATCAGTTATTCACACAATATATATTTTTTTTAAAAAAATAGATCCAGAAGGAAAATTAAAAAAATTGTTTATCAGGTAATCACTCAACCGAGCAAATATTATACCAATCAGGGAACCATTTGTTTTACTCTCATCTCCAGTAGTCGAAAGAAGATGATGCCATTTTCAAACTGCCTTTCTAATTTCATCTTCAATAGTCGAAAGAAGATGATGACAGTTTCAAACTGCCTTTCTAATCTCATCTCCAATAGTCGAAAGCAGATGATGCCATTTTTAAACTGCCTTTCTAATTTCTTCTTCAATAGTCGAAAGAAGATGATACCAGTTTTAAACTGCCTTTCTAATCTCATCTCAAATAGTCGAAAGAAGATACTGCCATTTTCAAACTGCCTTTCTAATCTCATCTCCAATAGTCGACTGAAGATACTGCCATTTTCAAATAGTCTTTCTAATTTCATCTCCAATAGTCGACGGAAGATGATAATATTTTCAAACTGCCTTTCTAATCTCATCTCCAATAGTCGACGGAAGATGATAATATTTTGAAATTGCCTTTCTAATCTCATCTCCAATAGCCGATTGAAGATGATACTAATTTTAAATTGCCATCTCCCTCCAATTTTCAGAATTACTTTGTAAGCAAAAATACATTTTGAATCCTATCAGATAATTCAAAAGTCAATGTCACTGTATTTTTAACGACATGATTGAAATTACAGCTACAATTTTCAAAGTTTAGTTTTAAGACGATGTAGTTATTAACACGTGTATGACATGCACGGTCAAAAGATTTACCTGCTTTGTAATTTGTTTTATGTGTGTGATAATTATATACTGGCTTATACTTTTTATGTGTGTGATAATTATATACTGGCTTATACTTTTTATGTGTGTGATAATTATATACTGGCTTATACTTTTTATGTGTGTGATAATTATATACTGGCTTATACTTTTATGTGTGTGATAATTATATACTGGCTTATACTTTCTATGTGTGTGATAATTATATACTGGCTTATACTTTTTATGTGTGTGATAATTTTATACTGGCTTATACTTTTTATGTGTGTGATAATTTTATACTGGCTTATACTTTTTATGTGTGTGACAATTTTATACTGGCTTATACTTTTTATGTGTGTGATAATTTTATACTGGCTTATACTTTTTATGTGTGTGATAATTATATACTGGCTTATACTTTTTATGTGTGTGATAATTATATACTGGCTTATACTTTTATGTGTGTGATAATTTTATACTGGCTTATACTTTTTATGTGTGTGATAATTATATACTGGCTTATACTTTTTATATGCTAAGAATGTTTTATGTTTGCAACAAACCAAGGTTTTTGGTGTAAAACATTGCTAGATGTCATAAATACTACCATATTTGAATGTTTGTATTTATGACACTTGAACGAGTGCATGACAAATACGTGTCCAAGCTGTTAAACATTGTATTTATTTATACTACATACGGATCCATCAAAAGGTTTGTTATCTTGTTTGTGTTACTTTATGGTAGATATGTATTGCACGTTTCAAGATAATTAATGGTTGAATGAAAATTAATTTGAACTTGCGATGCAAGTGTTTCTTTTAAGCTTATGTAATAAATTACTATCAGAAACGAATGCATCCTTTCATAAGAGTCTCTACAATCAATGACGCTACGTTCTATTGTGGAGGCTTTGCATTGCAATAGATGTTAGTATTGTGAGATCAGTATTATTTCACCATAAAGCTACAATACTAAGATCAAACATAGGGAAAAGTAATCATTTATAATATTTCGCAATTACGGGTTTATTGAAATGTGTGCTATGAAAAACTATTTAGCATCCAACTGAATAATATGCCATTTTAATTAATCCACCCTTCTACAATTTCAATTAATCCACCCTTCTACAATTTCAGTTAATCAATCCTTCTATAATTTCAGTTAATCAATCCTTATATAATTTCAGTTAATCAATCCTTATATAATTGCAAGAATGTATCCTTATATAATTGCAAGAATGTATCCTTATATAATTGCAAGTATGTATCCTTATATAATTGCAAGAATGTATCCTTATATAATTGCAAGTATGTATCCTTATATAATTGCAAGAATGTATCCTTATATAATTGCAAGAATGTATCCTTATATAATTGCAAGTATTTATCCTTATATAATTGCAAGAATGTATCCTTATATAATTGCAAGTATGTATCCTTATATAATTGAAAGTATGTATCCTTATATAATTGCAAGTATGTATCCTTATATAATTGCAAGAATGTATCCTTATATAATTGCAAGTATGTATCCTTATATAATTGCAAGAATGTATCCTTATATAATTGCAAGTATATATCCTTATATAATTGCAAGTATGTATCCTTATATAATTGCAAGTATGTATCCTTATATAATTGCAAGTATGTATCCTTATATAATTGCAAGTATGTATCCTTATATAATTGCAAGTATGTATCCTTATATAATTGCAAGTATGTATCCTTATATAATTGCAAGTATGTATCCTTATATAATTGCAAGTATGTATCCTGATATAATTGCAAGTATGTATCCTTATATAATTGCAAGTATGTATCCTTATATAATTGCAAGTATGTATCCTTATATAATTGCAAGTATGTATCCTTATATAATTGCAAGAATGTATCCTTATATAATTGCAAGTATGTATCCTTATATAATTGCAAGTATGTATCCTTATATAATTTTTTCTATCCATCCTTATGGAACTATTCGTTGAAAAGCAAAACCTACCGAAAACCGCTCCGGTGGCCTAGTGGTTAGAGCGTCCGCCGCGGAGGTTCTGGGTTCGATCCCCATCCGAGTCATACCAAACACTTACAAAAGTGGTACTAACTGCTTGTCGCTCAACATTAAAATGTTAGTGTTAGGACTGGTTGGCCAGGTGTCAGGATAATGTGACTGGGTGGGACATCATGCTACATGTCTGCGACATGATGCCTCTATGCTAAACATCACTATAAACTGCCTCACTGCAGACATCGTAGCGATATGACTGAAAAATTGTTAAAGCTACGTTAAAAATCCTAAACAAACAAACAAAAAACAAAACCTACCTCTAAAGTTTACTCAATAAAACTTTGTGAAGAATTGTTGTACATTCACAAGTTACTCAAGGTTTAAAAAAAAGTATTTATTGATTTGGGTTAGTATAGATTAGATAGGATATAACTGGATATGGTTCAAATTAGGCCCATGCTTATTTCCTGTTGGGAACACCAATAGAGTGTAAGTGATATAGGCAATGGTGTTATTTACAGGTCTGCATTAACTTTCTGCACGTGCAAATATATAAAGGTAATTTACTTCCTGCACATGCGTGATGTTACTTGTTGCCAAGGTATAACAGTGAAATAAAACCCTTGAGAACTGGATATACCGATATTTATAGAACTTTACGTATGTACATTATAATACAATGCATGCTAGCGAAACAGTCAACGGAAAGTGTACTGATTAAAAGGGAATCATTTAGAGATTTCGACCTGCCTTTAAACGATTTCCTTGACTTACTGTTTCAGACTTTCGATGCAATCGCAGTAAATGCATCGTAAAAAAGTAATCAATCATACACAACATGCATTTATTTACATGTATTTGCTAAGAATAATGTTTTAACCTTAAATCAGTGGATTTCCAGAAACTTCAACTAAGCCTTCAATGAGAATGGTATGAACATGTTATGACAAATATATATATATATATATATATATATTATAGTTTTCTATGCAATGCATTTCTTGACCTATATTAGAAAGAAGAATAGCAAAAAAATGAATACAGACTACACGTATCAATCGTTTCCTGTTTATAGAATGTTTGGACCCTTAAGTATTTTAAATGATCTAGAATATGACTTTTCTAGTGACAGGGAACTTTAAGCTTGCCTTGTTCGATGTTAGCAGTTTTAGAGACAGAAAGGTTATGATATTACTTAAAGATTTTCCAGACCTCCAAATTTGTCCAGCCTTAAAGTCATATAGGGAAGATATTACTGGTGATGGTGCATAATTAAGTACCAGAAAATTCCATCAACAGTTTTTAAAGCTTCCGTGTTTTCATATATATATATATATATATATATATATATATATATATATATATATATATATATATATATATATATATATATATATATATATATATATATATATATATATGCAATGGATATAGGTTAAATGGACTTCCAAATGCGCACATGCTGTGCAGATGTAAACCACATTGTCCGCAAACCAACAAGTCATATGTTGAATTCAACAGGAACAATTTATTAGTTACATTTAGAAGAAAACTATCTGCTTCGCCACTTTTGTTAAAGAATACCACTTTCACGTCGGTATATGGAAGCATTATCATATAAAACACTTGAGCAGTCTGTTAACATTATTACTTTACATTATGCAGATAAACACATCTGCACCAGTCTATCAAGATCGTTATCAGAAATTATGCATAGAAACACATCTGGAAAAGTCAATATAAAGTATTCCTTACATTAAGCATATACATGCATCTGAACCAGACTAATGTCAGTATTGTTTAAGTTATACATCTGGACCAGTCTATCTGCTATACATGCAATCAATCATCGTCGCCCAAAAAAGTACACATCAAAACCAAGGATGAAATGCAATCATAGAAATACCACGAACAAACGAATAAACGCAAATAAGGCAAAAATGGAGCAAGAAAGAATTAACAAAGGGAAGTGGAACAAAACCTGTAAGATAATGAATAAGAAGGGAGAGATTGATTTAATAGTTAGAATATATATCGATGTGGAAATTTCTGGTAGAGAATCAAGTCCAGTTTAACGTCTAACTTGTAGAAAACGGCAACAGATCTTTAAAGTGCATGATGAGGATCTTAACATTATACTCCTCATAAATATAGTCCTTGGCTTAACAAGGCACATTTGTCGCTCATTTGAATCTGGTAAATAATGGGTACACATAATCTTCCTTTGACTTAGGAGCTATGATCAAACATGCAAATGACATAAGCATTAACTGACACGGATCTGTGTCCTTCAGCTTGAAGGGCAAGGATTTCATTTAATGGGGTTAAGCTCTAGTTGTTGTTGGGTTTACATCCCATTTTTTGAAACACAAGATAGGATATACATGGCGGCCAGTATAAATGGAGGAAGAAGAACCCAGGAAAAGCCCAGAAAAGAACCACCGACCCATGAGAAGCTACTGGCAAGCTTTCTGAACCAACCACATTGGCCAAACCCGAGACTCGAACACACGCAGACAGAGATGAGATGGCAGTGATCCGTAACGAAGTGCGCTTATGACTAGTGGCCACTCGTGGCTCCGGTTAAGTTCTAACTTGTAACCCTTCCGCTCGAAGGGAAAAAAGGTTATTTGTTTACCGAATATGTGGTATGTCTGAAATATTGAGATATATTACAAATTACTGATTGCAATACAGAAATCGGGGTGATAATATGTCATTTCAAACAAAAAGCATGATTTTCTACTTCTAAAAATAACTATCCAAAATTGAAACACTTCTCAGCAACATATATTTAAAATTAATGGATTTGCATCTAAATATGTTTTGATATTGGTTTACATTCGAAAATGGAAACTAACTGCATATAAATGTATAAGTCTTTTGTTGTGAAAGGTCAATAGGTCAACAGGTCAAATTCGTGAGCGTATGATAGCTAATAATGTAATGTCTTACAAATTGTTAATGAAAAACTTTAGAAAGAACAATTACCGTAGATGCAACTAAAACCTTTCATATTTGCACACGAAGACCAATTAACATCTCTGTTTTAAGTGCTTGTTTTAAACTTTAACGAGAAATTGCAATCAATAACAATACACGAGGCTTTTTAACGAGTCTCTACAATATATGGAGTTAAAAAGCGTCAATGATATTGTCATGCGTTCGTATCTTCATAAATTGGTAACGTTTACTGGATTTTAGTGTTCCTAAATTAATAATGATTATTAGATTTTCAGATACCGAAGAACAAACGCATTGTCAGCAACACCAACGTAAACTTCAATCAGTCAGTACGAAACCTAGGTGTTACTCTGGACAGTACTCTCACATTGCAAGGATGTATATATTGAGCTGAGACGCATCCGTTCCATTCGCAAATATCTTTCAGTTGATGCCACTAAAACACGTGTGTGTTCATTAGTACATTCAAGACTGGACTATTGTAACTCAATTGTGTCTGGTGCGTCTAAATATCAACTTCAGAAATTTCAAAAAGTTCAAAACACAGCTGCTCTGATATCCTTAAAGTACCACGATCAGAGCACACATGCCCGCTGCCCTGTACCCTACACTGGCAATCCATTCCATCCAGAATAAAGCATACAATTTGTTCTCTGTGCTATGTTGTACTGACGAACTGCAGTCCAACATACCTATCTGGTCTTAATCACGCGTACACACAATCAAGATACTCTCCTCTTCTGACAATCGAATGTATACACACTATCAAAAGGAAGTCATATGGGCAACGTTATTTTGCATATCAGGGCCCAGCAACGTGGAACGAATTGACTATTGACACAATGAGCCATTTCAAGTGTGCTTTTAGAACTCCCCTTTTTCCGCTGCAAGAACAAACTTAAGGACCTAATAATGTTTCCTACGTTAAACATTCTCCGCATTTTTAAAATCTTGTTTATTTTTTTAAATTATTTTTTTAATTTCATAGTGTTTGTTTTGGATTTTAGTTTTTTTATAGTCATATCATTATATATGTTGTAAAATGCTTAGATCTTTTAATGATTAGGCACTATACAAAGTCCTCAGTCATCTTCTTCTTCTTCTTCTTCTTCTTCTTCTTCTTCTTCTTCTTCTTCTTCTTCTTCTTCTTCTTCTTCTTCTTCTTCTTCTTCTTCTTATTTTTGCTGTTATTATTATTATTGTTATTATTATTATTATTATTATTATTATTATTTTTTTTTTGCTGTTATTATTATTATTATTATTATTGTTATTATTATTATTATTATTATTATTATTATTATTATTATTATTATTATTATTATTATTATTGAGAACACTTATGAGAACTAATACAGACATAGGGTCTTCTGAGACGAACATGCATCTCGGTTGCTATTCTCAGAGGGAACAAATAAAGTACACTTCTGTTCGAACAAGAAATGTCTGACAGCATTCAGAAAAATATTTTAGCCATACATGTAAATTATATATTGATTAGCCAATCTACTACTTATCACACTATACCTATGTATGTATGTATGTATGTATGTATGTATGTATGTATGTATGTATGTATGTATGTATGTATGTATGTATGTATGTATGTATGTATGTATGTATGTATGTATGTATGTATGTATGTATTTATATATGTATGTATGTATGTATGTATGTATGTATGTATGTATTTATATATGTATGTATGTATGTATGTATGTATGTATGTATGTATGTATGTATGTATGTATGTATGTATGTGTGTGTGTGTGTGTGTGTGTGTGTGTGTGTGTGTGTGTGTGTGTGTGTGTGTAATTCTACAATCCTTTCCAAAGTATTAGAAATACTAATATCAAAACTAATCTGATACCAGAATGACAATCCCTTTTGCAAAGTCATTATTTTGCAAACATCTCTTGCAACACTTTGTATTGAAGATTTACATTTCTTATCATGATGTGAAGGAGATGTTGAAATGTGTTGCAATGAAATTTAAATTTAGCTAATGATGCTACTTTTAATCGAATATCTCGCAAGCTTTGTTTCCGATTTCTTATTCGCCAGATTACCGAATCATATTGAAGGATTATGCTGACTTAGAGAGAAATGATGAAGACAAATTATACAGTGAACTATTTAAAATAGTAACCACGCAAGTCAAAAATGAAAAAGCAGATAATAATTATGCGTTTTATATGCACATAACAAGAAGATTCTGAGAGATAAAAGGTTCACAGACAGAATTATATCTTTAAAGAATGTTATCTCTTCCTTTTCGATTCTGTGTGTGTGTGTGTGTGTGTGTGTGTGTGTGTGTGTGTGTGTGTGTGTGAATTAAGGAAATCTGTAAATATAATTGCATTGAAGAAGTGAAATCCATTAAAGAATAAACTATCCAAATCTATCAGATTAGGACATGATATCATGACGTCAGAAATGACCATGTGGGCTCCCTGATACCATATATATAAAATTACATGGGTTCAAATAAACCAACTTAATCGGTTTAAACCGAATAAAGGATATATTAAATATATACATATAAAGAAAAGGTTAAGGACAGATTTCACAGTGTATATACGTTAAATGTTCCGGAATATGGGTAACATGCACAAACTCAAACCAATTCTGTATCCACAACTACACTAAACAAGTTACCAAAACAACTTATAGTTTAAAGTTTTCGAGTGCCTGAGGCCCAACCTTCGAAAATATCAATTTCAAATGAAATCTTAATCATGGAATTTGGAAATGTGCTGAACGAAAAGTAGCTTTGTGGTAAAATTATATTGATCTATACTGTAAAGTACATTTCAATCGATTATTACTATATCTATACATTCAAATCAAGACTCCGGAATTCGTCTTCACATCCAATCTACGGATGCAACTACGATCTAATATGAAGTGGAGCAATCAAATATAGATGTCATTGGAAACTGTAAACGAGAATAGCCGATTCTTTATCCTATATTTCCATAAAACAAGTACTGAGCAAGATTTATATAACGAATAAACTTTTGACGTATCAAATTGCGAAAATTTATATCAATATTTTCATATAAAAGTATATTATTCCATATTTGGATATTATTTGTTCTTTTTTTCTTCATTCATAATTTTATCCCTCACCTCTAAAACACTAAAAATAATATAGGTTCCTGTAATTTTTTGTATATTATATTTTTCAGACTGCAACAATAAGCCGCGTTGCAGTTTGTTATTAGGACAGGATCTCTTGTACAAGACTGAGATTATTTTTATATGTAAATGGCCGCCATTACTTAACAGGCTCGACGCAGCTGCTACATAGTTTTGCCCTCTTTTATGATATATGTGTGCTCCTTAGTTTTGTTAGATAAATTATTTGTGGTATTATCGCGTTTAAAATCCATTTAATTACCAAAAAGCAACAAAAGCTATCAGTTTTTGAGGTCCTTGAAAACGGCTTCGATACAGCTTGCATGGGCTTTCGCTGAACTTGTAATCGCTCCTTGCATACCGCTGCCGATGTGCAACATTATACGTAATTGGCATCCATCTAAAAGTGCGGATTTGACATGTTTCAAATTTTAAAGTATATTTAAGATTTAATATCACCACCGTGCCTGCTCTTTTCTGAAATCAGTAACATCGCTGGATATAAGAAGAATCATGGGGTTCTCACCTCATGGTATAGGTTAAAATAAATTGTGCCCCCCCCCCCCTCCCCAAAGAAACCATAACAAGACAGGACAAAACAAAAGAAAAACAAAAATACGACATCAAATATATTTTAAACGTTTATGATGAACTGATCCGTAATACGTTTAACCCTTTTCAATATACCTATTTTCGATGTACGTTTTTAAAGATGCGGTTCAAAGTAGTTGAAAATGGTAAAAGATTTATCAAATAGGAACAAGGAAAAATGTCAGAATTGTATCGTTCGAATTATTTACTTCTAAGTACAATTCAATACATTTAGCTTCCTGTTGTACACACACACACACAGATATATATATATATATATATATATATATATATATATATATATATATATATATATATATATATATATATATATATATATATATATATATATATATATATATATATATATATATATATATATTACAGCCCAGATACTGCCTCATCAATTCAGAGCTTTTAATACATTATTGAACTCGGAAGAAAAGCCATAGTCGCAGTCTCGAAAGGCATATGTTGGTATAGAAATAAAACTCAAATTATGTTCCCGTCATCAATACTTTTTAAACCAGTGATCAATAAAGGCAGTAAGTGAAGGCTTGATTAGGCTGACACCTGATTGACACAGTGCAATTAAACTGCTTATTAAGCTCCGTTACTTCATTCATCCTGTGAAATATGAAGTTAAATACGTTTAATTACAAAAAGTAATAGTGAAGAAGAAACTTTCTGGCGATCAAACAAAAATACATTAGTTGAGACCAGAAAACTATTAATTAGATTTTTGAAGACAGGCGCCATACTGCCATGTTCGGCAATTTCCTTGCGAGGGGAGAATATTATTCTTAAGCATTTGTTTAGACAGCAGCCATACAATTAGGGACACGGTAAACTGTATTTTCACGGTAAAGCTGCCACAATTGAAAAATCGCTGAAACTCTGTAACTATCAAACTACCAGGTCAAGATGACCGTCAAGGGCGGCAGATAAATTTGATTCGGACTGGTTACACTAATTAAGGTGCGTATTTTCCATACAAAATTTCATAGGTTTTAATATCGCCACATCAAAATATTTAATTGGTCTAAAGTTTTCTGCAAGAGAAACCAGAATAGGCCACGGGGGATTTGCAAGAAATTTCCTGGTTAAAACTGTTTTCAAAAGTGGACTGTTGTCGAAGGAATCCGACGAACTAATTTGGGAATTAGGGTGAGGAATGTTGAAAGCAACGGTAGAGTTTCAATTCTATGTTATATGTTGATGCCATATATAATGCTTCACTGAATTTATTTACCGGTATTTGAGTATAACGGTGTAGAAAGAATGTAATGCAATACATTTTTTAATAGATTACGAAAATATATTTGATGTCACCGAATTTAGAAGATTTACGTATGATTAAGAGTGAGTGTGCAATGACTGAAATGACGTAGTAACTGATGTAATGTATCTCATTTATTCGCCGTGTATACGGAAGCTAGCTCAGAACCGCTAGGCCTCGTGTGAGGCGTGTTAATGTCTGATGTTAATACGTGACAAATTAGCCCTTTGACTAAGTAGGGTCATTCTAGGACATATGGAGTTGATTGATAGCTTTAGCATCTGTTTAGCACAGAAAAAAAAACCTGATAACGAGGAGGTGATAATGCAAAATGCCCTGTATCATAAAGAACAAGAAATTTAGGCTGTCTCTACTCATATTTATTTAAAAGGGAGAAAATACCCCTTGAGACGTATACTCCGTTGACGCAATCCTGTGGCGTATCAATTATAAGACTTATACTGAGAAGTGTAACCATGTAACATATCAATTATGAGACGTATTCTGAGAGTATCTTGAAAAATGTTGTGAAAAGTAGCATCCAGAGACACTGGCAGTAGAGCGAACCGAAGACACAGGTATTGCAATCGTACAAGACGTTGACTTCGATTGTTCATTCGATCCTGTGATGAACTAAATCTATCAATAAACAGATGGGCTATTTGTTAAAAGTAAATTCATTTGTGCTTTCCTTTTTAATTCCGAAAATGTTTTGTTTCTACATTCTTGATGTAATGACAAATCGCAGTTGTTTTATTTAATTGATTAAATTGTTTGTTTACCTATGCGGGGCTCTTGTTGGTTTATTATATATATCTGCTCAGATCTCTATATATTTCAACTATAAGGTTCACCGCTTATATTTATATTTATCATTAGGAACATTTGAACATGTCACTATGGATTAAGAACAGAAAGTTGTGATGGAGAGTGCACCAAAGTCATGTAAACTCGATCCATTCCCAACATCACTGCTGCTTGAGAGCTTGGACCCTCTCATCTGAGGAATTATCATAAATTTTGAAAACTGCCATCGTAAAGCCTCTGCTCAAGAAACCAACACTTGAACTTGACGATTTAAAGATATATCGTCCAGTTTATAATCTCCAATCTCCCGTTCATATAAAAATCTTAGAAAAAGTTCGTCTAACCCAACTTGCATCTCATATAAATTCAAACAGTCTTTTTCGCATTATACAGTCTGCATATCACCCTTGCCACATTACTGAAACTACTCTTTTGAAAGTATTTAATAACATTCTCTCTGCTTTGGGTAGCGGAAAGATTACAGTCCACACTCTCCTTGATTTGTCTGCAGCATTTAACTCAATAGACTATGATATATTACTTCACCGTCTCCAACATATATTTGGGATTTAGAATACAGCTTTACAGTGTTTCAGGTCCTACATAGTCAACAGGTAGCAAATTATATCTGCAAATGGAATACTCTCCAGCACAGTTGATCTATGTTGAGGTGTTTCACAGGGGTTTGTTCTTTTATCTGTTCCCTTCATTCGATACACTCAGACGCTCTCAAGTGTCATAGATCATCACCCAGTGGCTAATCAATTGTACGCTGATGACACCCAAATAATCAAGTCTAGCCACCCAACTTATGCTACCCTCCAAGGAGTAGAAAGGTGCATTGTTGATGTGAAATCATGGATGACATGTAACCAGCTGCAGACGAATGACGATAAAACTAAAGCTATTCTGATCACAGCACAAAGACTTTCTCATTCACATCCTTTACCTCAAACATAAATATCAGCAACACCAACATTAAATTCACACAGTCAGTACGAAACTTAGGTATTATTCTGGACAGTACACTCGCATTGCACCAACATGTCCTAAACATATACAAGGCTGCATATCTTGAGCTGAGACGCATCAACTCCATTCGCAAGTATCTTTCAGTTGATGCCTCTAAAACTCTTGTGTGTTTATTAGTACTTTCAAGACTGGACTGTTGTAACTCAATTCTGTCTGATATATCTCAATATCTATACTACAGCATCTTTCGAGTACCACGATCAGAGCACTCCTCCACACTGCTCTACACGGGTTATCCATTCGAGCCAGAATTAAAACACAAAATTTATTATCTGTGCTTTATTCACTGACAGACTCCAGTCCAGCATACCTATTTGGCCTCACCCATGTGTACACTGACACTCATATACTCATTATTCCCATTATGAAAACGAAGGCACTAAACAAAGTCCTCATTATTATTATTATTTACTCGAAACGGACAAGAATCTCGAAGGCGGCCAACCTCTGGATAACGAAAACCAAATAAAGCGGGACACCCAATCAGTAAAAACCACATCCCCTACAATAATGAATCTCAAGAAATGAATAACATAACTCTATAATAACCATTTCTTAAAATAGTGCTACGGCACATATGAAGGGAACATGAACACATAAGCATTATTATCCTGGCGTTAGGAACTAGTAACTTCTAGTTTTCTGTGTAAGGTGATAAATTTTATCCAATTTAAATCCTTGTTACATAGGCTTGTCAAAACTGTTTAACTGCAGCTTAGATACAACTTTCGCATCCACGTGTTAATTGAATTTAACGTTACTGAAGCAACCTTGAGTGACCTCCAATCCATCGTAATAGTGTACCGGAAAGTCGATATATAATCGAAACATGTTTCGTCGTATTATACGTCCTTTATAACCAGATGAATCAGATTTTATATAAACAGTTCCATTTCTTAAACATAATCGATGCTGACGAAATTTCTGTGCACAAGTTTAACAATGGGGTGGGGGTGGGGGACAACCTATAATACAACATTTCTTTAATGCTCATTTCCATTTAAATGTTGCTAATTTCAATGTATTCAGCGTCCCTGAAAGAAAAAAGTACAGACATGTGCAAATAAGCATCACTAATTAATTTTACACTTTAGTCCATACAGATAAAATATTAGTGTCGTGGTTAAAATATAATAAGCGTTTTATAATTGAAACTTCAGCTTGCACCTTTTCACTATCGATGAATTTAGTCCTTTGTTAAAACGTGTTTCTTTGACACCCTTACTATTAACTAAATTTCTTAAATAGTGTAGATTTTCGCAAGAATCTATACGATCAATTATGATACAAAATGTATAATTGTTATTGTCTACGATTAATGTCATTTATGACTAAAAACCTACGACTCAATAATTTTAGTAGTCTTCAGTTTGCATCCATGCTTATTAAAACTGAAAGTTGTTACCTGAAACTATATTATATATTTAGAAGTACAAACAATTTCTAAAACCTACACAGTCGTGTTAATATCTAGTACACAACGTAACCTATAACCTATATTATTCCGAGATAACAGTTTATATCGTAGTTCTATTTTATTGAATTACTAGTCACTGATCTATATTTACAATAAATATTATTTTTTCTGCTTTTCGTTCTAATATTAATACGATTATCTACTTCAAAATCAGGCCTATCCCTAGGGGATTAAGGTTTTTGAGGATGAAGTCAATTAGATCTAAGACGAATTCGGGGAGAGGGGTGGGGGTATGGCAGTCACACTGATATTCTTACTTCTGGTCAATGATACTAATTCCTGTGTTGTAAAATAAAATAAAAAAGTAAATCCGCCAACATTTTTTATTTTATAGCAACTTAATATCTTTCTCTGTCTATATCGTGACAAGCTATTTCAAAATCATTTTGTATGTGTATTAATAGTAGTTATAACCACTCATACAAAGAAATTGTTAATTTTTTTCTGATTTAAACACTACAACCAATTCCATGGTAAAAACACATGAGAAACATTTGTCGCGAAGTACGATATTACAATTATTAGTTTTGTCCGATCCTGGTTTGAAGTAATTTGCAAATTTTTAATCGGAATTTCAGATTTCATTACTAATTCATTACTAATATTGATGCAAGTTACTTGGTTATATTACTAAAAAAAAATTGTAATATACGCTGGATAAGAGCAGTCAATACAGTGGTATTAATTGAGTCTCGCTTGGGATACAAGAACCGCAGTTGTGCGTGTGTGTGTGTGTGTGTGTGTGTGTGTGTGTGTGTGTGTGTGTGTGAGATTAGGATTTTTAACGATTTAATTCATTCATATAGCTACGATGTCTGCAGTGAGGCAGTTTATACTGATGTCTAGTACAGTGTGTCATGCTTCAGACATGTAGCATGATGTCCCACCCAGTCACATTATCCTGACAACAGGCAGACCAGTGCTAACACTAACCTCTTAATGCCGAGCGCCCAGTACCATTTTTGTAAGTCGTTGGTAAGACTCAGCCGGGGTTCAAACGGCCCACTTCTGCGACCGACGATCTAACCACTAGGCCACGGAGCGGTATCAAAGACAGTTACAAACCTTGTTGTATCAATAATGTATGTCATTCAACTGCATACTGTTTAACTAATAATGAAGTTAAATAATAATGCAAAAACTGTATTGGAGAATAATTTCCAATATATATTGGTTGTTTAACGTATCTATGTAATGACACGATATAATTGCTATATAATCTCTGAAAGGATATGTAACTTTGGGTATGCAAACCAAATAATGTTGATTTAATTAGATGTCTAAAGCTTTTAATTCCGATTGTTCTTAGATTTAATTTAGTATTCCATATCATGTTATAATTGTTATTTAATGATGTAGCTGATGCTGCTGCTGGTAATGACGGTGGTGGTAGCAGTGGCGGTATTGGCGATGATTTTGATGATGAAATTATTTATTGCGTGGTTGGACCTTTAAGTAATAAATCATCTTCCTGCTGACAGTCGTCATAAGCGGATATTTATTATATGAAATCATTTATGAATAATAAGCACATTTGAAGGAAAATTAAAATATGCTGTAGGTAATTAAAGCTATAACTTTTTTTACGTACGAGAGTTCTTAAGATCCTATCAAGAATATGAGATCTGAGTGTTCTTAAGATGCTGTACCGAATATACAATTCAAGTGTTCTTACGATGCTGTCACGAATATGCGATTTGAGTGTTCTTAAGATGCTGTACCGAATATACAATTCAAGTGTTCTTACGATGCTGTCACGAATATGCGATTTGAGTATTCTTAAGATGCAGTCATTAATATTAAATTTGTAATGAACCGTAAAATACAGAATAACACGCCCTTCTTAAGCATTGATATTTTGAAATATAATAAAAAGTGTTTAAGATATTTTGTACCTTCATCTTATGCTTCATTATGAACATTTCAACAACCTTGAAAGGTCCTAATATTATTCTTTACTATTTCTATATCTTTCAAATTTGTCCGCAAATAGATTCTCATCATGGTTTGAGTAGTAAACGAGATCCGTATGAATCACACAGATAGACGTTTTCTATTAGCGAATCAAAACACTTGTAATTGTTATGTTTATTGCTATTAGCGAATCAAAACACTTGTAATTGTTATGTTTGTTGCTACTACAACAGCGTATGATATTCTCTGTGGGATTACAATGGTAATTGGTCGCATCTGTTATACAGTTAATATTCTTAGACTTTGTCCATCCAAGTTTCATGATAATTCTTGCTTGACTTTCCAGGAAATCTGCGTTCAAACTCCAAACATCCAGACAAACATATCACAGCTTGAATGATATAATGTTGTCTGACCAGTGAGTTAAGACTTACAATAACCGTATGATAAGTTTTGCAGTAATACAAAAATAATAATGTTTCTAAGTCAGATTTTTTCATATCGCAAAATATTTAGAGGCCATAAACATTTAAACTTTTAAACTAAAATAATGTAATAAATTTTAAGTATGCGCATTTTGTTATAGCGCCCTGTTTTAAGGAATTCTAAGAGTTAGTGATTTAGCATGATGCTACGGTTTACATTTGATGAAATAATACCAGAGGTCGCATGAGTGTCCTTGTCGTTCCATAGTCCCTATTTAAGGCTAGTGGTATAAATTGCTTGTGTGATTGCAGGTGCAGTATTTAGCGTTGGAGACTGGTAAATTACACAACGGAGCAAAACAGAAGGAACGTTCCTGCGTTAGCAGATACCGTTTACGTCGGCATGGTGGTATATTTGATGCGAAATGTGGCTCGAAACCGTGATTTGACTGACCTAAGGTGGCGTAGTGAAAATAGTTCCCTGTGTTATGGGACGTTATATGTTTTTAGGGAGTGAAACGCTGACGGTACTGAAAGTTGATGATAAGAACCGTGTAGATGTGTGGTTGATAGACAATTGGACAGTTGTGAGATCTGCGGTCTTGTATTTATTTGAGTAAAATTATTTACGGAAAGGACATGCTAGCGTTTTTAATTTACAATATAAGTTGTATGGAAGTCATTGGAAAGTTGGGGAAAACTTATGACATCTAGCGGAATCGCGTCAGGTATTGACACATATCGGTCAAAGCTTATACTCTTGGTTTGCAAAAATAAATATGGACTATCCTTATAATGACAGAAGAAATGCTTTGACATGTACGAAACGAATTCATATTATTTTATACTCTTCAGGAGCTGCATCGTCCAGCACTGAAAATCAATAAAGTAAATGAACATGCATGAAAAACTAACACAATTAGTTCAAAGAAGTAACGATTATTACTATATAACAATTAAGTAACTAAAAGAATTAGAAAGTTAATTAATTTATTAGCAAATTCAACACTTTCTTATTGTCCTACACCTCGTTTTAATTCTGCTGTTAACGACGTCGTTTTTCACACACACACACACACACACACACACACACACACACACACACACACACACACACACACACACACACACACACACACACATACATACATACATACATACATACATACATACATACATACATACATACATACATACATACATATATATATATATATATATATATATATATATATATATATAGAGAGAGAGAGAGAGAGAGAGAGAGAGAGAGAGAGAGAGAGAGAGAGAGATTTGTGATTTAAATGTTTTGAGTACAAGGTTTGACTAAATTGAAACTGCTCAACAACATTTCAATAATATATTTCAGATTCAAAAGTGAAACTAGACGGTGATACTCATGGACATTATATAGTACCATGTTATATGGTTCTGACATGTAATATTACTTTTAGAAACAATGCTATTTTCTTTTTAAATTTAAATTCATAGTTTTATATAAATACAGATGTCAAAATTATATGTTAATCAGCCGATAAACAGTTTGTGATAATTCTTTAAAAGAGGCGGAAACGAGATTAAACGCTTTCTATGTTACAAGGTTATTGTTCTTCCATATTCAAAATATTTAAATGAAATATTTCATTTCCTCGTCTTGTAGAAGCTGGTATAGTTTTCTTATTTTATAAAGAAAAATTTAGGAAATCCTATTTTATGTGTCTACATATTTTATTAGGGTGCAAGCAAACTGCCAACATCTGTAAGGACAATGAAATTTATATTATCAGCTAATAACCAAACAACTGCTGTATGAAAATGTAGTTTGTACAATTGCCAATAATTACAGGAAATAATGATCCAGTACCAATAATTACAGGAAATAATGATCCAGTACCAATAATTACAGGAAATAATGATCCTGCATCTTTGAATACATTATGCAAATATTTTATAATAAACTGCGAAACGTTTTCATTGACACATCAATAATTGATTGTTACAATTATATTTAAGCTGTAATAACTGACGCAATTTTCCGATTCTTCTCTTTACAGTAACATTTCACTTAACCTTTGCATTTGTGAGTTGTTCATTGTTTTCTTAAAAATGCCCAAAAGATTTGCTAAATGTCAAATAACCGTAATCTTTTAACTGAAGCGTTTCTAACAGTTCCTTTAATTTAAACTTTTCGTTTGCATATCTGTTTCATTACTGATTCTTATATTTGGTATAAGTTAAAAACATCTCAGCTTTAGTATGTACAACTTTTACAGTATATAATTAGTACAACTTCTACAGTATTTAATTAGTACAACTTTTACAGTATATAATTAGTACAACTTCTACAGTATTTAATTAGTACAACTTTTACAGTATATAATTAGTACAACTTCTACAGTATTTAATTAGTACAACTTCCACAGTATTTAATTAGTACAACTTCCACAGTATTTAATTAGTACAACTTCCACAGTATTTAATTAGTACAACTTCCACAGTATTTCATTAGTACAACTTCCACAGTATTTAATTAGTACAACTTCTACAGTATTTATTTAGACTTTTTTTATGCGTTTTCATTTTTGGAATCTACAACCTTCTGTATGCTGGTGGAATGGTTTCAGTTTTTAATTTGTTTTTGTTGTAGTCATCTGTACGTGTTTTAGCTTCTACTTGCGGTGATAATGTCTCATTAGTACTAATTATCTGCATCTCTCCTTCATCTGTGGTTTTAATTCGTTGCCTTACGTTAATTGATTATTGAAAGGAAACTCTCGTTCCTTTACTGATTTCGATTTATATCCGTCTTTTATACAGCCTAAAGACATAATTAAGTCACATCTACGTTTTGTTGAACTAAACAGTTCGCGGCTAGCATCTTACTTGGGCTTTCTTTTTCAGAAATTGTTATATATTATTGTCCTGGTGTTTTTGGGGTAGTATAATGCTCAGGAACTACGTTCTACAATAATGTTAATTAATTAATATTAATTTTATATATCATATTAACACCGGGCTCAACAAATTCTCTTTATCCTTCTTATGAACCGGCAGCTGCAAGAATTTGTATGTGAGTTTCACATTACTAATTAGATAAATTACCACACGCTTAATAATCTTCAGGTCTGTAATTCTTAATTTATTTATAATTTTCTGCATAAAACAACTTCTTAAATGTTTTACAAAAATTGTATTAAATAAAATTTGCCATTTTAGACAATTGAAGTATTTTATAAATAATTTCAGAAAGAATTATATTTTTTGTTAACAAATAACAATATAAAATAACAAAACCAAAGCCCAATAGCATTACCTTACCGCGGATCAAACACAGGTTACTCCATCAAGTCGTTCCCACTCCACTCCCGCAGAAGTGGAAGCTGTCATCACAGAGAACTCCACGATCAACCGTCTTAACCATACCAAAATCTTCAATATTTGCCACACATCGTTTGAACTAGTTCAAATCACACTCACACTGGACAAAGGTCAGTCCATTTGTTCTGTCTCTACTGCCCTCCTCCTAGTAGAAAAACCAAACTGACTGAATCTCTCTTTTTGGAGCAGTTTCTGAATCTCCTGGACAATATAAATTCGATAGAAGGCAACCTGATTATTCTTGGAGATTTCAACTGTCACTTTGACTATCCTGGAAACCCTAACACATCAAAACTACTAGATTCCATTAATGTTTACAACCTCAAACAGCCGGTTAACCAACCCACCCATAAACATGGTCATATTTTAGATTTGATTCGTCATAGACCCGAAACGTGCATCAGATCACCTCTGCGTAATATGTCATCTTGACGCATCAGTCATTAACCCTCCACCTTTATTTGCTAGTAAGATAATCAAACAAATGCATGACATCTAAGCAAACCTAACAACGTGCTTACCTCCTACAGCAGAAACACTCGGTATCTACCTGTGATCATTGCTTACAAAACCTGCCCCAGCCACCAAGCACAGAGTATCAATTCAAAAGGTATAGCAGTGTTAGGGACCATCTTCGCACTGGAGATCGACGTAAAGCTGAGAGGTTTTGGTGTTCATCCAGACTAACTGTTCATAAGCAAATCTTTGAAACTGCTCCAGTCGAACCTTCCGGACCTGTTTGCAAATTTCTTCCTTGACAAAAAGTACAAACGATTAGAGATAGACTTGCCAACACAATGTCACTTGACTCATTATCACCATACAGTTGCGATGCAGAATTTCAGCGGCAGGGTTTCAGCATTTGAACCTGTCTCTAGGGGTTTACTACATAAAGTTGTGATGAAGAGTGCACCAAAGTCATGTGAACTTGATCCAATTCCATCATCACTGAGTGCTTAGATACAGTATTACCTTCACTATCTGATGTTATTAATATCCCTCTCATCTGGGGGAATTCTAATCATTTTTCAAGACTGTCATTTGAAAGCCACTGCTGAAAACTGTCTATCCCAATTCTCAGTCTTTTGAGCAATATACAAGCCACTGCTGAAAAAGTTGGTCTATCCCAATTTGTATCTCATGTGAATTCAAACAGTCTTTTGAGCAATATACATTCTGCATTCCGCCCTTGCCAAATACTGGATCTTCTCTTCTAAAAGAAATTAATGACATTTCTTCTGCTATGAATATCAGAAACATTACAGTCCTCACCCTACTTGATTTTTCTGCAGCATTTGACATAACATACTATGATGTATTACTTCACCGTCTTCAGCATGTATTTGGAACTCACGATACAGCCTTTCAGTAGTGAAATTCCTTAGTAGGCAACCGGACACAAAATGGGTCAGCAAATGGAATACACTCCATCCCAGTTGATCTATGTTGCGGTGTCTTCTCTTGGACCCGTTGTCTTCATTATGTACACTCAGCCGCTCTCAAGTGTCATATATCATCATCCAGTGTCTCACCAATTGTACGCTGATGACACCCAAATATATAAGCCTAGCCACCCACCTGAAGTTAATATTACCATCAAAGGTGTACAGATGTGCACTTAGAGCTTCTATAGATTAGGCGCAATACAGTCATTATTATTATTATTATTATTATTATTATTATTATTATTATTATTATTATTATTGACTGTAATTTTTTGAATATAAAACTGGAACATATGAAAATTAAACAGATGTTGGAATGAAAAAAGACAAAAAGTAAATCAAGACAAACCTACAATCCTTATCAAATCTAGATCCCCTAAAACATCAATCATCGTCAGGACTCAACAACAGGTAATAATTAACTTCTACCAGTTGATAATTTCAATAAATTCCAGACACATTTAGTAGAATACACAATTTGAATTGGTACTATTTATTTGACAGACTTGAATTTATTTATACAATATTAATAAAATTCGTACATAGTATTTTAACAATTTAATATACCTGAAAACGAAAACCAGTCAACAGGTTAATTAGTGTAATTAGAAGCTCGTCAATAATAAAAGGTTTATCTTTCTAATGGGCAACAGTGTCTCTGTTTCCACTTGCATTTTCTCACCTCTTGATAGCTTTCACATATATCGTATTTGACTAGCCTGCACATTTTTTGCTGATTTGGATCAATGGTGAAATTAGTCACAAGTAGTATATGCACTTATACAACATCACTATTACTATATTTACGGATAGTTTCACCACCTTCAAAACAATTAATACACGGAAAAACTAGTTTTGTAAACGTTATACCAGCCTCGATGTGATTAATCAACAATTGTACTTTTCGAATATATATGTTTGACACCTTGAAATAGGATACAGCGGTGTGATGTCTCTCATATGTGTGTGTGTTGTGTGTGTTGTGTGTGTGTGTGCGTGTGTGTGTGTGTGTGTGTGTGTGTGTGTGTGTGTGTGTGTGTAAAAGATGCAGTTTGATGTTTCTCAGTTGTAACTATGTAAATAGACTTTGTATAGACTAATTCGAAATGAAGCATTTATGACTCAAATATGCTTTCGTGGCTTGCTTTTGATGGTAGGAATATTAACTATTTGTGAAATGCACTAATTTATTGTATAACAATCTGTACATGTATACGTTCTTGTATTATATCAATTGTTATCTGGCTGAAATAGGCTATAATAAAGATTATGACAGTTTCAGTTCACATTGTGAGCATTTGAAAACTTCTCATGATTCTCCAAAGAATATTGCATACAATTGTAAATAAAGAGACAAAGAATATTGCATACAATTGTAAACAAAGAGACTAATGTTCCATAACAAATTGTATCGATAATATTTTTGTTAATCTGCTTTTTCTATTATTTTAATTAGCCATAACCAATTAAAGCAATTAGGATCTTGGTTTTATTTTATGTTTGTATGTACTATGTTAACTGATGTATGTGGTAAGTGTTCGTGTACTACGAAGTATTCATTCTAAACTAAATAAAATTACTATCTCCCTACCTACCTATTCTATCTATCTATCTATCTATCTATCTATCTATCTATCTATCTATCTATCTATCTATCTATCTATCTATCTATCTATCTATCGATATGTCTAGTCTGCACGTCTGCTATTATAATGGAATATATATATATATATATATATATATATATATATATATATATATATATATATATATATATATAATAATAATAATAATAATAATAATAATGAGGACTTTGTATAGCGCCTAATCTTTAGAAGCTCTAAGCGCTTTACACCATCTATAATGATATGACTACACTACAGAAAAACAAATGACAAAAACAATGAAATTTGAAAATAAAAACACGCTGAAAACATATAAGATGCAAAACATTATTAGGTCTCTAAGTTTGTCCCTGCAGTCGAAAAAGGTGTTTTTCGAGCACTCTTAAAAGGGAACACTGTGTCTTTGTGTCTAATTTCTATGGGCAATTCGTTCCACGTCGCCGGGCCCTCGTATGCAAAAGAACGTTATCCATATGACTTCGTTTTCACAGTGGGTACGATGAGTATACAATTGTTAGAAGAAGAGCGTAAGTATCTTGCTGGTGTATTCACATGGGTGAGGCCGGATAGGTATGTTGGACTGGAGTCTGTCAGTGAAACAATGCACAGAGAACAAATTTTGTGTTTGATTTTGTATCGAATTGATAGTCAGTCTAGGGTACAGAGCAGTGGTGAGGTGTTCTCTGATCGAGGTTTGCTAAAGACGATCCGTGCAGCTGTGTTTTGAACCTTTTAAAGTTTTTGGAGTAAATATTGACAGAATTGAGTTACAATAGTCCAATCTTGAAAGTACTACTGAACACACAAGTGTTTTAGTGGCAACAAAACTGATGCGTCTCAGTTCAAGATATGCAGCCTTGCATACGTTCATGACATGTTGGTGCAATGTGAGATTACTTTCTAGAGTACCACCTAGGTTTCGTACTGACTGTGAGAATTTAATGTTGCTGTTGCTGATATTTATTGTCTGAGGTAAAGGGTGTGAATGAGAAAGTCTTTGTGTTGTGATCAGAATAGCCTCTGTTTTATCTTCATTCATCTACAGCTTGTTACATCTCATCCATGATTTCCCAACAGAAATGTACCTCTCTATTGCATGAATGGTAGCATCAAAATCAGTTCGGTGGATACATATATACACACACAAAGATATATATATATATATATATATATATATATATATATATATATATATATATATATATATATATATATATATATATATATATATATATATATATATCTTTGTTTGTGTGTGTGAGTGTGTGTGTGTGTGTGTTCAATTTGTTGTACTTCGAACAGATTTTATCACCACAAAATTATGCTGTGTGCGTAGATACAAACGTGCATAAAGAACATATGCACAGAGCAAGAAAAATGGCTGAAACGTATGAAATAATTAGTCTGATGGAAACAGGAGCCACTGCGAAAAATATTACACGATTAAATCAAAGTAAATTTTAACAATTACAGTAAATATGGGTTAATTCGCAATTGGGAATAATTATGATTTTGCATTAGCACGAAATATTGCATTAGATACATCGTTAAAAATATCGGATTGATTAATTGACTTTTATGGGAGATAGCTAACGTCATAAATCCAGAACTTGTCAACCTTAATGACCTTCATATTGACGCCATGTTAAGTGCCTCTTTTGAATTATGCCACTTATCAAATGAGATGTATACAGGCCTCTGCCAATATGTCTGTGATATCGTAACATGATGAAAGCGAAAAATATACTATCTAAAACAGAGATCGAGGAAAACAAGAAAAGGTTGAACAATTTAAGATTATGCCTTTATCAATGAGAGATTCTTGAACTGTATCTTAATGACCACTGTTCGTTGCCTCTTTATTGCTTCAATTTTACTTGTTATTATAATGGCTCTCATAATTACAAAGAATAAAAACCCAGTACTGAACATATCCATTACTTAGCCCCTGTATCTCCATAGTAGCTGTACATTTTATTTAGCCCGTGTATCTTCATCGTGGCTTTACATTTAATTTAGCTCTCGTATCTCCATCGTGGCTATGTATTTTATTTAGCCCGTTTATCTCCATTGTGGCAATACATTTTATTTAGCCCGTGTATCTTCATCGTGGCTATACATTTTATTTAGCCCGTGTATCACCATCGTGACTATACATTTTATGTAGCCCGTGTATCTCCATCAAAACAATACATTTTTGTACACCATGTATCTCCATCGATAGTACACGTTTTAAAGCTATACATTTTATTAGCCCTTGTATCTCCATCTAATCTATAAATTTGATGTCGCCCGTGTATCTCCATCGAAGGTATACATTTTAAAGCTATACATTTTATTTAGCCCCTTTATCTCCATCGAAGCTATACATTTTTTTTAGCCAGTGTTTCTCCATCAAAGTTATGCATGTTATGTAGTCCGTGTATTTCCATCGAAGGTATACATTTTAAAGTTATACATTTTATTAGCCCGTGTATCTCAATCGAAGCTGTAAATTTTATTTAGCCCGTGTATCTACATCGAAGCTATACATTTTACTTCGCCCGTGTATCTATATCAAACCTATACATTTATGTAAACCGTGTATCTCCATCCAAAGTATACATTTTAAAGCTTTACATTGTATTTAACTCGTGTATGTCCATCGAAGCTATACATTGTATGTAGCCCGTGTATGTCCATCGAAGGTATACATTTTAAAGCTATACATTTGATTTAGCCCGTGTATCTCCATCGTAGCTATACATTTTATTTAACCCGTGTATCTCCATCGAAGGTATACATTTTAAAGCTATACATTTTATATAACCCGTGTATCTCCATCAAAGCTATACATTTTAAAGCTTTACATTTTAATTAGCCCGTGTATCTCCATCGAAGCTATACATTTTATTTAACCCCTGTATCTCCATCGCGGCTATATATTTTATTTAGCCAGTGTATCTCCATCGAGGCTATACATTTTTTGTAGCCCGTGTATCTCCATCTAATGTGTACATTTTAAAGCTTTACATTTTAATTAGCCCGTGTATCTCCATCGAAGCTATACATTTTATGTACCCCGTGTATCTCCATCGAAGCTATACATTTTATTTAGCCCGTGTATCTCCATCGAAGGTATACATTTTATTGAACCCGTGTATCTCCATCGAAGCTATACATTTTTTATCGCGTGTATCTCCATCGAAGCTATACATTTTATTTAACCCGTGTATCTCCACCAAAGCTATATTTATTATGTAGTCCTTGTATTTCCATCAAAGGTATACATTTTAAAGTTATACATTTTATTAGCCCGTGTATCTCCATCGAAGCTATATACATTTTATTTAGCCCGTGTATCTCCATCGCTGCTATACATTTTATTTCAACCGTGTATCTCCATCAAAGCTATACATTTTCTTTAGCCCGTGTTATCTCCATCGAAGAAATACATTTTATTTAGCCCGTGTATCTCCATCAAAGCTATACATTTTAAAGCTATACATTTTACTTAGCCCGTATATCTCCATCAAATCTTTATATTTATGTGGACCGTTTATCTCCATCCAAAGTATACATTTTAAAGCTATAAATTTTATTAGCCCGTGTATCTCCATCGAAGCTATACATTTTACTTAGCCCGTATATCTCCATCAAATCTTTATATTTATGTGGACCGTTTATCTCCATCCAAAGTATACATTTTAAAGCTATACATTCTATTAGCCCGTGTATCTCCATCGAAGATATATATTTTATTTAGCCCGTGTATCTCCATCGAAGTTTACATTTTAAAGCTATACATCTTATTAAGACCAAGTATCTCCATCGTAGCTATACATTTTATTTAACCCGTGTATCTCCGTCGAAGGTATACATTTTAAAGGATTTATCAGTGATAGAATTCAACGCATGAATTAATTTTACATCTGCGATATGTCTGTTTTGCAGATTGCTACCTTTATAAGCAACATCATGAGCAAGACACGCCTTATCAATTGCGTTTATTGGGTTTTCACCGGGTCGGGGTTGGTTTTGATCATCGAGTCTGATATCGAGTCTCGTCCCGGGTCCACAATAACTATACCCTGGAAGGTGTTTTTCTTCTGTATATTTTGCCCATTGTGTTCCTGGGAGTTTTGCTAATTTGGCTGCAATATCACCTCCTCGTTTTTGTTTAAATGATCTGCAGATTTCATAGAAACAAATCTGGATTTTTTGGTACCACATTGTACACACATACCAGCAAGTGCAGATCTGTTTTTTTTTTAGTTCTAATCGTCGTCACGTCATTTGTGCTAGTACGCTTCTTACATTTCACACTGTATAGATCCATAATATATTTTTAATAACATGAATGTAATTGATTTTTCGGCGACAAAAAAAAAAGAGAACCAGTTAAACACCATGCATGGCTACCGAATGATATTCGCATGACTATAATCGGACCATCTGGAAGTGGCAAGACACAACTGCTACTTAATTTGATAATGAGATGGATGAAATGGGATAAACTATATTTGATTGCTCCTAGTGTAGACGATCAGCAATGTTACGAGGTGTTAAAGGATTTTAACGAGAAAACAAAATCGGAAATCGATGAGGATATTATTGAGTTTATAAACGATATCGAGGAAGCACCGAGCATTGATGATATTGATAGAAGTATTAACAATTTAGTCGTATATGATGATGTCATGTTAGACAATCAAAAGAATCCTGCTAGGATATTTTCCAGAATTAGGCAGAAAAATACCGATGTGTTATATGTCACTCAACGTTACACTCAAATACCAAAAGTGATCAGAGATAACTGCAATATTGTTGCTGTATTCAACGGAGTTGACAAACATACGCTATATTTGGCAAACTTGGTGCGGCGGTGATATGGATTATAATCTCTTTAGAAATTTCTTTAGTCATGCTCAGTCAATTCCACATGGATTTGTAACGATAATTGAGCATGATTCTAGATCAAGATATCGTATAGGACTTTATCAAATATTCGGTTGAAATCATAAAGAGTTTTACCATAACAATTCGTCTCCGCAGCGACATCGGTGCCGGGTCTGTAGCGTGACAAAACCGAAACCATTTCTTTTTTTTTTTTTTGTTGTCTGTCCTAATTGGTTTCGGTTTGCTTGAAATAGTTTCGGTTTCCTTGAAATAGTTTCGGTCTGTCCACCCTCTTTGCTGCTGGTTTGTATGTCCTATGTTAACTGATAAATGTGGTAAGTGTTCGTATACTATGAAGTATAAATTTTAAACTCAATGAAATTACTATCTAAGTACCTATCTATCTATCTATCTATCTATCTATCTATCTATCTATCTATCTATCTATCTATCTATCTATCTATCTATCTATCTATTCTGCACGTCTGCTATCATCATGGAAGATATATATATATATATATATATATATATATATATATATATATATATATATATATATATATATATATATATATATATATATATATATATATATAATAATAATAATAATAATAATAATAATAATGAGGACTTTGTAAAGCGCCTAATCTTTGGAAGCTCTAAGCGCTTTACACCATCTATAATGATATGTCTACACTACATAAAAACAAATGACAAAAACAATAAAATTGGAAAAAATAAAAACATGCAGAGAACATATAAGATACAAAACATTATTAGGTCTCTAAGTTTGTCCCTGCAGTCGAAAAAGGTGTTTTTCGAGCACTCTTAAAAGAGAACACTGTGTCTTTGAGTCCAATTTCAATGGGCAATTCGTTCCAAGTCGCCGGGTCCTGGTATGCAAAAGAACGTTGTCCATATGACTTCGTTTTCACAGTGGGAACGATGAGTATACGATTGTCAGAAAAAGAGCATAAGTATCTTGCTGGTGAGGCCGGATAGGTATGTTTGACTGGAGTCTGTCAGTAAAACAAAGCACAGAGAACACATTTTATGCTTGATTCTGTATCGAATTGATAGCCAGTGTAGTGTACAGAGCAGTGGTGAGGTGTTCTCTGATCAAGGTACTATAAAGATGATCGGTGCAGCTGTGTTTTGAAACTTTTGAAATTTCTGGAGCAAATATCGTGACGAACCAGACAGAATTGAGTTACAATAATCCAGTCTTGAAAGTACTAATGAACACACAAGTGTTTTAGTGACATCAACTGAAATATATATAGGAATGGAACTGATGCGTCTCAGTTCAAGATATGCAGCCTTGCATATGTTCATGACATGTTGGTGCAATGTGAGATTACTGTTTAGAGTAACACCTAGGTTTCGTACGGACTGTGTGAATTCAATGTTGATGTTGCTGATATGTATTGTTTGAGGTAAAGGGTGTGAATGAGAAAGTCTTTATGTTGTGATCAGAATAGCCTCATTTTTGTCCTCATTCATCTACAGCTTGTTACATATCATCCATCATTTCCCATCAGAAATGCACCTCTTTACTCCATGGATGGTAGCATCAAAATCAGTTGGATGGATAGACTTGTATATTTGTTTGTCATCAGCGTACAATATATATATATATATATATATATATATATATATATATATATATATATATATATATATATATATATATGTGTGTGTGTGTGTGTGTGTGTGTGTGTGTGTGTGTGTGTTCAATATGTTGTACTTCAAATAGATCTTGTCGCCAGAAAATTATGCGTAGATACAAACGTGCAAAAAGAACATATGCACAGAGCAGGCATAAAGGCAGAAACATATGAAATATTCTGATGGAAACAGGAGCCACTGCGAAAAATATTACAAGATAAAATCAAAGTACATTTTATCAATAACTGTTAATATGGGTTAATTCACAATTGGAAATAATTATGATTTTGCATTAGCACGAAATATTGCATTAGATACATCGTTAAAAATATCGGATGGATTAATTGACTTTTATGGGAGATAGCTAACGTCATAAATCCAGAACTTGTCAACCTTAATGACCTTCATATTGACGCCATGTTAAGTGCCTCTTTTGAATTATGCCACTTATCAAATGAGATGGATACTGGCCTCTGCCAATATGTCTGTGATATCGTAACATGATGAAAGCGAAAAATATACTATCTAAAACAGAAATCGAGGAACACAAGAAAAGGTTGAACAATTTAAGATTATGCCTTTATCAATGAGAGATTCTTGAACTGTATCTTAATGACCACTGTTCGTTGCCTCTTTATTGCTTCAGTTTGACTTGTTATTATAATGGCTGTCATAATTACAAAGAATAAAAACCCAGTACTGAACATATCCATTTCTTAGCCCCTTATCTCCATAGTAGCTGTACATTTTATTTAGCCCGTGTATCTCCATCAAAGCTATACGTTTAATTTAGCCCTTGTATCTCCATCGTGGCTTTACATTTAATTTAGCTCTCGTATCTCCATCGTGGCTATGTATTATATTTAGCCCGTGTATCTCCATCGTGGCAATACATTTTATGTAGCCCGTGTATCTCCATCAAGGCTATACATTTTATGTAGCCCGTGCATCTACATCGAAAGTATATATTTTAAAGCTATATAATTTATTTAACCCGTGTATCGCCATCGTGGCTATACATTTTATTTAGCCCGCGTATCTCGATCAAAGCTATGCATTTTAAAGCTATACATTTAATTTAGCCCGTGTATCTCCATCAAATCAAAACATTTATGTAGACCATGTATCTCCATCGAATCTATACATTTTATGTAGCCCGCGTATCTCGATCAACCCTTTACATTTATGTAGACCGTGTATCTCCATCCAAAGTATACATTTTAAAGCTATACATTCTATTAGCTCGTGTATCTCCATCGAAGCTATACATTTTATGTAGCCCGTGTATCTCCATCAAAGCTATACATATTATGTAGTCCGTGTATTTCCATCGAAGGTATACATTTTAAAGTTATACATTTTATTAGCCCGTGTATCTCCATCGAAGCTGTACATTTTATTTAGCCCGTGTATCTCCATCGAAGCTATACATATTATGTAGTCCGTGTATTTCCATCGAAGGTATACATTTTAAAGCTATACATTTTATTAGCCCGTGTATCTCCATCGAAGCTATACATTTTATTTAGTTCGTGTATCTCTCTCGAAGCTATCCATTTTATGTAGCCCGTGTATCTCCATCAAAGCTATACATATTATGTAGTCCGTGTATTTCCATCGAAGGTATACATTTTAAAGTTATACATTTTATTAGCCCGTGTATCTCCATCGAAGCTGTACATTTTATTTAGCCCGTGTATCTCCATCGAAGCTATACATATTATGTAGTCCGTGTATTTCCATCGAAGCTATACATTTTAAAGCTATACATTTTATTAGCTCGTGTATCTCTATCAATGCTATACACTTTAAAGCTATACATTTTATTTAACCCGTGTATCTCCATCGAAAGTATACATTTTAAAGCTGTACATTTTATTTAGCCCGTATATCTCCATCAAAGCTATACACTTTAAAGCTATACAATTTTTTAACCCGTGTATCTCCATCGAAGGTATACATTTCAAAGCTATACAATTTATTTAGCCCGTGTATCTCCATCGTGGCTATACTTTTTAGGTAGCCCGTGTATCTCCATCGAAGGTATACATTTTAAAGCTATAAATTTTATTTATCCCGTGTATCTCCATCGAAGCTATACATTTTATGTAGCCCGTGTATCTCCATCGAAGCTATACATTTTATTTAGCCCTTGTATCTCCATCAAAGCTAGACATTTTATGTAGCCCGTGAATCTCCATCGAAAGCATACATTTTAAATTCTATGCATTTTGTTTAACCCGTATATCGCCATAGTGGCTTTACATTTTATTTAGCCCGCGTATCTCAATCAAAGCTATACATTTTAAAGCTATACATTTTATTGAGCCCGTATATCTCCATCGAAGTTGTAACCGCTCCGGTGACCTAGTGATTAGAGCGTCCGCCCCGGAAGCGGGAGGTCGTCGGTTCGATCCCCGGCCGAGTCATACCAAAGACTTACAAAAATGGTACTAACAGCTGCCTCGCTTGACGCTCAGCATAAAGAGGTTAGTGTTAGGACTGGTCGGCCTGGTGTCAGGATAATGTGACTGGGTGAGACATCATGCTACATGTGTGCGGCATGATGTCTCAGTGCTAGACATCACTATAAACTGCCTCACTGCAGACATCGTAGCGATATGACTGAAAAATTGTTAAAGCTACGTTAAAAATCCTAATCAAACAAACAAACAAACAAATCCATCGAAGCTATACATTTTATGTAGCCCGTGTATCTCCATCAAGGGTATACAATTTAAAGCTATGCATTTTATTTAGTCCGCGTATCTCGATCAAAGCTGTACAGTTTATAGCTATACATTTTATTTAGCCCCTCCTATCTCCATCGATGCTATATATTTTATGTAGCCCGTGCATCTCCATCGAAAGTATATATTTTAAAGCAATACAATTTATTTAGCCCGCGTATCTCCATCGTAGCTATACATTTTATTTAGCCCGTGTATCTCCATCGAAGCTATACATTTATGTAGAAAGTGTATCTCCATCCAAAGTATACATTTTAAAGCTATACATTTTATTGAATCCGTGTATCTCCATCGAAGGTATACATTTTATTTAGTCTGTTTATCGCCATCGAAGCTATGCATTGAATTTAACCCGTGTATCTCCATCGAAGCTATACATTTTTTTTACCTGTGTATCTCCATCGAAGGTATACATTTTAAAGCTATACATTTTACTTAGCCCGTATATCTCCATCAAACATTTACATTTATGTAGACCGTGTATCTCCATCTAAAGTATACATTTTAAAGCTATACATTCTATTAGCCCGTGTATCTCCATCGAAGCTATACATTTTATTTAGCCCGTGTATCTCCTTTGAAGCTATACATATTATGTAGTCCGTGTATTTCCATCGAAGCTATACATTTTATTTAGCCCGTGTATCTCCATCGAAGCTATACATTTTATTTAGCCCGTGTATCTCCATCGAAGCTATACATTTTATTTAGCCCGTGTATCTCCATCGAAGCTATACATTTTATTTAGCCCGTGTATCGCCATCGAAGCTATACATTTTATTTAGCCCGTGTATCGCCATCGAAGCTATACATTTTATTTAGCCCGTGTATCTCCATCATAGCTATACATTTTATTTAGCCCGTGTATCTCCTTTGAAGCTATACATATTATGTAGTCCGTGTATTTCCATCGAAGCTATACATTTTATTTAGCCCGTGTATCTCCATCGAAGCTATACATTTTATTTAGCCCGTGTATCTCCATCGAAGCTATACATTTTATTTAGCCCGTGTATCTCCATCATAGCTATACATTTTATTTAGCCCGTGTATCTCCATCATAGCTATACATTTTATTTTGTACTTTTTTCTCCATTTAAACATTCTTTTACGAGCAGTCTTATCAACGACGCAATTTTGATGAAGAAGCTGTTTATTATTATTATTATTTTCATTATTTTTATTATTATTATTATTGTTGTTGTTGTTGTTGTTGTTGTTATTATTATTATTACTTTTATATCCAAAATTAACCTAGATACAGAAAATCTAGTTAATGATTTGGTAGTGTATCTCGAGCGTTGGGGTAACCTTTCTGTACCTTCCGTTATTAACTTGAAAAATGGCCTAGCTGGTAAAAGCCTTACCGCTGTAAAAAAAGAAGAAGTGGTAACCTTCTACTGCTTTACATCCATTCCAAAGGAGATTGTTTTATCTCACGGTATATTGAATTCGAACATAATCATTCATGTCCATTTTCTTATTAGAACAATATAAATTATGGCCTATAATTCGAAAATCGTTTTTTCATGAAAAACATTTGTGTGCACGTAATCATCTGTACTTCATTTATTGTAGTCTTTGTCTTAGGATCCTTCCAGTCATGATTTGGAGGACTGTTACAATTATTTCGCATGAAATTAAGTTGATAGTGCATTGTTGAATGCATTAACTTTATCATAAGCTCCGTTATCACTGAAAACTAACAATGCAAGCACTATGTCACATATATCTTTTGGGTCTTCTTATATATTTGTCCAGATCTGTATTTTCAGGATCGTAATAATTATATTATAAAAACATTGGTGCTAGTGACTTTAATGGCATACAACTGTATAAAAATATTCTTTGATTGTCCCCAATATGGTATAAAACCATTCTTTGATTGTTCCCAATATGGTATAAAACCATTCTTTGATTGTCCCCAATATGGTATAAAAGTATTCTTTCACGAGTAGGACCATCCAAAACATATTCAGTTAACTACGCTTTATCAACAGGGCACGAGGAGGACGATAACAATATGTACAGTTATTTCGGTGTTATCGACACGGAACGAGGAGGACATTCCAAAAAACATTTATTTTCGCAATTTTGCAGTTTCGTCCATTCATTTAAACGTGGAAATGATTTTGCAATCTATATGATTATTTCTGAATCAAACAGCAACAAACAACGAAAACCACCCTATCCTACGCGAGGAAGTAGAAGCAGGAGAGATCGCTGAAAAAGAGGAAGCCAGCAGGAGTGGACACTATTTCAGAAAAACTGGTCTCCCTCACGTCTTCGTGGAGTTCAAGAATGCATTTGACAAGGTATGGCATGCAGCCTTGTGGGCGACGATTAGAATGTACAACATAAATGCCAATCTCATCACAGTAATACAGCACCTCGACGACAAGGCCGCAAGTGCAGTATACTTCAATAGCATCATAGGGGACTGGTTCAGAAAAACATTTTGAGTCAGACAAGGATGTCGACTCTATCGCACACTATTCAACATCTTTCTAGAAAGACACGTGGCTGACGCGCTTGAAAAGCATGAAAGGACAGTGAGCATATGAGGCAGAACAGTCACCAACTTACGCTTTGCCGACGACATTGATGATCTAGCAGGAAATGAGCAAGAACTAGATAGCTTAGTAGAGAGACTCAACAAATCGTCTGCAGCCTACAGGATGGAAATCAGTGAAGAGAAGACCACGATGGTCAACAACACCAAGGGCATGAGCACTGACATCAGGATCCAATGTACGAAGCTAGAAATAGTCCACAGCTTCAGGTATTTGGGTCAACGGTAGTATATAAAGGATGAGAGCCTGAAGTACTCCCCAGGATTGCACAGGCAACAGCCAAAACTAAAGTTCATCTGTGATAACAAGAACATCACACTCAGTTCAAAGGTCAGACTGAAGGTAAAAGGTCACTCGTGATCTCCGTATTTATATACGCCTTTAAATCATGGACCATAACAGCTGACTTAGGGGAAAAGATACAGTAGACCTTCCAGACCTGTTTGCAAATTTCTTCCGTGACAAGATAAAACCCATTTGAGATAAGCTTGATATTTTCAATTGACTAGTCGTCACCATACAGCTGCGTTACAGAATTTAGCAGTATGGATTTAGTACGGACAATCGTAACGAAGAGTCTACCAAAGTCATGGGAACTTGATCCAGTTCCAACATCACTGTTGCTTGAGTGCTTATATCCAATATTGCTTTCACTATCTGATGTTATTAATACCTCTCTCTCATCCGGGGAATTCCCATCATTTTCAAATCTGCCATTGTAAAGCATCTACTGAAGAAATCAACACTCGACCATAAGGATCTAAAGAACAACTTATAACACATATGTTACTGAAACAATTGAAAATCTTCATCCTCAACTTAAAAATATAGTTGGAACAAAACTGATGAAACATCAAGCATTTTACAAGATCATAATCGTCGAATTCCTCAACCAGAAAACCCCATTACTAAAGAGAATGAGATCAATGAGTGTGATTAGGACTGTTAACGTAGCTTTCAACCATTTTGCAGTCAAATCTCTACGATGTCTGCAGTGAGTCAGTTTATCGTGATGTCTAGCACTGGGGCATAATGCCGCACACATGTATCATGATATCCCACCCAGTCACATTATCCTGACAACAGGCCGACCGGTCCAAACACTAACATCTTAATGCTGAGCGTCAAGCGAGGCAGCTGTTAGTACCATTTTTGTTAGTCGTTGGTCGCGGCCATGGATCGAACCCATGACCTCCCGCTTCCATGGCGGACGCTCTAACAACTAGACCACCTGAGCGGTTGAAAAATACCAATGAAATAATCGAAGAAATACGCAATAAATTTACTGAAGATACTTTAGAAATAATCGATAAAACTGATAAATGTCCAGCTCTTGTTGTTACACACAATGAAAGAAATGGTGAGACCAGAACATAGTAAATATATTAATAATATACAGCCCTTGATTTACTGGGTTTTATAAAATTAAAACTAAAACGGGTTGAATCGTCACAAAACTTACATCTGATATAGAAAACATCAATGCGGTAATCGATATATATGATCAATATGATGATAAAAGGTTGCAAAGTCTGTTATCTAATAATTGTGAATAGTCAGCAAGTTTTACTTCCAGGAAAGTTTAATAATCGCACTAAAATATTCGTTTTTGTATGCCATGATATTACATTATTACATGAACACTGCTCTAAATTCTCGTTAAAGAAATATTTTTCAAAGACATTTCAGTTTGACAGTTTGAATATTCTGTATCATTGGGATTTAATATCACATTTAGGACATAAACAGCTTAATTGCATATGTAATGATGTATTGTAGAACACAGAGGTGTTTATTGAAATCTAATTCACACGTTTTAGTAGAATGGAATATTAGATACCACACTCGTAACTTCATATATCAATGAAATTACATTATAACATTAATAAAATATCAAATTTAACAACACACGAACTTATGATATTACTGAAATTAATTTACATAAATATTGAAATGCCATTACTTAAGAGTAATGGTCACATATATATAGTCGAAAAATGTTGCAATGAAATAGCCTTGACACTTTCAGGGAATTCATTGATTGTCGTTAGTTGGTTTATAGGGCGATTCATCTTTCTTATGGATTGCATTACGCCATTAGCATGATTTATTGTTGACACTAAAACATACTTCGTCATCTAATTCAGATAGGTTTGACTGGGTTACAAAGCATACGATGTAAATGTCCATTATTTTGTTCGTCTATAGCTAAGATTTGTTTCTCAGGAAATTCTGTCTGCAGTCATGTCACTTGAAGATCTGTTGTCATTTCACTTAATGACATGTTGTAATGTTAATGACATGTTGTGGTCATGTCACTTAATGTGTTGTCATATCCCTTAATGACATGTTGATGTCATGGCACTTAATGTCATTTTGATGTCATGGCACTTAATGACATGTTGCAATGTCAATGACATGTTGTTATCATGTCACTGAATGATCTGTTGTACTATCACTTAATGACATGTTGATGTCATGGCACTTAATGACATGTTGTAATGTTAATGACTTGTTGTGGTCATGTCACTTAATGTCATGTTGTCATATCACTTAATGATATGTTGATGTCATGGCACTTAATGTCATATTGATGTCATGGCACTTAATGACATGTTGCAATGTTGATGACATATTATTATCATGTCACTTAATGATCTGTTGTACTATCACTTATTGACATGTTAATGTCATGGCACTTAATGACATGTTGTAATGTTAATGACATGTTGTGGTCATGTCACTTAATGTCATGTTGTCATATCACTTAATGTCATGTCGTCATATCCCTTAATGACATGTTGATGTCATGGCACTTAATGTCATATTGATGTCATGGCACCTAATGACATGTTGCAATGTTGATGACATGTTATTATCATGTCACTTAATGATCTGTTGTACTATCACTTATTGACATGTTATTGTCATGTCACTTAATGACATGTTGTCATGTATCATAATGCCTTATTGTAATGTCAATGACATGCTGCAACGTTAACGACATGATGTAAGAATTATATCATGTTGTTGTCATGACACTTAATGCCATGTTGCCATGTTACTTAATGAGATTTTGTCATGTTACTTAATGACATATTGTTGTCATAATACTTAATGACCTGTTTTTGTCCTTTCACTTAATAACATGTTGTTGTCATGTCACTTAATTGCAAGTTGTTTTCATATTACGTAATTTCATGTTATTGTTATGCCACTTAATTACATGCTATTGTCATGTCACTGAGCTACATGTTGTTATCGTGTCACATAATTAGATGTTGTTGTCATGTCAACTAATTACATAGTGTTGTTATGTCACTTAATTACATGGTGCTGCTTTATAATAAGTTTAAACATAATATATAACCATTATCTATAGTTCACATTCCGTTAACGTACTAAGTTCTGCTAACGTTGCAGTTTCTCAGACATAACTATCATTCCCAATCTGTCTATGACGATATAACCCCTTTCTATATAAATTTCAGCCCAATTACATGCATTACTGGAGATACTATAGGCATCAGGAAGAAACATTCAATCGATCGTCTGAATTACATAGATCAAGGAACCAGATAAAGCCTATCACGAAGAAACACATTATCTTGAGTTTTAATGCTTTTTTCGAAGCTTTTGAACAATCTGATGAGTTGAACGCAGACAAAGGAGGAAACGTGAAAGAATTGTCAGTAGATTTACGAGCAGTTAGAACAAGAAAAATAAATCCGTTTCCATTAGGTGAGTAAAGCAATTTGCTTTCACTGGCCTTCAATTTCCTACCAGCTGCAATTAAAGATTCGCAGTTATTGTTTCGTTTCATGCAATTTTTCACTCACAAATGTCTGTAATAAGGGTCTGAAATCCCCATACATTGCATCATTTTGTCATTTATCAGTATTCATTAGCGAGGAAACGTTATTAATTAGAGCCAACTTACCGGAGTAACTTATCTGAATAAAAATATCCGTCGAACACTACATTAATTATAAGGCTGAATTAACCTCCACGTGTGAGTGGGTTGTCTCCTTCAGTCAGACCCTCTCAAATAAACATGTATTAGGGTATAAAATTTACAAAATTTGAAACATAATTGTTCACACACACCGCACTCTTCGTGCTGACTAAATACGACGGATGTCATAAATACCAATAAATTCAATCGTTAAAATTAGCCGATGTAACTAACTCTTAAATTTTGGATTTGTTTCTTCAAAATTTATTTCAAATATTTTCTTTATTGTGTATATTTAGTGAGTTATGTACTTTATGTGTGCGTCTCTCAGCCACCCATTCCAACCTATATTAAAAACCACAATGTTTTAGGCCAAACGTTGCATGATCATTGTCGTAGACATGATGATATTTCAAAGGTAGATTTTGGGAATTATTTAAACATACAATTATGAAAACAGATTTGCATTATAAATTGTTATGTAGCAAACTACATTTTTGTATGAGTTCATTTAGGCCGATACAATGAGAATTAATTGTGAAAGTACAGAAGACATATTTTCTAACTTAGATTTCCTGCTCAGTCTTCTTGAAAGACATAATCCATGTACTATCTGTTTTCAAGACTAGGTTATTAATAAATTTGCCTGCCAGTTCTAACCGTAGAACAGTATAAAATGCTGTGCAAATAGACAGTTATGAAGTGGCAACATGTTACAGAGAGTATTATTTTTCTTATCTTTTTTTAATAAATTTAGCAAAGATTAATATTTCATTTAATGTTTCAACAAAAAAATAACCTTGCATTGTTATGTTCACATATTTAACTAAATATTCTGACAATATATGCTTTCTGCACTTAGTAGATTTCGAGCAAGAGGAAACAATGGATATTAATAACACTTTTGTAATAAACACTTGTCACAATGGGAATATGGAAAGGGAGACAATGTATTAGGCAAAGGGAGACAACGCATTAGATCGAAATGCTGTAACCATGAAGATTATACAATCAGTGACCTAGTATAAACGATCATAAAAATGAATGTTGAGCGCCCCCTTTACGGTGTCCATAAAAGTGTATATTATACTTCATAAAATGGCTACTATATCATGTGTCATAGTTGAAAATATGGTTTATATATATTCTTTTTCTCATGTATAATTTTAATACATCGGGATGTGTATGAAGGCAGATCATAGCTAATGTACTGTACATTTGTTTACTTACCCTCTTTAACCTTCTTGCGATTCTACCGAAGTGACAGAGTCATTTATCTATCAATCTGTCCAAATTTGTCCAATACACTAGTCAGTTAGTTTGAAAATATTCGGTCTTTTTCTTTACAAAAACTGGAACGGAGAGAATTCGGCAATATCAGATGAACAAGATCATTTTATTTCACACAATTATTTCTTTAAAAGAAAAATAAATATTTAAGAAGAAAGTTTTGATAGCAGAATATTTTATTGTAAGGTCATAATGTCTCTGAAAGGGTCGTTATTTAACAGGATATTTAAAGAACGGGTCAGGTTTTAACAATAACTATTGAACATGACCATTAAGAAATGACTCAGCTGGGTCAGAATTTACCTTGGGTCAAAATGTAATACTACGCCGGATCTGTTTTAAGGTCTCACTGGATAGTTTCGTATTTTGACATCGCCCTAATATTTAAGGTAGAAGGCATGAACCTAATTATCACAATCCTAGCATTTTTCAGTTCACACATAAGGGGGCAGGGTCCAGTTTTTATGTACAAATTTAATGTCGCATGCACCTGCCTAATATAAAAATTCATTAAAAATATAATATGCGAGTGAGGTAAAAAAAAAGTACATATTTCTGGATAGGTATTATGTAGTGCAACATAATCATATCAGACACATGACCTGACAAGTCTACTGAAGTTCTTAGAATAAAATATTTGTGTACCCCAACCCCTATTTTATACATGCATTTTTCACATCCGAAGGCCATTTTTGACAGCATGTGGTGCTCACAGTGCAAACGCAAGGCCTTTTCCTAGATGAAAATTTTGAAAAACATTGTCTACTAAATAGCTTGATGCAATTCATAATAGTTGTCATCCATGCCGTTTTTGAGATATTCTACTTGCCTTGAACCCACATGTCTACTGCTATGGGAGGCTAGCTCTTCTTCCTAGCCAACTATTGGTATTTCACAATCAACATACTGCAGAGTAACTATGGAAAGTGTACATGTCTGACATCAATTTCAAGAACAACACAAGCCTGAAACACCTAGTTCACAAATTTATCCATATCTTTAATTATTACACAATAGTAGCTCAAAAACTCACACCATACCCTTAAGTTGAGAAATTTGCCAGGGGCCAATTTACGAAACTGGACCCTGCCACCTTAAGCATTTTGCAAAAATTAATTTCTGTCAAAAATTTTGTACATATCACTTACCTAGACATTATCTAACAAAATGGTATCAAGGAAATTATTTTGTATGCTAAAGTAAAAATGTTATTACTCTTTTAGAAAAGTGACTACATTGCGGCAAAATGCATTGCATTGTAATACTTTGTGCTAGGGTTGCTGTCTTGAAAAGAATTAAACTTGTGTGCAATGGAATATTTCCTGTCCTTTTTGCCATCGTATAGTCAGGAAGATACCAGAATTACATGATGATGTTGACTGAATGCTAAGAATGGATTTTATAGTTGCAAATAGTGACTGAATATGAGATACACTCTTAGTTATTAGCGATAGAACTTCTCTATTGTTCAAGCAATTATTTGTTGAAATTTTTCTTTTAAAAAGTGCCACTTAAGAAAAATGTTACCAGACATTTACATTTATAATGTACTTTAATAATAATTATAGCTTGAGACATACACATCAACATTCCTGACCTGGTATTGTTCTAGTGATGCTAACATAAACAGCATTGGGGGAGGGGGGTGAATACACCTATGTCTAGCTAATTGGGACAGATATAAAGAAACAAATATTATTCTATGTTGGGACATTGATGTGAGGAACCTTGCTGAACTTACATCAACATATCAGATAAATTCAGTGACAAAAGGCCTTTGAAATGAACCATTCTCAAGCCCAAAATACAAAATGAATACACAGTCCATACAGTTAACCCAAATATTCTCAGAATCCTATCCACGCACAGCTGACTTTAGCAATTGCAAGGATATAGAGAATGAGAGGAAATAGAAAGAAAAGCTACAAGAAAAATATTAACAAGAAGAAAATTCAGTACAAAAAGGGACATGTTGTAACTTCTATTACTTTAAATAAGGACCTACCAGAAAATACAAGTCATGATGAAGCCAAGTCAGTCTTTCATAATCAATCTTTAGTGTGTTTGGATCATAATGAATACATGCTTCAAACTTAAATGCTTCTACCAATATGACTGTGACAACAGATCCTAACATCATTCCATGCAAATTGAGACCTACAAAAAGGAAAACAACTGACATTATTACTCATTCTGTACTCAGTAAAAAAGTGGCTACCAGTATGCCAGAAGAAAACTGTGTTGTCAATATCAATAAACTTTCAGAACTAATCAGGGTATTTCTGCCACATCAATGTAAGAATGCTTTTCCAGTTGTTACGGTACACAAAAGACAGGGTTTGTGCATTACTGTTTGTGTGCAATGCAATAACTGTAAGTTTAAATCCAATATGGTGGAACTGTTCACAAAAGTACTAAAACTTTAATTCTTTTTCCTCGAAACATTGTCCGCAATATGCCATATCCATCACTATTTGCAACACCGTTCCATTGATGACATTCACCATTTATAACAGTATGTCTACTTATGTTTTCTTGAAAGTGCATTTGCTCCTGTGGAGTGAAATGACTTAGAAGAATGTGTGATGTCATGTCATGTAATGTTTTTGTGTGTCTGCAATGAAATATGAATAACTTTCATTAAAATAGGAGTACAGAGCTTGTTACCTACATGAAAATCAAGTAAACACATTTTAAACCCCCATTTTCTCTCAAAGCAACTTAGTTAAGCTCAAAATATGCTAACTTGTCCTGATACCAATAGGTATAATTTATAGGTGCAAAAAGAAATTACCTCCCTTGAATGTCCTATAGAGCTGAGAGATTCAAAATAAGGAGACAAATAGAGGTACTATGATAAGGCTAATGTATAAGAATTAATTGCATATGAATAAAGAACAAGAAAATAAGACAAAATGTGGTTCATTGCACAATTTTTTTATAGCATTTTTCCCTTAAGGGGGCAGGGTCCAGTTTTTATGTACAAATTTAATGTCGCATGCACCTGCCTAATATAAAAATTCATTAAAAATATAATATGCGAGTGAGGTAAAAAAAAGTACATATTTCTGGATAGGTATTATGTAGTGCAACATAATCATATCACACACATGACCTGACAAGTCTACTGAAGTTCTTAGAATAAAATATTTGTGTACCCCAACCCCTATTTTATACATGCATTTTTCACATCCGAAGGCCATTTTTGACAGCATGTGGTGCTCACAGTGCAAACGCAAGGCCTTTTCCTAGATGAAAATTTTGAAAAACATTGTCTACTAAATAGCTTGATGCAATTCATAATAGTTGTCATCCATGCCGTTTTTGAGATATTCTACTTGCCTTGAACCCACATGTCTACTGCTATGGGAGGCTAGCTCTTCTTCCTAGCCAACTATTGGTATTTCACAATCAACATACTGCAGAGTAACTATGGAAAGTGTACATGTCTGACATCAATTTCAAGAACAACACAAGCCTGAAACACCTAGTTCACAAATTTATCCATATCTTTAATTATTACACAATAGTAGCTCAAAAACTCACACCATACCCTTAAGTTGAGAAATTTGCCAGGGGCCAATTTACGAAACTGGACCCTGCCACCTAAGCTATATCTGTAATGTGGTTTAGAATTATTTTTGACGCAGGCTTGGAAATGGGATGACTTGTTGGTGACTGCCTGTCACAGTTAGACTAGCATTGGAGATCAAATGCGTTACATGGGCTTCAAATGAGCAACCGACTTGGCTTACGTATTTACATGTGTCTACAGAGGAAATTTAACTATTTAGATGGTTGAGGGGTGATGAAAAGTATGTTAATTTGTTTCGGTACTAGGGAGCTTTATTCATGCATAAGGCACACTGATTCCTTTAGCTGTCTTGTTACAGGAAAATATTCAAAATAGGTCGTTCCTGTAAAAAATGAATGTAAAAAAGAAGGATTGGTGGCAGTATTAGTTCAGTATAAAAGCCGCTAGTTGCATAAGAAATTAACTTTAATACCTCAGTCAGAATCTTACAAGCATTCTTTCAACAAAAATCATTAGTTATTTTGTATTTGTATCTGTAATGTAATATTATTATGATTTTTCTGAAATAGGTCATCGTCGGACGAAACTTTTCCAAGAAAACTGTCAAGTGAGACCTTAAGTTCCGTTATGTATATTATCCACTTGACCAGAGAAGTCAATGGTAGATCAGGATAATAATTTCAACCCCAAATTTATATCTGCAATTGTCATGTCTGAAGGATATTTTTGACACCATGTGATGTCCTTTTCCTAGATGACAATTCTGAAAAACAGTGTCAACTAAAGAGGCTGATGCAATTGAAGTCATTTATCATCCAAGCCATTTTCTGAAATATTCTACTTGCCCCAAACATATGTGTCTACAGCTGTGGGAGGCTAGCTCTTCTTCCTAACTGACTATGGTATTTCACTATCAACATAATGTGGAGTAACGTTGGAAGTTATATATGTCTGACATCAATTTCAAGAACAACACAAGAGCGAATCACCTAGTTCACAACTATATTGTTAAGTATATCTTATGGAATATATATTTAATTGTCTGTCTGTCACATTTAAATTCTTTTAATTGTAATTTCATTTCATGCTAATGTAATGCAAATTTCTTTACTAGAGAGCATATTTTTGTCAGAAAACGGATGGCCTGGATTATTCTTTCGTAAACAAGTAATGTTGACTTAGATCCTGACCTTGATTCAAGATTAGTGGCAACCAGGTAAACATGTTTAATTTTATTTAAAAATGATTGGTTGTTGTCAAGGTCAAGATGGGACTAGTGAACAACTTTTTATTCTTAAAGTAAAAATGATTGATTCTCGTCAGGATCACGTAGAACTATCACGTGACCCCACCCCTTCGTGATTTCGCAATGTTCGGTATGTTTTTGAAACTGCATAGTAGAATAAGATATAATTTTGGCTTTAGTGAAATATAGTTAGTTTAGGGCTTTTGAAAATGATGTTAATTTTCTATTTGTTATAGCCAGTTTTTGAAACCATGTTGCGTTCCTTCTGTTAATTTGGATTTAAAAGGATTTTTAATAATTTCTCTGAAATAATTGATTTGTTTATTCATTATTCTTGGACAAAGGCATTTTATCAATCTTTTATTCGGATTTCCATCACCAGGATGTGAAATATTGGGTTTCTAAAAGGAAGTGTAGATAAGCAGAAACCAGACTTCAGCATACGTCATGGTCTGCCATCTTGGATTTTCCAGCAGGACTTGAACTTGTTTCTTTTAGGACATTTCCTTACTAGGACATTTGTAATTCAAATCCTGGATTAATCTTGGATATTTTTAGATTTGACTTTTAAAATTGTACGTTCCTTTTCCATGTTTACAATCTTTATCCAGGAAAATAAATTACTTGTTGTTTTCACTTTTTCTGTGTTACTGTTTATTGTATCATTGACACGTAACACATCGCTTTCATCTTCCATCTTGCCTCTACGAAAACAACAAACAAACAAATCAAACAATAAACAACGGAAAATAAAACCGGTTGTTTATTTTATAACACTGATAGTGAATCATTGGTAATTCTAATTTTCTTGCGAACTGGCACACATCCCAGTTTATACTTAATCAAACATGCATTCTCGTCACGCACTACGGTTGATTATAAGATATACGAGTTCTGCAAGAAACCCCATCATAACATGGTTACATGAAATGCATTTAAATAGACTACCAAGCAAATTGGATCAGGGTCAGATAATCAGATGATAACCTTGACCTTTAGCTCTTTGCTTAAGGAAGGATTGGTATTATCATATCATAAGCGGGTGTACTCAAAAGCAGGCATCGTGTGCATTAGCATATAGTAAAAAGTGACGTATTGACAACTATCAATAATGACGGGAATCCAGCTATCATACAGCTGAGGTCGCTGACTTGAAAACACACTGGTTAATCCAACAACCCGTTAATTTCGAAGGTGAAGTGCCACCGAGAATGGACACATTTAACTTTGGTATATATATATATATTATTCAGGTAATTCGAGCTCGTGTATTATTATGATTCAGGTAATTAGAGCTCGTATACTCATGATTCAGGCAAGTAGAGCTCGTATTCGTATGATTCAGGTAAGTAAAACTAGTTGCAGAACAAAAAAACAGGTGTGAGTACGGAATGTACAGACGTGATCCTAATGCACGTTTGCTGCAGCTGGAGCTTTTCATGCATTTTTAATCCGTACTTGTTATCAAGTTAAAGTAAACAGCTTTTTTTTAAACATTGTAAAGGATTTTTGTTCTTGGGACGTATTTCTTAGAAAAATTCTAACAGTCGTTAATAATTTTACGAAATACCAAAGAAGAGCATCAAAGAGTTCACACCATGTAAATGAAAGGGAAACAAGCCGTCAACTACAACTAGATTTTGAAAACGTTCTTTTGAGCGAATTAATACCGTTTTATTCCTTGCACATGAAAAAGCCGTTTGTATAATGAAATTCAAAATGTATGTCTCGGCAACGAAACCTTGATATTTCCCAGCAAAGAATTAATACAAAAGACTGAGGTTGCGCTGATTTACGGGTTCTTGTTTATATTGTCTTTAACCATATATATATATATATATATATATATATATATATATATATATATATATATATATATATATATTTGTTTTCTTCTTCATAGGCTCCAGACTATATTGCCTGTAGAAAAGCGATAATGGAAGAATCCGAAAAATATATAGGAGGTGTGATTAGACTGCACTCTTTGTTACTACTATTATATGTTATGGATGTTTTATGCTTACCATTTTATATATCATACATTCTTTTAACCGTAATTTTACTCCTTATTTTGTCTCTTGCTTTGCATTGTAATCAATCCATGCAAAAATGTGGTAGCACAATTATAAATCTTTTAATATTCGTATGAAAATATTCAATAACTGACAACATGTTAAATTTAATGCATTCTATGTCCAACCTAACGTTTGTTTTAAATGTCGCTATCCTAAATTATTTTAACATTTATACACTTTATTTATCCAATGAACCTATGCAGATGTTGTAAACCTTTGCGAATGGACTGTTTTTGCCTTACAAAGTATATAACAAGATGAAAATTGATCCTTTGCAATAAGAAAATGGAAATATTGCGCTAATATTTACGTAATTGTGTGTTCTAGGTCTTAACGCAAGTGTTATAATTTTATAAGTGTTATAATTTTCGTTCTTGTAATGCAATGGGTGTCCCATAATCCCCATCTTTATCACACATGTCGAGTGCAATTTAAGCCAGGATAACGGACAGCGAAGAACCAATTTTTTTTTTATATCTGCAATCTGTGAAACATTTAATGTCAAAACGTGACCTCATTACCGATCAACTAAGAACGTAATCATTAACATCAGTAACGATAGACGCTCGAATCTAGTCTGCGAAATGTTTATTGCAAAATGACAGTAATTTAAATGAATTCATTCGATGCATTTACTTCCGTTAGTGAGCCCTGGGGAGACATTTGCGTCAAAGGAAATGGATGGAAATGTTAAAATAAACTCCTGTTACAATTTGAGAGTTTCTGTCATTAAGAGTCCGGTCATTTATCACCATGACTTATTGGTAATAAGGAAAACGTAGCGTCTAGTGCATTACCTCTTGCCCGTTTATACAACTGACGTAAAAAGAAGCAATTAAAGAGAAAAAAATTAGAAACATATCCGAGAAAAAGCCGTGATTTATAAAATAATCTTACAAAGTTCTAAGACTCATCGCATTGATTCTGAAGAAATATTTAAAACTTAGTTATATGAAAGCATGAAAGACTTTTAAAGTTTTTGTTTATAATATTAGATGCTACGGCTGGCAGAAGGAGGAATCAATATCAATTTCGAATAAAAAGACGACATTAGCTAATAAAGTAAACTTTGTTAAACTTAGATTTTGTATGACAATATGCAATGTAAAAGAAAAATAAATTATAGGCGCGAAGACAAAAACCTGTTGTCCCACTAGATTTTCAAATGACAACATATAGTAGTTGAAAGGCAAACAATATACAAGAAAAACGATTATTTAAAACCCCACTTATGTAATTTAGGAATAAGTGAGTTCGAGTCTTCACTCTTTTTAATAAGGAAAGAAAAGCAACAGTTTAAACCAATAATTAGGCATTGCGCATAATGATAGCAAAAAAAGCGGTACTACTTTACGATGTTCCGCCCTGTGTTTGAAATAAGCAAGCAATGGTATATGATCATACCAGGGATGATTCAGTTTACATGATGTTAAAAACAAGAAACGTTTTTTTATTATAATCAAATGCTCAGTGTAAATGTGTATTAAATAGGCCGTTCTCAGCTAATAATTAAAAGCATCAACACCATAATACAATTTGTTTTTCTAGAAAGGTTAGGAGGTGGGAGAGCTTTAATCTTAATCCTGAGTGTATTTGTCCAAAAGTCTTTTGTCTTAACTCTGTCAAGGGACTTCTGTCCTGAGGAGCGTTTGTTCGTTCCGCTTCTCTTAGTAATACTAGTAAAAATAGTTTTGCAATTTGTTATTATACCAGATCATGATTGTCTTATACCAAAAGCACTTAAATGCCATCCTGTAACGTAATCACTCATATGCAACGAATGACTGTGGAAATTAGTTAATAACTTAATCCCTTGTATGTAATGACATAAGGTAGGAAGTACAGTTGATAATTAAACCCTTATATGTAATGACATAAGATAGGAAGTACAGTTAATAATTTAATCCATCATATGTAATGACTGACTAGGAATTTATGGTGGCCACTTAATCCCTTATATGTAATGACCGACTGTACGAATTGCAGTTGGCAACTTAATCCATTATATGTAACCACTGTTTGTAAGAATTGCAGTTGGTAACTTAATTCCGTGCATATAATGCCTATCTGTTTGAAATACAGTTGGGAACTTAATATCTTGTTCAAATGAATGACAGTGAGATTTTCAGTTGGTAATTTAATCCCTTACACGAATTTGTGCAGGGATATCAGTTGGTAAATTAATTTTCTGATATTATATGAATATCTGTAGAAATTAAAGTATGTAACCTAATCCCTTAGATGTAATGACTGAGTGTAGGTATACCAGTTGGTAACTAAATTCCTTAGATGTAATGACTGGGTGTAGGTATACCAGTTGGTAACTAAATCCCTTAGATGTAATGACTGAGTGTAGGTATACCAGTTGGTAACTAAATTCCTTAGATGTAATGACTGAGTGTAGGTATACCAGTTGGTAACTAAATCCCTTAGATGTAATGACTGAGTGTAGGTATACCAGTTGGTAACTAAATTCCTTAGATGTAATGACTGAGTGTAGGTATACCAGTTGGTAACTAAATTCCTTAGATGTAATGACTGAGTGTAGGTATACCAGCTGGTAACTAAATTCCTTAGATGTAATGACTGAGTGTAGGTGTAGGTATACCAGTTGGTAACTAAATCTCTTATTCAAAAGTCTGACTGTAGGAGTTTAAGTTGGTAACTAAATCCCTTAGATGTAATGACTGAGTGTAGGTATACCAGTTGGTAACTAAATCTCTTATTCAAAAGTCTGACTGTAGGAGTTTAAGTTGGTAACTTAATCCCTTAGATGTAATGACTGAGTGTAGGTATACCAGTTGGCAACTAAATCTCTTATTCAAAAGTCTGACTGTAGGAGTTTAAGTTGGTAACTTAATCCCTTAGATGTAATGCATTACTGTAGGATTTTCAGTTGATAAATTAATTCTTTTTATGTACTGGCTATCTGCAGGAAGTTTAGTAGATAACTTCATCCCATATATGTGACGGCTATCATTAGGAATTTAGATGAAAAGTTAATCCCTTATTTGTTCTGTAGGAATTTAAGTTGATAACTTAGTCCTTTATATCTAATAGTTATCTAAAGGAATCGCAGGTGATAACATATTGCCTTATATGTAATGGCGAGATGTACGAATTTCAATTGGCATCTGACCTACTGTAGGAATGCAGTTGGTAACTTAATTCCTTATATCAAATGAATGACTCTAGATATAACAGTTGGTAACTAAATCCCTTATATCAAATGAATGACTCTGGATATAACAGTTGGTAACTAAATCCCTTATATCAAATGAATGACTCTGGATATAACAGTTGGTAACTTAATCCCTTATATCAAATGAATGACTCTAGATATAACAGTTGGTAACTTAATCCCTTATATCAAATGAATGACTCTAGATATAACAGTTGGTAACTAAATCCCTTATATCAAATGAATGACTCTAGATATAACAGTTGGTAACTTAATCCCTTATATCAAATGAATGACTCTAGATATAACAGTTGGTAACTAAATCCCTTATATCAAATGAATGACTCTAGATATAACAGTTGGTAACTTAATCCCTTATATCAAATGAATGACTCTAGATATAACAGTTGGTAACTAAATCCCTTATATCAAATGAATGACTCTAGATATAACAGTTGGTAATTTAATCCTTTATATCAAATGAATGACTCTAGATAAAACAGTTGGTAACTAAATCCCTTATTCAAATGTCTGACAGTAGGAATTTAAGTTGGTAAATTAGTCCCTTAGATGTAATGAAATACTGTAAAACTGTATAAGTGACTTTAATGTTTTTAAGAGACGCTGTACTAGTGACTACACGTTGAATGTAATATACATTTCGTTTACAAACCGGTCACTTCTATACGGGTAAGTTCATAAATTGATCATTTATATATCAGAAAGTGAACTAAGGGCAATAAAAATATAAATCACATATCAGATTTGTTTAAAACATTTTGCTTCCCGGTATAATCTTTGCTTTTATGTAATTTGATTAAGACTCCATCACAGGAGTTCGGAAAAGAAGTCAAACGAACTGAATCCTTAGGAAATGTTCATAGCCATTATTAATAATGTTAACGGGTTTGAATATCTTTAAAGTCGAGATAATAAGGGGCAAGACTAAATGGAGGCTGAGGGTTCATTTTAATGTCTCTATTCACAAGTCAAGGTTCCGATATGATAATCCTATCTACACCTTGGCGGATCGATCAGATATAGTTGTGCTTTTGCGACAGCTATTAGATTTTATCAGTTGCCTCCCTTAGTATGTAGTTTGGTGGTGGCAATTAAACTAAAATGAATACTTTGGAAGTTAACATCGAAATTATGTCAACATACCAGAGGGGAACTATTGCAGGTGTAATGCGTGGAAGGTATTTGTGTAAACGGATCAGCACTGGAAAATTGCTTATTTATGAGTCCATTCAAGTCGTGTGATCCTCATTTTCTAGATCTTGTAGGAACAGCGTTCGAGTTTTTACAACTTAATTTTGATTGGATGCGGTGGCTTGCAGCCACATCCAATGAAAAGTACAGACCCGAAGCACAGGAATATTTGTTCGATATGCCAAGGTGTAGATAGGGGTTATCACATAGGAACCTTAGATGTTAAACGTCAAGGAAAAAAGTTGTTTCTAACCGAGATCCAATTGACTGGCTGGCCTGTGCTGCGATATGGTACAGTGAGTTTAATACAGAAAATTTTGATTGATAACCTATCAATGTCAATGGACTCCACAGGAAGTCAATTAGCCAATTAATTCTTTATCTTAAGAATTAGAATGAGGCTAAATAGTTTGCAAATCTGTTTGTCAAGATATCAGCCAATTAGTTTTAAATTTATTTTACGACTAATGCGATGCAGCTAGATGAAGTCGGATGAATCATCGCTTAAGTGTAACAGATGATAACGACAATTTCTGACCATAATTTCCAGTTTTAAAACCGCTCCAGTATCACGTCACAACCGTATCTGTATTAAATCAAATACTTCAACCGATAATTTATTTGTCCAGACGTTTGATAAAGAGCCGATTCCCTCTCACGCTATTATATAACTCTGGTACCGTGTACTGTTTAACAAAGCTTAATAGCATGTGATCGATAAATCTTATGTATATTTAGCATGTGATCGATAAATTTTATCTATATTTCGAGGAGATATGGCTTAGATATCTGCACATTAAGTTTCTTGAAAGAAAATGGGTCTCAATGATTCCCACTTTTAGAAAAAGACAGTATTAAACGTCACTCACTATAACCTTACCATCTGACAATATACATATTACAAAATTTTCATTACTTTTAATAGAACAACTAAGTTGCCAGTTGTGTGAACAACTTTTCGGATCTCTAGTAACCAGGGAGGGGATAGTTTCAAAGTACAAACACTCAGTTCTTAGCATTGATTGCATAAAGAAACTCTGGAGAAATCAAATATTTTTTAATAAAAAATATCACATTAAGCTAAATATCTTTGCTTTGAAACTAGCCAATCAATTTTTTTTATTTTGATCATATCGTTTTCCACAATTATTTGTTATTCTGGTAAATGACGAACTGAAGGCGAAGGAGTGTGGCGATTTTGATCTGCATTTAAACTATCCCGTCTTTCGTCTCATGCATGCTCTAATGTTCCGAATGTGTCTGTGGCCGACAACTCATTACCTACTCCACGGTTCCGAATATTTATGTGCCGCCTTCCTTCTCCTACATCCTTCAACGTTACGAATGTCTGTGACAGAAACCTCATACATACTCCAAGGTTCCGAATGTCTGTGACAGAAACCTCATACATACTCCAAGGTTCCGAATGTCTGTGACAGAAACCTCATAATACTACAAGGTTCCGAATATCCCTGTGAGAGACATGTCATACATACTCCAAGGTTACGAATATTCCTGTGAGAGACATCTCATTTATACTCAAATGTTTCGAATGGCTGTGACAGACATATGTCATTATTAAGCAGACTAACAAAAACATAAAGAAATAAAAATACTACGTTATGATAATGTTGCTTGTATGTGTAGGATAAAGTAACCACAGGGCAGTTAAGTAAATAATAGAGCAAATGGCTCGAACATGAGTTGGTTTTGAAGTATCAGGTGTCCGTATACTTAGTATAATTGGATAGGTAAAATTTTAGGAAACATAAAGGAAGAAGGGCTAACAAAGATAATAATTTATTAGATGGAAATAAAAGCGTCTGTTATTGCTCGGAAATAATTCTATATTAAGCGATATCGTTGACAAAGTAGATTCCCTTACAGTATCATCTGACGTGAGCGTATTTCAGTTATGCAGACGAAGATCAAATTTATGTCGTATCCTTTTCGAAAATCACTTAATATAAATTAGAATATCAAGTTAAAGTCCACGATAAGCATTTATTTTACTTTTTAATGCTATATATCTACCCATCCATCCATCCATCTATCTATCTATATGTCTGTCTGTCTGTCTGTCCGTCCGCCCGCCCGCCCGTCCTTTCATCCATCCATCCATCCATTTATCTATATAACTATCTATATCTAACTCTCTGTCCATATATATATATATATATATATATATATATATATATATATATATATATATATATATATATATATATATATATATATCATACAGTGTGAGTTATTAGGATCTTTTTTTTTAAACAATGTTTCAGACATATGGCTGCGATGTCTATTACTGTGGCATCATGCCGCAGACATGTTGCATGATTTCCCACCCAGTCATATTATACTGACACCAGGCCGACCAGTCCTAACATTAACGGCTTAATGCTGAACGCCAAGCGAGGCAGCTGTTAGTATCATTTTTGTAAGTCTTTGGTATGATTCGGCCGGCTTTCGAACCACAGCAAACACACTCTGTAAGAATAAATGGACAGTGATGGACGATTACACAGACCAGTAATGACTTTGTCATAGTGTTGAGTTTGACAAATAGTTCTACATTCAGATGTTATATTTCACATTAGTATAATTTATATAGTTTATATATATAGATGCAGACAATAGCTGCGTTTTACGGAAAAATATATTTATTAAACAAGACATTGCACCTGATCCATCAAGGCTAATTAATATTCTGTTGATTTACGGTCCGATTTCGTCTATAGTACAAGGCCGTCATAGTTTACAAATATAACGTCATGTTCCTAATCGTTAGTTTGGTTTTTGTCATCTGCTCCATGATCAACTGCTTGTCTGTCACAAGATACTTTACAACCAGTGATTATGCCTGAAGGAGAAGTCGAGTAATATACACGTAGCTGAGGATTCGCGGCTGTTATTCATCGGCTTATTTAATTATTTACGTTCGTAACCGTTGGTAGCTGGTGACAAACTCATCAAAAGTATGTGCATTGGAAAAATTATAATTGGTGAGTGTCAGAGCATTTCATTTGATGTGAATTCTTTTTGAATATATTTAATTTCTTCCGAATTTCAAAAAATATTCGTTTTTCATGAGTTGAAAATATAATCTGACTGCAGAAGAGCCAAATATGGCGGAGATGCCAAGGAAACTAAAGTCTAGTTGATTCCTTGGAGTGTTCTTGGGAAAAGCGCTTAACTCCCATTTCTTTAGCATGATGCAGCAAATATTCTGCTAAAAGTGTCACCAAAAATTAACCATACCTAAAACATGAGACCCATAATTCGCATCTACGAATAAGATTCGCTACATTATTATGACTGTTGAAATGACAGAGTGTACTGAATAAATTTGAATACAAAAAAAATGCACGTGTTTAAATTTGAATACAAAGTAATGCATGTATATAAATTTGAATACAAAATAATATATGACAGATAGAATAAACACCGCTTACTATAATTGGATATAGGTGAGATAAAAGTATATATATTGCATAGTAATCAAACAAACGGATGTAAAGGTAACCTTCAAACTTGTGTGAAGCAAGATTTTTGTCATTGCTCTAAACTTCTATGTAGCAGGAATCGTTAATAATAATAATAATAATAATAATAATAATAATAATAATAATAATAATAATAATAATAATAATATTATTATTATTATTATTATTATTATTATTATTATTATTATTATTATTATTATTATTATAAACAATAATAATAATAATTTTGAAAGAAAAATATTTGAAAACTGAAAAGCTAATTATAGATTATCGGCGATTGATTCAACGGCCTCTCTTGACATGCGTTTATACTTATTGAGGTCATTTCCCTTGTCCTAAACGAATTCCATAATTTTGCAATGTTGTGTCTGACTTCTAGGTAATATACTGTTGTACAGGCAACTATTTTTTCTTTTATAAAACCAGTCTTCATAATATTCAAGGTTTATAAAACCAGTCTTCATAATACATGCTCTACATTTAACCTCCTTTTAAATTATAATTATTAATTTGCAACTTGAAAAAAACGTCTTCAAATATCAAATTAACCTCACAATGCACCGGTAGACGGATAGATAGATAGATATATAGATAGATAGATAGATAGATAGATAGATAGATAGATAGATAGATAGATAGATAGATAGATAGATAGATAGATAGATAGATAGATAGATAGAGAGATAGATAGAGAGATAGAGAGATGGATAGAAAGATAGAGACATACAGACAGACAGACAGACAGATAGATAGATAGATAGATATATAGATATATAGATAGATAGATAGATAGATAGATAGATAGATAGATAGATAGATAGATAGATAGATAGATCTTTATTTAAATGTACCGTACAATACAGAGTAGAACGTTATAAAGACAGCAAAGGAAATGTTATAGCCTGTCGACGAAAGCACTATTAAGTTCGTTTGCTAACCCATTTGCACGCTTAGTGAAGCCTTTCACTGACAAAATCTTGTAACTGTTAATATTGGTTGAATGACAACATACTGTGAAATAAAGATGTGTCAATCACACGCGTTATATCAGTCTTTGAATCACATGCGTTTCATCAGTATTTTAATAAAACTCGTTATATCAGTATTTCAATCACACGCGTTATATCAGTATTTCAATCACACGCGTTATATCAGTATTTTAATCACACGCGTTATATCAGTAGTTCAATCACACGCGTTATATCAGTATTTTAATCACACGCGTTATATCAGCATTTTAATCACACGCGTTATATCAGTATTTCTATCACACGCCTTATATCAGTATTTTAATCACACGCGTTATATCAGTATTTCAATCACACGCCTTATATCAGTATTTTAATCACACGCGTTATATCAGTATTTCAATCACCCGCGTTATATCAGTAGTTCAATCACACGCGCTATATCAGTAGTTTAATCACACGCGTTATATCAGTAGTTCAATCACACGCGTTATATCAGTAGTTTAATCACACGCGTTATATCAGTATTTTAATCACACGCGTTATATCAGTATTTTAATCATACTCGTTATATCAGTAGTTCAATCTCACGCGTTATATCAGTATTTCAATCACACGCGTTATATCAGTAGTTCAATCACACGCGTTATATCAGTATTTTAATCACACGCGTTATATCAGTATTTCAATCACACGCGTTATATCAGTACTTTAATTACACGCGTTATATCAGTATTTTAATCACACGCGTTATATCAGTAGTTCAATCACACGCGTTATATCAGTAGTTCAATCACTATCGTTATATCAGTTTTTCAATCACACGCGTTATATCAGTATTTTAATCACACGCGTTATATCAGTATTTTAATCACACGCGTTATATCGGTAGTTCAATCACACGCGTTATATCAGTAGTTCAATCACACGCGTTTTATCAGTAGTTCAATCACACGCGTTATATCAGTAGTTCAATCACACGCGTTATATCAGTATTTTAATCACACGCGATATATCAGTACTTCAATCACACGCGTTATATCAGTATTTTAATCACACGCGTTATATCAGTATTTTAATCACACGCGTTATATCAGTAGCTCAATCACACGCGTTATATCAGTATTTTAATCACACGCGTTATATCAGTAGTTCAATCACACGCGTTATATCAGTATTTTAATCACACGCGTTATATCAGTATTTTAATCACACGCGTTATATCAGTAGTTCAATCACACGCGTTATATCAGTAGTTCAATCACTATCGTTATATCAGTATTTTCAATCACACGCGTTATATCAGTATTTTAATCACACGCGTTATATCAGTATTTTAATCACACGCGTTATATCAGTAGTTCAATCACACGCGTTATATCAGTAGTTCAATCACACGCGTTATATCAGTAGTTCAATCACACGCGTTATATCAGTAGTTCAATCACGCGCGTTATATCAGTATTTTAATCACACGCGTTATATCAGTATTTCAATCACACGCGTTATATCAGTATTTTTATCACACGCGATATATCAGTACTTTAATCACACGCGTTATATCAGTATTTTAATCACACGCGTTATATCAGTAGTTCAATCACACGCGTTATATCAGTAGTTCAATCACACGCGTTATATCAGTATTTTAATCACACGCGTTATATCAGTATTTTAATCACACGCGTTATATCAGTCTTTGAATCACATGCGTTTTATCAGTATTTTAATCACACGCGTTATATCAGTAGTTCAATCACACGCGTTATATCAGTATTTAAGTCACTCACGATATATTGGTGTTTCAATCATACCCAAAAAAATGGAGTACAATGAACAGTTTTGAAAAATAGAGCTTAGAATGTCAATTTTGTGATTATTTTAGTATTTTAGCCCACTATCATTTAATTAACATGAACATAGGACAACGCGTTTACGTCAACCATGTCACATGACTCAGAGTATGATGCTTTAATCATTATTGAAGACTACATGTATGCAATTATTTTACCTTGAAACAATCACCTCTATGAAAAACCTGCATGGTAGCAAAACATACCTTTTACGTCAAATAGTCCCACTTGAGACAATTTGTACGGTTTTGATATTTTTATTTGACAACATTTTTTGTGTTACAGGCAACCAATTTCACAACTTTAGGAAAATAATTCAGCTTGATGTGGATTGCATATCAAACGGTTGCATGTAGTCGAAAATGGATATCTGGAGAAATATCAACACCACATTATAATATGAACAGAAGGGATATAATATTCGCTGGGGAAACTCTTAATCCCTTAGAGAAATGGCTTGGACATGATTGTGATGGAATGTTGGTGATTATAAATCGCATGTAAATTAGTCATCTTTTTTTTTACTTCATAACTAATTCAGCGCCGTTTTCAAGCGCATATTGAAGAGCGAGATATATCGGAGTATCTTTTTCTCAGGGGTGGGGGTGGGGTGTGTGTTATCCAAGTGTTGTTTATAAGGATTATTAAATTGGAACAATTATTAACATTTTAGCTACTTGCGAAGCTAAGTCCGGATAGAACTCAAATTAGATTTAAGAAATGGACACGACATTTCAGGGAATATTTACGATGCAATCGCAAATGCCAAATATTGCACTGTGATGAATGCAATATTTGTTTGTGTGATGCTACCTTAACTTCATAATGCTGTGTTGAGAACTGAACCGACAAGACGAGGCACCAATGAAAAGTGTATTATTTACATAGCATAGCCTTTTCAAAAAAGTACCTAGAACAAATCCTAAAATATGCTTAACCCATTCTGAAGGCAGTTAATTGCTTCACACTATTAAAGTAATTATATGAATTAATTATATTGGTAAGACAATACACTTCGAAGTATAGTTCTTGCATATCAAACAAAAAGGATATTAACAGGCGACGAGTTTAAAGGCTACAAAGCAAACAACTAATTGCTTCTTCTGACGTGAACTCCATTAGGCGTGCGTCCGATAATGCCCAATCCAGGAGTATTCTGTAGCATGAAAATAATGAGATTGTCAAGAAAGGAACAAAACATTTCGCACCAGATTCAGATTCATTAACCTCTTGTTTTTTTAGTTCTACAGCTACTAGATAATGTGGTATTTTTGTTATGTTATTGTCGAATCAAACCTTCTATAACACATGCTTTAAGCAACATAATATTGGATATATATATATATATATATATATATAATGAGGACTTTGTATAGCGCCTAATCATCGGAAGCTCTACGCGCTTAACAATATATAGTATGATATGACTACAAGAAACACGAAATTGAAAAAAAAACATTCTGAAATATTTAAGGTAGGAAACGTTATTGGGTCTTTAAGTTTGTTCATGCAGAAGAAACGGTGAGTGTTAAGAGCACTCTTGAAAGAGATCACCGTGATTTTGTGTCTAATTTAAATGGATAATTCGTTCCACGTTGCTGGGCCCTGGTATGCAAAAGAATGTTTTCCATATGACTTCGTTTTCATAGTGGGAACAATAAGTCTACGATTGTCAGAAGAAGAACGAAGGTATCTTTTGGTGGTATGTACACATATAAGAGGCCAGATAGGTATGTTTGACTGAAGTCCGTCAATGAAACGTAGCACAGAGAAAAAAATTGTGTGTTTGATTCTGGATCGAATAGATAGCCAGTGTAGGGTACAGAGCAACAGTGAGGTGTGCTCTAGTCGTGGTACTTTCAAGATGATCCGATCAGCTATGTTCTGAACATTTTGAAGTTTCTGGAGTAGATATTTAGACGTACCAGACGTAATTGAATTACATAATCCAGTCTTGAAAGTACTAATGAACACACAAGTGTTTTAGTGGCATCAATTGAGAGATATCTGCGAATGGAGCTAATGCCTGCAGCCTTGCATATGTTCATGACATGCTGGTACAATGTGAGAGTCTATGTGAATGTTAGTGTTGCTGATATTTATTGTTTGAGATAAATTATGTAAATCAGAAAGTTTCTTATGTGATCAGAATGGCCTCAGTTTTATCATTATTCATCTGCAGCTTGTTACATGTCATCCATTATTTCACATCAGATATGCATTTCTCTACTCCATGGATGGTAGCATCAACTTCAGTTGGGTGGCTAGATTTGTATATGTAGGTGTCATCAGCGTACAGTTGGTGCGACACTGGATGATTCTCTATGACACTTTAGATCAGCTAAGGGTATATAATGAAGAGAATAAGTCCAAGAGCAGAATCTGTCGAACACCACAAAATAGATTAACTGTGCTGGTGTGTATTCCATTTGCAGATACAATTTGTGTCCTGTTGACTAAGTAGGACTTGAACCACTGTGAGGCGGTATTGTTAATGCCACATATATACTGGAGACGGTAAAGTAATATATTATGGTTTATTGTGTCAACTGTTGAAGACAACTCAAGGAGGGTGAGGATTGTAATCTCTCCGCTATCCAAAGCAGAGAGAATGTAATTAACTACGTTTTAGAAGATAAGTCTCAGTACTGTGGCAAGGGTGTTATGCAAGCTGTAAAAAAGACTAAAAAGACTGTTTGAATTCAAATGTTACAATAAACTTTCCTAAGACTTTGTATATGAACGGGAGATTCGAAACTGTTCGGTAGTTCTTTAAAGCGTTATGGTCGAGATTTTCTTTCGTAAGCAGAGAATTTACACTGGCAGTGTTGAAAAATGATGGGAATAACCCGGATGAGAGAGAGAGGCATAAATAACATCAGTTAGTGAAGACAATATTGTATCTAAACCATCAATCAGCAGTTATGTTGGAACTGGATCAAGTTCACATAACGTTGGCGCACTCTTCATCACAATTGTAGGCACTAAAGCAGGAGAGACAGGTTAAATTGCTGCTATCGGTTGTTGCTAAAATTCTGTATCGCAGCAGTATGGCGACGACGAGTCATTTGAAACTGTGTTGTCAAGCTTATCTCTAATGGTTTGTACCTTGTCACGGAAGGCATTTGCAAACAGGTCCAAAACGTCTACTGGAGACCAGGTATTGGAATTGGTGTACATTTGTTCCTTGACATTAGTTTGTTAGTAATCGCGATGAGCTCTTTGCAGCTGAAACTCTCCATGATCGTAATACTATAGTGGACTGATTTTGCTGCCTGGGCTATATTTGTGACGTTCGTCTTAGCAGCTTCATAGATTTGCTTATGAATAGTTAGTCTGGATGAAAGCCAAAGACACTGCTTTACGTCGGTCTCTTTCAGCAGTGCGAAGCTGGTCCCTAATACTACTATAAAACAAAGAACACTTCTGAATTGATTCTCTGCACTTGGTGGCTGGGGCATGTTTATCAAGCAATGAACGCAGGCAGTTATCGAGTTGTCCTGCTGTATGAGGTATATATGCATGGTACATATGCATGCAGTCATACAACGTACAAACAACACACACACACACACACACACACACACACACACACACACATATATATATATATATATATATATATATATATATATATATATATATATATATATATATATATATATATATATATCAGTGTGTGTGTGTGTTAATTAACACTTCATTTATAATGAACATTTTCCATATATATATATATATATATATATATATATATATATATATATATAGTTAATTAGCATGTATATATGAAGAGTTAATTAACATGTAAAGATGAAGTGTAAATTAGCAAATAGAGATGAAGTGTTAATTGCATATTACCCAAAACACGTAGGAGGGAGACGTACTTAGGAATGCCAGTTTGATAACGAAATGAACAGATATTCATCTTGCAAAGAAACGGATTTTTAATATAGTTACAATCATTTGTAAAATCTAATACTTTGATCAAACATCTCGTCGAGGTTCAAAATTGAGAAAGACGCAATATATTTCCTGAACCGTTTGCGAAAAGTCTTTTAAGTTTGATGCGGTATGTAAAAGTATGCAAACATTTTCCAAGGACTTTGATTAAGTCACTCTACGTCAGGATATCATTTCTTCCAATCAATCAACGTGTATAACGAAATGTTTTATAAATAATGAGAATGTATTATAAATGTAAACATGCAAATATAAATAATTCCCGAAATGGTTGCCCATCCAGTTGTAATATTTGATTTATTTTAGGGTCTTTAAAAGCAATATATTGCAAATGTACAACAGTAGTACACCAGGGAGGTTTTGTGTAAGATAATTAGTTTTGAGTCAATGTATTTGATATATGTAATGGAAAATTGCTTTCTCTGAAATATTTGTTCAATTCAGTGCAAATCTGAAATCAAAGATGAATAATGACGAGCGGCGTAAAGTTTTACAGGCAGTCACAGGACACACACTGGCTCGACCAATAATGATGGGTATTCTTTTGAGGTTCACAGTTGCTTACAGATTGCTAAATATCTAAACATTTAAAAGAGATAATAAAAGAGATTTCAAAATGTTTCTTGTGTTTCTTGTCTCTTTTCTTTCGTATTAGTTCTAAGCATTCCGTTGGTAATTAAGATCCTAGACTGACTGTAATTCCCCTGAGATAAAAACATTGGTGTTCTACGTGTTTGTATGTTATTATGTCGAAAACGTCCAATGACCAGATTGCAGTCCTTTAGGAACAATAGCGCGGATAGCTTTCATGTCGAGAAAAAAATTTCTTTACCACATGATTGATGGAAACCTTAATGAAATCGCACAGTAACTGTATGCTGCATGTACTCTTTGGCTATTTAAACAGACCTATCATTCATGTTTCCAAGGTATTAAAAAACAGAATCATCGGAATTAGAGACAGGATTAACAGTGGGGTCACTAAGGGGTGCGGATATGCAGCGGGTGGCACCATCAGAAGGTGTGACACCAACATGGCTGTCTATACAAATGTTTGGATTATTGTGCAGGAAGGGAGTTCATGGGTGTGAGACCAATGTTTGGCTTCATGTGCAGGAAGTAGGTTCATGGGGGTGAGTCCAATGTTTGGATTATTGTGCCGGAAGGGGTTTCATTAGGGTGAGACCAATGTTTGGATTATTGTACAGGAAGGGAGTTCATGGGGGTGAGACGAATGTTTAGATTATTGTGCAGGAAAGGGGGTTCATGGGGGTGAGACCAATGTTTGGATTATTGTGCAGGAAGGGAGTTCATGGGGGTGAGACCAATGTTTGGATTAATGTGCAGGAAGTGGGTTCATGGGGGTGAGACCATGAGTTACCGCATTGGGTGACACCAAACCTAGTGGCGCCACTAAACATTAAACACAGTATGTGCCGCAAACAAACAAAATTGATTATTTTTCTGGTGTGTAATTATAAGTTTTTTTTGTTCATTTTAGCAAGCTGGTAATTTATTTATATATTCTTTTTATAATTTACTAACTGTATTACTGCATTACTAGATCGTATTTAATGAAAGGTTCAACAAATTTAGTTGATTTTGTGTGATCTGTGGATTTTGTTGGTTGTGGGTTTGGTCTTTCTCGTCAGAAGTCTGAAAGGCGTTGTGAGCTGCTTATAGGCAGTCGGCTCTGCTTATTCGGCACTCGTTGCATTCCACTTATATTGAGATGTTTAAATTTATTTAATTAATGTTGTTCAGTTGATTGCTTTTCTGTATAAACCTTTTTACTTTAGGTAATATTTTGTATAGTAAATTTTAGTTTAAATTTTTATTATCACAAATCAATATTTATTTGAATAATTTTCCATGCTTTTCTCTATTCTAAATTTGTTGAATTCCTTGAATTTCTGAACTAATTTATAAGTATACTATTTAAGTTTATTTCATTTGCTACAAGAACTTAGTTACATGGACCAAGTAATATTGTTTTCACTATTGCTATATCAATTTGGGTAATGAGATAAAATTAATATTTCTAGAATTTCCTGAGAGAGGATTCTTTCGTCAAGAATATGTTATGCTCATTGGCACCATACACCAGACGTACAATGTTAAGTATAAAGAATAAGTTATTATGTTAAATGTTCATAATTCATGTCATGATGTTACCGTATAACCTATAATTATGTTATAAAGCTAAAAGTGTAAAAGTTAAATGCAAAATTTATTTTTTCATAAATCGTCGCAACTTTATATTATTGTTTCAATCTCCACATTTCATGTGGTCAACATTTTTCAACATATCTAAAACCTAACTTAACCTATTAAAATTCACGATTCATGTAAACGTACTTATTTAACTTCTTCAGGTCTTGTGGAGAATGGAATAAATTACAGAATCTGCGCTACTTTTCAGATTCAGTTAAAATGAAGATTTACCAGATGTTACGTGTTGAATCAAAAGTTATTGAATGTTTGCATTATACAAAATCTATACGATACTTTAGAAAGTTACGCAAGTACATCCACAAACTATTATAATATTTTTACCTTGCTCAGAGGCCAAATATACAATATAAATGTTTCCTAGAACAAGTTTGCTGAGGGAGCGATGACCTGAATGCTATGGACTGCTTACCGTCATTGTATAATATATGGGCAGGAAAAATTAGAGCAAGCTTCCAAGCTGAGTCTTGGATTTATAATAATTACGTCAACATTTAAAGTATAATGTAAAGATGTATTTTATCCCTTTAGAGATTTTACAGAATTCTAAACATTTGAAACATTATATGGCGCATAGTTTGTCTTAGAAGAAGTTGTTACGTCCATCTGAGAAATGTGGCCACGCAATCCTGGGATTTTGCCCCCAGAGACACACTTACACACAAAATCAATGACATTATTACTGATAGAGTTGGAATTGAAATGATATATTCTCTTGGGATAAAACGTCAATCTTATAGAAAAAATATTTGAACACAAAATTGCGATAGGGAGTGTTGTAATTTTAATGCGCTTGCAAATTGGTCTGTCTTCCAATTTCAACTTGATTCAGTTACTGAATATTTGGCTGACATACGCGCATACCGTTATTAAACCGATAACATTGGACCCATACAAATCAATTATTCGTTACCTGTCTAGCACATAGCTGCACAGAACTAAGAAAAATGTATTTCGACTGAATAGCGAGTTCACAGCTATTCAACCTTGAGACTTTTCATACTTCAACATTCTTTACTCTTGGATAAATAAATGCAAATATTTCATCAATATCATTAATTCTTGCTTAATGATGAAATATATTTTATATTGCTATTTTTCTTGATTTGTAACTGTTCCTTGATGTGCAGTACGATACTAAGCACCCGAACACCCAATGATGTTATCAAGCTCATTTTATGACTTTTCATATATTTGGGTGTACACGCACCTCTTTGGAACGTAACCTTCGTATAAGATGCTACACTACTCTTTCTCTTTAGTTTAGATGCTCGCCAAATATACATCTCAACCTAGAATTACTTGCCAAACATACATATCTGCCAAATATATATATATATATATATATATATATATATATATATATATATATATATATATATATATATATATATCAGCGTAGTTTTTCTTGCCATCTATGCATCTAAGTCTATCGTCGCTTGACATATATACACCCGAGCCTAGCGTTGTTTGCCAAATATATAGCCCATCATAGCGTTGTTTGCCAAATATCCATCTCAGCCTAGTTTTGTTTGCTAAATATACATCTCAGTCTAACGTTTCTTGCCAAATATACATATAAGCCTAGCGTTGGTGGTCAAATATACATCTTAGCAGAGCGTTGATTGCCATATATACATATCAGCCTACCGTTGCTGGCCACAACAACAGCTCAGCCTAGAGTTGATTGCCATATATGTATCTACATCTCAGCCTAGTGTTGTTGGCCGAAAATACACCTCAGCCTAGTGTTGTTTGATAAAATATGCATCTTAGCCGAGCGTTGTTTGCCAAACATACATCTCTTCCTAGAGTTGCTTGCCAAAACAACAGCTCATCCTAGCGTTGCTGGCCAAATATACAGCTCAGCCAAGCGTTAAAATGGGAACAACTGATACGGACGGAAACGTATCATATTATAATTGCCAGACAACATTTTAACAGAAAGGAAATGTATATTTATTTCGGTAACTTCAATAATTTCTCCTAGAAAATTGAACCGACGGCAAATATTGATTTGTCTGGAGGATGCTTTCAATTTAATGTGACTACAAGGAGTGATTACCCCATCCGCACAGTACGCGTAACCTTTTTGAAAGTAGTTCTCTTCATGGTTACAAACGTACAGACAACTAAATTAAAACGTTATTTGGTTTTGATGTGGCGAAACTATTCTCATTATTTTTCTCTCGTATTAAAATTATATTTACAGGTGATGCGTTTACTGGTTATAAAACGGCAAGGTAAGTGTTTATCATCACATGAGCTCTATTTATTTACAAACTTATACTTTTCATTAAACTATACCATTAAACTAAACTATACCATTAAACTAAACTATACAATTAAACTAAACGATACCATTAAACTAAACGATACCATTAAACTAAACGATACCATTAAACTAAACTATACCATTAAACTAAACTATACCATTAAACTAAACTATACCATTAAACTAAACGATACCATTAAACTAAACGATACCATTAAACTAAACGATACCATTAAACTAAACTATACCATTAAACTAAACTATACCATTAAACTAAACGATACCATTAAACTAAACTATACCATTAAACTAAACGATACCATTAAACTAAACTATACCATTAAACTAAACTATACCATTAAACTAAACTATACCATTAAACTAAACTATACAATTAAACTAAACGATACCATTAAACTAAACGATACCATTAAACTAAACTATACCATTAAACTAAACGATACCATTAAACTAAACGATACCATTAAACTAAACGATACCATTAAACTAAACGATACCATTAAACTAAACGATACCATTAAACTAAACGATACCATTAAACTAAACTATACCATTAAACTAAACTATACCATTAAACTAAACGATACCATTAAACTAAACGATACCATTAAACTAAACGATACCATTAAACTAAACTATACCATTAAACTAAACTATACCATTAAACTAAACGATACCATTAAACTAAACTATACCATTAAACTAAACTATACCATTAAACTAAACTATACCATTAAACTAAACTATACCATTAAACTAAACTATACAATTAAACTAAACGATACCATTAAACTAAACTATACCATTAAACTAAACTATACCATTAAACTAAACTATACCATTAAACTAAACGATACCATTAAACTAAACTATACCATTAAACTAAACGATACCATTAAACTAAACGATACCATTAAACTAAACGATACCATTAAACTAAACGATACCATTAAACTAAACTATACCATTAAACTAAACTATACCATTAAACTAAACGATACCATTAAACTAAACTATACCATTAAACTAAACTATACCATTAAACTAAACTATACCATTAAACTAAACTATACCATTAAAACACGAGTTTTATGAGTCCGTCATCGAACAGTGAAATTATTCTACTAGAATCAGATAGTATTAAATGGCCTGTTCTGTCTTCTAATAATTGCCGCCAAAGATTGTTACTCAACAACCTGCATTATTTAGTTGTGTTTAAGGTTGAGTCAAAATATCAAAAGCAACAATGTAATGAATAATAATAATAATAATAATAATAATAATAATAATAATAATAATAACAATAATAATAATAATAATAATAATAACAACAACAATAACAATTATACTACTACTGCTACTACTACTACTACTATTACTACTACTACTACTATTACTACTACTACTACTACTACTACTATTACTACTACTACTAAAGACCTAATAATCTTTCCTACCTTAAATATTTTCAGCATTTTTTGTTTTTCAGTTTCATGGTTTTTCTTTTGTTTTTTGTCATTATAGATGTTGTAAAGTGTTTAGAGCTTATATCTATCTATCTATATGTCTGTTTGTCTATCTATCTATCTATCTATCTATCTATCTATCTATCTATCTATCTATCTATCTATCTATCTATCTATCTATCTATCTATTTGTGTGCATGTGTGGGGTAGTTGGGAAGTGCGTCGATGGGAGATGCTCATTTTGGTGGTGTTGCAGCGTCTTGAGTCGCTATGTAACCCAGCACTGGAGTGGCAGTCCATGCTGCACTTGAGTCTGGTTTGTGTTAGAACTGCTTCTTCATCCGACATCGCTTTTCATCAGCAAGCAAGTGTAGCTTGTCCTCGCCAGCTTTCAAATCAGTCATCAGAGCGTGTCGCCAGCTGGGCCTGTCTAAAGGATGCTCTTCTCAGGTGTTGACATCGATGTCAAGGGCTTTCATGTCACGCTTGCAGACATCCTTGAAGAGGAGATGTGGCCGTCCGATCGACCTTTTTACCAAAAGGTCTTTATGGATCCGTCCGTCATCCATCCTACGTACATGGCCCATCCATCTAATGGGACGTCGGCGGAGGAGTTTGACCATGTTGGGAATCTTGTCACGTTCAAGCACTTCGTTGTGGGTTCTCAATCACTCCAAGTGATCCCGAGTAAGCTTTGGAGACATCGCATGTGAAATGCGCTCAGTCGTTTCTCTTGTCGGGCGTACAGAGTCCAGACTTCACTGGCATGCAGAGAGTGCTTAACAAGCCGTCGCGGTGCACGGAGATCTTAGTGTTCAGCGTTAGGATACTTTTGTTCTACACTCTTTGCGACAACATGGAGAGAGTTGTTGATGCATTTCCAATCGGCTTGTTGATCACAGCATCGAGCGATAAGTTGTTAGTGATGGTAGAGTCGAGGTACTTGAACTGACTGACTACCTCTAGTTCGTAATTGTTGATGATAATGCTTCAGGAGTCCACGTTCTGAGCCATGATGTTTGTTTTCTTTATGCTGATGGCCAGCCCAAACTCACTGCATGCTTTAGCAAAGCAGTCTATTAGGTCGTGCCAGTTGAACAGTTTGCCGTCTTTTTATCGCGTGTGGAGGTAGATGCCTTCTGTGTAAGTCCCAAAGGCACGAAATAGCAGGACCGTGAAGAAGATGCCGATGAGTGTGGGGGCTAGAATCCAACATTGTTTCATTTCGTTACGGATGTTGAAGGGGTCAGGTGTTGAGACATGGTACTGCACTGTTTCTTTCATGTCATCGTGGAAGGAATGGATCATGCTTAGTAGCTTTGAAGGGCATAATCTTATCTTACCTACATACTTAACCATGCATGGTGTATACCTGTGATTTCAAATTTTACCTTTATATGCAGTGATTTATGGCGTGTACCTGTACTTCTAATCGTACATGTATATGTAGAACTAGATGGTGTTTACCTGTCAGTCTAATCTGACATATATGTAGCAATATATGGCGTGTACCTGCAATTATAATCTTATTTGTATATGCAGCAATAAATGGTGTGTATCTTACCGGTAAGATTAGAATTACAGGTACACACTATAAATCACTATATGGTTTTTACCTGTCCCTCTAATCTTACATGTATATGTAGCAATAATTGGTGTTTACCTGTAATTTTACTCTTATCTTCATCTGCAAAGATTTATGGTGTTTACCTGTAATTCTAATCTTACCTTTATATGCAAAGATTTACTGTGTGTACCTGTAATTCTAATCTTACCTTCATCTGCAAAGATTTATGGTGTTTACCTGTAATTCTAATCTTACCTTCATATGCAGCAATATATGGTGTGTATCCATAATTCTAATAGTACCCGAATGTTGAGTAAGACAAAGTTTTTTTTCTGTATTTCTAATCTTACATACGAACTCAACGACATGTTGTGTTTATCTCTAATTCTAATCTAACCCTATGTACCACAATGTTAGATGTGTACACAGTTTAAATGTGGGCATAACTATAATTTATCAATGTAATTTGATTCTAAAAGTATATAAAAAAAAACAAATCTAGACAATACGAAAGGCGGCACGAAAACTTTCATTAAAATCTGCCGATGATTTTGATCTGATTAAATGATTTTAATTTCCGAAACGTAGTCAGAAAAGATCGAGTTCATTTCCCGAGGCATCTGCTCATCCAATCGGAGTGACATGATGGTTGTTAACGGCAAATAATTCATCAGTATTTGCAATATAAATCGATGTATATTGCCTGTAGTAAGCGTTTCGCAACGTTGCTATATCAACAGTAAAAGGAATGTTAGTTGAAGTGTACCAAATACCGAACTATGGTGCTATTAATTAAAATGAATTTGAAGTAATCTCATCTCTTGTCTCTGATACACGTCAAATAACACCAACGTATAATTTTGGAAACGAAGTGAAAGGATCCTAGTCTGTCAATCAGGTTCAAGTCTGTAATAAAAAGAAAAATTTCCGACATTCGATGATAACAAATGTGAGCCAGCTCCCTGAAGTGTAATCTTGCAAGAAAACAAACTTTCAGTATCAGAAAATGTTCAACTTTTAACTAGTTTGTCATCATCAAGTGATGCCATCTAAAGAAAATATGAAAAAGTTGTAAATACTGTCTTTTTGTCCCTCTGCAGGTTAAAACAAATAGCATAATCGTTTATAAAACCTGTTCAACTAGTTAAACAATACGATGTCATGTGCTGAAGGTACAACAGATAGCACAGCTACATCCTACCATTGTGATACTTAATTATTAGTATTGTTACGACTCTATGGTAATAAACTAAGTAACAGAAAGAAGCGAAACCAGCAACGTTAGTACAACACAACAAATAATTTGTTTTCATCGAATACAAAATTAAAACTTCTAAAGAAATTTTCAGTATTGTTTATTGAATCACAGATAGACCTAGCAAAATCTTCTATCACGAGTCCAAAATTATAGAAAGTTCTGAATGAATTCCAATAATGATGAATGCGATGATATACTAGTAGTTTTTATTTATCAGAATGATATTTTCTTTAATGACTTTGAATCAACAAGTAAACATTATATCAAACAACAGGAAGAAATGCATATCATTTAGCATGGATTATACAGACTGATGGTTAGTGAAAGAACAAAATAAAATAATTTCTAAAATTAAACCTGGTATGTAAACTGCATTAGATTCAATTTACAATTCATAAAATAGTTTCCAATAAATGTAAGTATTGACAAACGTACAGAAACACCCAAGTGTTGCAGACAAAGGCTACATAAATATTTGAACAGGGACATTTACCAGTGTAAACACTTAGCTTTAAAAAACATTAACGAAATAGCTTTACCCTTCAGAAATTATCTATACGAAGATGGACTATTACGTATAAAAGATAAATGCTTGAATCATTATAAACATAAATTTTTTTTCATTATTACCCATGATGCAGCTGTAAACATTAGACTTTGTTGAAATGTAAATGATGTCAGAGGTATATTCTGTTCCTGTCGATTGTGAGTAAAATTACGTAGATAAATAAGCATCTCGCATAGACGAACCAATGCTAACAACCCACCCATCCTGCATAAAAACAAAAACAATTTAATTGTGAAAGGTACAATAGTTGTTTATTCAGCAACAAATAATATCATTTAGAAAGGAAACAACCAACGTCATATATTCATAAGACATAGCGTTACGAGAAACAACGTCGTATATTCATAAGACATAGCGTTACGAGAAACAACTTCGCATATTCATAAGACATAGCGTTACGATAAACAACGTCATATATTCATAAGACATAGCGTTACGAGAAACAACGTCGTATATTCATAAGACATAGCGTTACGATAAACAACGTCATATCTTCATAAGACAGCGTTACGATAGACAACTTCATATATTCATAAGACATAGCGTTACGAGAAACAACTTCGCATATTCATAAGACATAGCGTTACGATAAACAACGTCATATATTCATAAGACATAGCGTTACGAGAAACAACGTCGTATATTCATAAGACATAGCGTTACGATAAACAATGTCATATATTCATAAGACATAGCGTTACGACGTTACGAGAAACAACGTCGTATATTCATAAGACACATATAGTTACAACAAACAACGTCATATATTCATAAGACATAGCATTACGAGAAACAACGTCGTATATTCATAAGACACATATCATCATCATCATCATTCTCTTGATCTAGTGTGGTCGTTGAGGTACTGTGCTGTTGGACATCTGACCACTTCCCTCCACTTGACTCGATCATGTGCCAATACCTGTGTCTCTGCAAAACATTTACTGGTCCATTCTGTGATGTTGTCACTCCACTTTTTTCTCTGTCTAACTCTCCTTCTACCACCTTGGACACTACTCTGCAATACTGTTGTGGATAGACTGTTGACTCTAGTGACATAGTCATACCATTTCAACTTTCTCTTTTTGACAGTGGTGAGGAGGTCTTCATAATGGCATACTTGGTGCCTGATGGTGTTGCGCACTTCTTCATTTGTGATGTGGTCCATGTACGAGATTCCAAGGGTGGTTCTGTAGCATCTCATTTCAAATGCCTGAATTCTTCGTTGTAATTCTGCTGTCAGGGTCCAGGCCTCACATGAACACAAAAAGATTGAGATTACTAGTGCTCGCAATAGTCTGATTTTAGTTTTCAGATAGATATTCTTGTCTCTCCAGATGGGTCTTAGCTTTGACATAGCTGCCGTTGTTTGTGCTGCTCGTGAAAAAAATTCTGCTCTTGATTCCTTTACATTGATTATGGAACCAAGATATTTGAATTTGCCCACTGTTTCCAGTTCATGTCCTCTGACTTTAATCTTGGTTGAGATTTGTTTGCCACCTTTTGTCATCAGCTTTGTCTTCTTGGCACTTATCTCCATGTCAAATCTGGAAGATGTTTCATCCAGGTTCTTCACTAAGGTGGTAAGCTCATCTTCACTGTCTGCCAGCCCATCAATATCGTCTGCAAAGCGGAGGTTGGTGATGTTACGCACTCCAATGCCGCCTGTCCCACAGTCACAGTGGTTTCCCAGGGCTTCGCTCATGATGCGCACCAAGTAGATGTTGAAGAGCGTGGGTGACAGGAGACTGTTGTCTCGAACCAGTCCCCCACAGAACCTTGATCAATTACTGCACTGGTAGCCTTGGCGTACAGCCGCTTGATGGTGTTGGTCAACTTTTGACCCATGTTGTACTTCTTCATTGTGGCCCTCATGCCACACTCTATCAAAAGCATTTTTGAAATCAATGAACACGTGTTAGATGTCTTGTCGATGTTGTGAATACTTTTCACATAGGACCCTAAGATTTAAAATTTATGAGGCATTTTACAATTTGGAATGCCTTTTTGCTGTTATTCTTTATCAGACTGTTCTCTATTTCTGTGCACTGTTGTCCAATCCAATATTCTTTTGCTTTCTTCAATTTGGTCTGACATTCTTGTTTATTTACCGATATTCCACTGCCCCTGTTACGTGTATGGTGCTTTTTAGGTCTCTTCGGGCATCACACAGATTCAGAATCTCTTCTGTAACCAAGGACTTTTTCTTTGGGCGATGGAGGCAAATGATGTTCTTGGCAACTGTTGTCATGACTGTGTTGAAAGTGTCTGTCATCACTTTAACATCAATATCCATCACAAGGAGTGGAGCAAATTTTCCTCCAATTGTGGCTTGGAATGACTTGCAGATGTTAGGGTCTTTCAGTTGTTCAAGGTTGAATTTGAGCCTGATTTTCTCTGGCTTGTTAATTTTCTTCAACCTCACTTGGAAGTTCATAATGTCGAGGTCGTGATCACTCCCAACATCAGCACATGGGAACGTTCTTGTTTTTTCTCTATTGATGCCAGATCGATAACGGTTTTGAACCAGTATGTAGTCGATCTGGTTACGATGGGTTCCATTTGGTGCGTGCCATGTCCAGCATCGTGAAGCTTTATGTTGGCCCAGGGTGTTGGCTAGTACCAATTTGTTGCAGCTTGCGAACTCGAGCAGCCGTCTCCCTCTTTCATTGGTAGGCTCATTGCAAGAAGGTCCACAATGATCATCCCAGTCTTTTAGAGCATCTTTGCCATCTTCGGCATTCCAGTCTCCTTGGATAATAAGGATGTCTTTTTTACTTACCATGTTTATTATACCCTGAAGTTTGTTGTAGAACTCCTCTATTTCCTCACCATTATGATCAGTGGTTGGAGCATAGACTTGCATAATTGTGATGTTCAAGGGGGGATGCTTTCAGACGAATGGAGATGATTCTGCTAGATATGGGGCGACATTCAAGCAAAGATCCATTGATGGCTTTGTTTACAAGGAAGCCTACTCCATTTATGAACTTGTCCAACTCTCCACTATAGTATAATGTATGCCCATCTTCAGTTTGGTGTTCTCCTAGGGCTTTCCATCTTACTTCACAGAGTCCTAGTATGTGCCATGTTTAGTGTTCCATCTCATGTGTCAACTCTTGGAGTCTTCCAGTTTGCACCAGAGTTCTAATGTTCCAGGTGGCGATGGCAACGTTGTCTCTCGCTCTGATTTCATGCAAAGACACATAGCGTTACGATAAACAATGTCATATAGTCATAAGACATATAGCATTACAATAAACAAAGGTGCGTGTATGACAACAGGCATTGTTTGCATTGTACGTGAATCGCTACTAGCATTCTTTGCATTGTCTATGCATGAAGACAAAAGCTGTTGGCATTGTCTGTGTGACGACAAGTGTCATTTGCATTTTCTGCTCATGACACAAACGTTGTTTGCATTGTCTGTGTGACGACAAGCGTTGTTTTATATTTGTCAGTCCAATGAAACTTGGTTTTCGATTTCCTTTTATGAATCTTACTCGAGAAAGAAAAACTTGTTTATTTCAACTCTTTCTTTTTCTGAATCAAGGCCAGGAACTAGTTCAGTACTCGATATCCAAAACGTTGTTTACGTCAAAATAAAATAAACTTCAGTAAAAACTGAACTCTATATCTGGACAATAGCAAATCCAGTAAATAAAGTTACATTATAAAAGGTTTTAAAACTAACAAACATACAATCAAATATAAATGAAATCAAATATAGTTAAGAATATATCAAATGTTATGATAGTTTGCACTTTTCTACTATCACACAATGTTAAGCACAAAAGCTAGACTGGTTGTTTGTTATATGATCTAAAGTCGGCATTGATAACCAGAAAATATGTGCTGATCGTTGGCATATGTCAATCAGTAATCTTAAAGACTCGTCTGTTGTATCCCATGATCCATCACGATATATGTTTCGTCCTCGTGCAGCCACTTTCTGTTTAGTACAAGACTTAGAAAACAATGTAATCAAAAGAATATTTTATATTCAGTCTGTATACGATTGTATTCATGTGAGGCCTGGACCCTGACAGCAGAATTACAACGAAGAATTCAGGCATTTGAAATGAGATGCTACATAACCATCCCTGGCATCTCTTACATGGACCACATCACAAATGAAGAAGTGCGCAACACCATCAGGCACAAAGTAGGCTATTATGAAGACCTTCTCACCACTGTCAAAAAGAGAAAGCTGAAATGGTATGACCATGTCACTAGAGCCAACAGTCTATCCACAACAGTATTGTAGAGTAGTGTCCAAGGTGGTAGAAGGAGAGATAGACAGAGAAAAAAATGGAGTGACAACATCACAGAATGGACCAGGAAAAGTTTTGCAGAGACACTGGCATTGGCGCATGATCGAGTCAAGTGGAGGGAAGTGGTCAGATGTTCAGCAGCACAGTGCCTCAACGACCACACTAGGTCAAGAGACTGATGATAATGATGATGATGATGATATGATTGTATGCAAACAAATGTTATTTATGCTTTGGAAACACTGTGTACAAAACAGATAAGTAAATATACAATTACTTTTGTTTATCTGTAGATTTATACATTGTTACAAATTAGCCAGTTCATTCAGATATCACAATACAATATACTGCCGCGTCCTACGTTACGCAAGCTAGATGATTTTCTGTATACAATTTGTTAACATGTATTTAAAATCCTATGTGATCTAGCTTTTCATCAAAGAAAACCTCACTGGCTATAGAAGACTCGTGTCCGCTGGAAACGTTGAAAATGAACCATGTTTATTAGCAAAACATCGTTGAGATTCTTGTCAATTTCTAGTGAGAAAAAAAAAACGTGTATTTATTAGTTTCCATTCCTCTTGTCATAAGATCTAAAGACCCTTCAGAGTCTTCAGGGATAATCAAGTGTGAGATCGGTTAAAGGTTCTTTGGCCGTGAAGACGATAGTTCTTATATAGTCACTAATAAATAAAATGATTGTAATTTCTGTTCTTGTCATTTACCGATCGTGCAATTGATTATTTTTTCCACTTCTATCTATGTCACCACTTTTTGTCACGTATGTTGACCGCACCATCGGCCTAAGTGTCTAAAGCGTCTGCCTCTGCCTCGGGTGCGGGAGGGTCGCTGTTTCGAACCCCGGCTTATAAATATGGTACTAACAGCTCCTCGCATGGCGCTTAGCATTAAGAGGTTAGTGTTAGAACGCGTCGGTCTGATGTCAGGATAATGTGATTGGGTGAGACGTCATACTACATGTCTGCGTCATGATGCCCAAGTGCTAGACTTCACCATAAAGTTCCACACTGTAGACTTGGTAGAGATATAACGAAAATATGTTAAAGCTATATTTTTTTAAAATACAAACACACAAACACACCTGCGTCTTTACAAGTACTATATTATTTTAAACACTGTGTAAAAACATAATGGCAGGGTAGAAAAACACATGGATACAGTAAGGGTTCAGTGGAACAACAATGGTACAGTGAAAACCAAGGATACAGTGAAAAACAATGGTACAGTGAAAACCAAGGATACAGTGAAAACCAAGGGTGCAGTGTAAAACAAGGGTACAGTGAAAAACAAGGATACAGTGAAAAGCAATTGTACAGTAATAAACAAGTATACACTATAAACAAGGGTACAAAGGTAAGTAAGAAATCATAATATTTTTAATTAGCTTGGAGAAGACAATCCAAAAGTGTGGATTTTTCGAGGTTATCTATTTACAAACAATGTGAGCAATAAACACACGTCCACTCAGTGGTATAAATGTTCTTTGATTTTCTGTTAATTATAAGATTTGTAAAGTCATACATGTTTGGATCACGTGGTCGTGATTGTTAAAATGGTAATTTATTTGCCTGGCGAGTGGTTACATCGATCCGTAAGGTCAAACATCATTGATGTTGTTCAAGTCACCAAACCATGCCCTTAACATTTATCTCATGTAACCAAGTTTACTGAAGTAGTCTGTTTTTTAACGAATCTGGCTCTGTGTGTGTGTGTGTGTGTGTGTGTGTGTGTGTGTGTGTTTATGTGTGATTAGAATTTGTAACTTTTCTTAAACAATTTGTCAGTCATATCCCTACGATTGTTTCATTTGAACGCCTATACATTTTTAAAAATTCTTTTTCCTTCCGTACCTTGTAAACTAAGCTATTATTTTCAATCCCTGTAATGACAATTTTCTAAAAAAAAAACATAAGTATTCACTTTCTGTATCGTTTTAGATACTGGTTTTCTCTTTCCATCTGGTGCTGTCATAAAATTAAATATTTGTTAATTATATAATTGTCAGTTACTGCTCTGTATGTTGTGTTCTGGATACCATTAATCGTAATGATTGCTGATGTATCTAAAATGCTAAGCTTTTTGCAACTTAACGTTTTCTTAGAAGTTTTCGTAGCAGATCGTATTAACGGTGCAGGAAAGAACTGAAGGCCAACATAAATATCCATATAAGTACATATTCTATGCTTTCTTGTGTTCTAAACACATTTAAATAGTTTCATCTCTCGGACCAATTCGTCTTTATTCCTGCTAATTCAATATTTTTAGCCTATTCAAAACCAGACCATTTGCAGGCAAAAACTCTAAGTATAAGCTTTCTAGCAACAACCTTTGTCTTCAAAGAAGACCAACCGCTAGATATAAGATCCAAAATTCTAACAATAAGGAATTGGTCCAAATCTAAACCGATGGATCGAAATCATAAGACCCAGACAGAACTGCTGCAGCCTTTTGTATCCCGGAATTAGACAAAGAATTAGGAAACAGACTTCAGGATGATTGTTTCATACACACTGCAAACATTGGGACCATATCTGAAACAATACAATTGGCAAATAACCAAACAACCAAACATTCCACAAAACCCTAATAATTAGCGACTCTCATAGCGTTTTAAAATCCTAAGAAACAGGACACTAAAACGGACAGAAAATCTTCTAAAAAAATTGTTTCTTAAAGACATGATAATATATTGGACCAATTCGTCTTTATTCCTGTTAACTTTGTGTTGTCTAAAGCTAATTTCCTTTGACGGTATACAATATATAGTGTATATAGTGGAATAGTTGGTTTCTTGTCGATCAATTATACAAAAGACAGCTTGCAATTTTCAAAGTGGTATATTATTTTATAGTCTCTTTTGACGAAATAAGTTGGAGGGTCACTGTGCACCACTCTTGTATTATTTATCTTTTTCGTGATAGGTACTAGACACATCCGCTCATAATAGCTGACTTACATTGCAAAACCTCATTGTAGTTCTTTCGACATAAGTATTCAATGGTCTGTTGTTAAAGGTTTGCTTTCTAAAAACATTTGTTGGGCAACTGTTTTTCTGGTAGTACCACTTGAGCTATAAGCATTCAATTGTGAAACTGATATACAACTCGTGTCTAATTAGCTTTACAATTTCTTCAATATCTAAGATTGATGGAGTGCCAAATGTAAACTTTAATAGCTTTTTGAAACTCATGTTTGTACGTTACCGTAAGAGTCGAGTTGTTGTTGCATGTTAAATTGTATTGATAACGTGTTCTTTTTTCAATCTTTTTTATTTGTTGGTGAAATATGCGCTTTTAAATAAGCAAAACTGAAAAATGTTTCATTAAAATAATTTTATTTTACCTTTTTCATGCAGTATGAACCTTGTTGTTTGGTACAAGTCAACGGGATATTACTTAATTTGTTAGGGAAGTGAAAATGGAATAAATAGTTTTTGGCAACGTATTCAGTATTTGTGCATGTTGAAGGTGTATTTTACATCTTAAACAAATTCGTGAAATGCATGCTGCAGATATCTGTGACAGAAATTATGAATACTGAACAGTTCAAGTATTTAAGATACTACTTTTGGCAACGAATATGGCTTGTCTAAAACGACAATACCGTCATTTTCTGCAAATAATGGCGGTGTAATATGCAAACATTTTGAAGTGACAGATTCCTTATTTCCATGCTGAGCATGTCATGTTGTTTCCTTTGGGTTTATTAGAATTGTTATTGATTATTTTTGATCAACTGTGAAAATAAATCAACGAGCAGGATTTACAATTAGGAACTCTCATTACTGAATGTTAATCGTGTTCCGCCCCGTCCCTATTTACTTTAAGGACACTTTTTGGCCGTTGGCAACGGCTACAGACACACTGCATGAATCGGGATCTATATTAAAAAGAAATTTGTGCAGTTCTTGCAACCATTATTATTCAATGTTATTATTATCGCGAGATAACGTTTTTTGACAGTTCTGAATTGAACTTTGTCCATGCGATATACCATCCCATGTGTCATATGAACATTAGAGTATCGGATTAACATTTCTGACAGTACGACTTCATAATTATAAGTCATGCTCTGTACTTAATCTTAGACCCTTTATTTTCTCTTGTCGTCAAAAGTTTCAGTATTGCTGTTACAAGCTGCTTATTATCGGAATATTGTTCTGATGTACAACAACAGCAAGGATGGAAGGATGTGATCCAGTAAATTGTCTTTTTATCCGATGCTACTACCTATTTTTAGAACCATGTCCTTGGTAATAAACAGTATACCTCCAACATATGCCAATAAGTCACTTCCTCCTAGTATAAAATGAGTTCCTGCCACGTTACACGTCTCATTAAAATAGATGTACTATGAGGCAGAAATGAGATTAAGAGAATATATACTGGGGTTTGTACCGATATAAGGAAATCCAAACCATATGGGTGCATTATATGTCTCCCCACGAGACTGCTGGGATTTCCTTTTCTTGGTACAAACAGCAATATAGTTTCTTTTCTCCCTCAGTTTTTTCCCAATTAAATTAAATTAACCCTGCACATTTGCAATTTAGTTAACAAATTCAAAATACAATATTCTTTACGTACTATTATTGCTTCTCACTCCATATAAATGTCGTCATGTATTGTGTTTTATGAAAATATGAATAATTATATCAGTATAATCTAGCATACATACCTGTGTAGAAAAGGAAAAAGAAACAAAAAAGTTCTAATTATTAAGAATTGGAAGTTGAGCGTCTTAAAAATTAATAATTAGTATTGTGTTTCAAAATTCTACATATTTGATAATGAGTTCAATGGGGTGACTTTTCGACCCTTAGTAAACAAGTTATACGCGTGAGAAAATAGACAGGAAGCCATTTGGTATTATTACGGTATTATCGCATTTTTCCGATGGGTGTAATATAAAAATAAAAATAGGTAAATTATATATTTTATGTGGTGTAACTTGTAACTTTTATCAGTTCTGATTTGTTAAAAGTCCTATGGAAGGTAACAATACGATACATTACACAACCAGGTACATACTACCGTAAATTTCTATGATTGTAGCTTTTATCAGTTCTGACTTGTTAAAAGTCCTATGGAAGGTAACAATACGATACATTACACAACCAGGTACATACTACCGTAAATTTCTATGATTGTAACTTTTATCAGTTCTGACTTGTTAAAAGTCCTATGGAAGGTAACAGTACGATACATTACACGACCAGGTACGTACTACCGTAAATTTCTATGATTGTAGCTTTTATCAGTTCTGACTTGTTAAAAGTCCTATGGAAGGTAACAATACGATACATTACACGACCAGGTACATACTACCGTAAATTTCTATGATTGTAGCGACGGAGGAGATTATGACTCTGGAAATTGGAATTTAATATTTTATGTCGTGGAAATATAGCAAATGTTAATATTACGATGGCAATGGCACGTTACATGGAAATCTCGTGGAATAACGTGTGGACTGATGACTGAACAACTCTGATAAACTCAGGAATTTTTATTATGTTACAATGTTTGATTTAATTGAAGTTGTTTTGGGGTATTTGACAAAGGTTGAAGAACTCGCGTCTGACATAACACATGTTTAGGTGTTACTGTATTTACGGCAGATCTTGAGACAGCTAGGATTTTGTAGCCAGTGACGTGTATGGTCTTGTTTGCATGGAAAAGTGTTTCTGTTAGGCCGATAAATTGTTCCACACACCGTGGCGAATTGTATCCTGTCTGTAGCACAGTAAATGTTCAGGTCATCTATATAGCTAACAGTACCTAATTCTTTTCACACGAATTATTTCAAACTAATTAGGAACTTGAATCTACATATAATGACGATGACCTAATAATTATATATAAGATAAATTTCGCCATGCTGTGTGAATAAATTATAGCTTGTAACATAATACCAAATATCTCGACTTTGTGTGCGTGTGTGTACATGTCTCTCAAAGTGATTTTTGTGGTCTGTAATCAAAGTTGTAGTGACCTTTAGTTGCAATATGGGTGGTGTTTTTTGTATGTATCATCATCATCATCATCATCATCATCATCATCATCATCATCATCATCATCATCTCTATGCCCTCTGGCGCTTGAGGCGACAGCAATGGAGCACCATTTCGGTCTGTCGGCAGCTGTTGCTGTTGCGGTCTGCAGGGTGAGGCCTCTAGTCTTAAGGTCTCGCTCCACGGTTCGTCGCCAGGTCTCTTTGGGTCTGCCACGGTTCCTTTTCCCCTGTGGGGTCCATCTCAGTGCCACCCTTGGTAGTGAGTCATGGGGTATTCTGCAGACGTGGCTGAGCCATCTCCATCGCCGAGTTGCAATGATCTCAGAGATGGTGCTTGCACCCGCTCTGTGCCGGAGTTCCTCGTTCGAGATCATGTTTTGCCAAAAGATCCTCATGATCAGTCGCAGGCATATGGTTTGGAAGACTTCAAGCTTGTGTTCTATGTTAGCATTGGACTTCCAATACTCTGACCCGTACATAAAGACGCTCAACGCGTTGCTCTTGAATATACGGATCTTCGTATGGACGCTGATGTTCTTGTTCTCCAGATGGGATTCAGCATTGCGAAGGTTTGACTGGTCTTGCTTATTCTTGTGACGACTTTCCTTGTGCAATCTCCATCCGTGGCGACCTTACTGCCCAGGTACGTGAAATCATCTAATTCTTTTAGGGGCTGATCGTTGAAGGTGATTGGGTTGCCCGCTCTAGTGTTCTTACTCAAGACTTTTGTCTGCACTATGTTGACTCGAAGACCAATGGTGCTTGCTGTCTGTAGCAACTGTTGTGTCTTCTGTTGGATATCCTGGTGTCCGCTTGCCAGCAACCCGATATCGTTGGCATAGTCCAGGTCCTCCAGCATTGAGGTCAACGTCCACTGTCCACTTTGTATGTATGTATGTATGTATGTATGTATGTATGTATGTATGTATGTATGTATGTATGTATGTATGTATGTATGTATGTATGTATGTATGTATGTATGTATGTATGTATGTATGTATGTATGTATGTATGTATGTATGTATGAATGTGTGTGTATGTATGTATGTATGTATGTATGTATGTATGTATGTATGTATGTATGTATGTATGTATGTATGTGTTAATTAATCTAGTTGACCTAACACATGCAAGAAACACATAAAACAATCAACGTCATTTTGGAATATATAAACAAAATCATATACTTTTTCCATGCAAGGTGCGTATATAATACTTCGTCATTGTCATCTCCGTTCTTAAACTAATGCTGAAGTTATAAGTGTCTTCGTCATCGCATATAGATATCTAATAGGCGTCCTATTGTTTTCAAATCTTTTCTTTTAATTAACTGTGTGTGACTTTCATTAATAGAATGTCGATCATAATGCTATTATAGTATTCATCTATCTGAAAACTCTAGCCGTTGGATTCTTTAAGGTACAGCATGAATGTGCTAGATAAAGAATTATCACTAACCGTCCTTTTTGTCAATCATTTTTATATAACCGATTCAAAATTAATTCGATCGAGCTTCTCCTTCCGTCACCAAGACAGTTTCAATCTTGATTTTGCCCAGATCGATTGTTTCAAACAAAAAGCATACCAAAACAATTTCTTGAAAATAATTGTATAACGACTAGGCAATCTGAAACTAAACAGCCCAGTAAATGCGGTTTGTGAATCAAACAGTGCGTAAACTTGCATAGTTAGAACAGATGCTGTAAAGTGAGTTGTCTCACCCTTTCTTTATATGATATAATGCATTCTGCTATTGTGCGTGCGCATAAAGACCCAGTTGGAACGAGGGCGCAAATATTTACCAAACATTACTTCTCCTGTTGATGTTATTCTACCGCATTTCTTTAACAAGACGGAATTTAAATGTACTGTAGCTGTTTATTGCAACCTCTAGAAATATAACAACCGATCCGAAATGGCAAATTAAATTTTAATTTAATTCGATTTTTGCTTTAGCCAAAAACACATTTTTTAAACCTTTATATAATTCTTATTTTATTTGGGTAATTGAACATGAAACATAATAGACATTATATTTTCTTTAAAAAACAAAAGAAGACAACGTAAATCGCGACTCTTTTCGCATTAGACCTCACGGACAGAATATACTACTCATTTTTCATCGCTTTGGCCTATTCACGTGACCTAGCTCAACCAATGTGAAGTTACAAAATGATTTTAGAAACGTCTAGTCCGAATCAGCCACTGAAAACCTAGATCATAATCGCCTTTTATGCTGTAAGATTAATATTATCATTAATAATTTTGAATACATATGTAAACAACTAACTATATATATTCTGTACACATTAATGTCATTAATAAAAAAATATACAAATTAGACTAAAACATTTATCAGGAGTTACAAAACATTGATATACATACTACATCTCACTGTAGGATAAAATACGTCGCATTGATTGATAACTTAAATCTCACTGTTGAATACGCTACATCTCACTGTCGGATACGCTATATCTCACTGTTGAATACGTTATATCTCACTGTCGGATACGCTATATCTCACTGTTGGATACCCTACATCTCACTGCTGGATACTGTTGGATACACTACATCTCACTATCGGATACTCTTCACTCCTTTTTGAATTACGCTGCTGTGGTCACATGAGACTCTTACGATTTTAATAATCAAGAGTGCATGCACTCTTGATGTGAGATTCTGTCCTGAATCACGACGCTAAAACTATTCCATTGTTACTAGCCTTAATCCAATCTATAAGGTCTTAAAGGGATTGGTAGAGTGATGGGAGATTACATTTCCGAAAGGATAAATCGAAAGGCTTACTATGTGTATGATTTCCTTACGCTTGACACAATTGTACAGTAACCTTTCAATGAACACACGACTAGCCAAGAAATGCACAATTAAAGTTAAAGTACTTTTTAATCTGAAATTAGCGAGCATATTTTGTATAGTTCAATTAAACAACGTTTTCTGACCAGAGATTTACAGCATACGTACGTTACCATAAATTAAAACTAATTGGCCAAATTCGATTTCTTGACGAGGATAAAACACCTTTTATGCAGGCAGATATTATCTTAAACTTTACTTCGCGTTATCAGTGCAACGGCGTTATCCCAATGAATGAGTCTTGATCGGATGTTACACATTTTACAATGATTTGTAAAATTATTCACTTTGATGTCTTTGCCTTATCGATAACTTAACTGACGAAGATGAGAAAGTGTCAGCAGGTGCAAACCTACACACACGCACACAACCACACACGCACGCGCGCACAAACACACGCACACATATATGGTTGTTCTTTTTATCATACTGGATGAATAAAACAAGTAAACTATTATACTTTCAACAGCTCGAATCAATCATCCATGCGATTTTATTAGGTATTTTTCTCCAACCCCAATGACCGCCCACCCGCAAGCCCATAAAAATAAAAACAAACATAAAGAAGATAAAAAAAATAAGAAATTCAGTGTATGCAATCTAATTAGACCTGCCAATGCATAACTTGCACAATGCATTGGATGTCACTAACTCTAAGAAATTAATCTCTTATTTGGATAAACACTTAGTATGATCTTTCTACTTGTTTGTTATTGGTTCAAGGAATTATTATATTGCACGTAGGATAAGTTACTGTATTAGGTTTATGATTGACTTCGAACTTTGTGTAAAGTTGACGTACCTGTGTGAGCACTGTGGGCTGGTGTTCATCGCAATGATTATACACACAAAGGAGGTTTATTTGTGAGCACTGCATCCTAGTGTTAATTGGAATGATTACACATAACAAGGATGTGTATGTTTTTGCACTGCATCTTAGTGTTAATTTGAATGATTACACATAACAAGGATGTGTATGTTTTTGCACTGCATCCTAGTGTTAATTTGAATGATTACACATAACAAGGATGTGTATGTTTTTGCACTGCATCCTAGTGTTAATTTGAATGATTACACATAACAAGGATGTGTATGTTTTTGCACTGCATCCTAGTGTTAATTGGAATGATTACACATAAAAAATAGGTTTTTGTGTGTGCACTTGTTGTTGGAGTTAATCTGAATTGTTACAAAAAATAATCAGTTGCATGAATGAGCACTGGGCGTTTGTGCTGATATCAACACATGAAGTATAGATCCGGTTTTACCACAGTGCTGAGAAACCGGTTTCAAAACTAAACTTCCGTGTAGAGATTTTACTCTTTTCATTAAAACTTCTCATTCAACTGGCTTATGGTATGTGCAGTGCAATGCCATCAAGATTGCCTTGACTTGTGTAGCGATAGAAATATTGCTGATGTTGTTTGCACTTGATCTTTAAAGTCATTCAGGTGCTAATCTCCATGGATTATGATTAATACCATGTGCGGTCTATAGAGGATTTTATGATAAATCCAATACACAATTTACCACAAAAGATTCTTTCTCATTCTAACGTTTATACGTTATATATATATATATATATATATATATAGAGAGAGAGAGAGAGAGAGACAGAGAGACAGAGAGAGAGATACAGACAGACAGACAGACAGACAGACAGACAGACAGACAGACAGACAGACAGACAGATAGATAGATAGATAGATAGATAGATAGATAGATAGATAGATAGATAGATAGATAGATAGATAGATAGATAGATAGATAGATAGATCTGTATCTAGTTGTATTATGTAAAATATTGAAGGGGTGGGGTCTTATCTGGTTGATATATGTTTTTAAACATTAAAGGGGTGGGGTCTGTATTGGCTGCATTGTGTACAATATTAAAGGGGGTGGGGTGGGTCTGTATCTGTTTTTAATTATGTACAATATTCTGTATATGGTTGCATTTATGCAATGGAGACATAGTGCCCCAATTCGATTTACAAGATAATTTACATTTCGTTTAACCTTCTTCAAAGAGTTAAAATATATAAATGAAGACGTTTGTCCAGACGTCATTCATATGCACTAAATAAAATTAATTTCTTTGAATATACATGTAATTTCAAATTTAATTGGGATTCTACGATGACGAGACAAGTGCGAAGCAATGGAAACCTGAATGTTTTTGTGAAGAGTATTATATATTTGGGCAGTGAAACTAATATTAGCAAATTTTTGAACATACAATTTTATTTACTCAATTTTCAAGGGCAGTTATAATATATGGACACGGTTATTGTGTTACGGCTCCAGGTAATAAACTAACCAAAAGAAAATAAGTGAAACCAACAATAAAAGTAAATACAACTTTACATGATATTTAAAGTATCGTGAAATAAATCCCAAATACATGTCTTATCACATGTCCAAATTATAGAATATTCGGAATGATTTTAAAATAGCCTTTGATGTCCTGATGTACCACAGTGATGCAAAACAGAATTGTTTTAAATATTTTGATTTTTCAGATATATTTTGAAAATTGATGTAAATCCGATTTTTCTCAAACGTCTCTTATTTTTTATGGTTAATTAAGTTCTTTACATTTATCAATATTTTTGTCTTGTCTCTCTTCTTTTCCTTTTGTCACGCCATATTATTCTCCTTTTTGATTCTCTGTTTTCTTTTTGATCCTATTTTGTTTGTCATCATATTTTCCTTTTGAGTTTTCATTCCATCTTGAATTTTTCCATTCCACTATTCGTTTTTCTTTGTTTAGTTTTTTCAATCATTATATGCCTACCATTTCGTCTGGTTTCAAACTTTCGTTGACAATTGCGTCGATCTGACCAATGCGCAAATCAGACATAAAGTTGACTTATTTATGATAGCTTTTCCACTAAATCTATTTTTCCTCATTTTTAAATTTTTATTTAGATTTACACTATCATTCAGACATGTAATAGTTTGACTTTAGCTTGGCTTTTGTTTACTCTAATGAAGGGCTTGATTTGCTAACAAGTGGTTATTTGCGCTAGTAGCAAGCTATGTGTCAATACATGTCAGTACATAGTCTTTTACTCCCTTAATAACAATGGCTGGATGAACAATATTCTGCAATGACTATTTAATGTTCATGGTTTGTATTTTTATGCTATCGTATCCGTGATGTGTCTTAACTAAAATCACACATAAATGACACATAAATGAATATTAATTGAAAATATTATAACATTTTATGAGATTCCATCAAACGTCATTCTGTTTTGCAACGATTCCAAACTATGAAAATTGCAATTTGTCTTGTTATGTCAAAAGCAGGGCAACTAGAGCATACGCTGAAGACCAATTACGGATCGAACGAATACGGAAATATTGCAAACCATAAAATGTCATGCAGGAACGTGAGCGAAAATTTATCGATACGTCACGATTTTGTACAACACTATGAGCAGTATTGGTATTCAGCGATACGTCACGATTTTGTACAACACTATGAGCAGTATTGGTATTCAGCGATACGTCACGATTTTGTACAACACTATTAGCAGTATTGGTATTCAGCGATACGTCACGAATTTTTACAACCCTATGAGCAGTATTGGTATTCAGCGATACACCTCAGTTTAATATAAAATCGTGATTCTTCAGTAAGCTTATGATTGGGTACCTCATGAATCCTTTGGATATTCAGCAATACACCACGTCGACATACATACATACATACATACATACATACATACATACATACATACATACATACATACATACATACATACATACATACATACATACATACATACATACATACATACATACATACATACATACATACATACATACATACATACATACATACATACATACATACATACATACATAGCAGATGACATTGATTTGTTTGTTTCTTTGTTTGATTAAGATTTTTTCCATAGCTTTAACAATTTTTCAGTCATATCGCTACGATGTCTGCAGTGAGACAGTTTATAGTGTTGTCTAGCACTGGGAAATCATGCCGCAGACATGTAGCAGACATGTAGCATGATGTCCCACCCAGTCACATTATCCTGACAACAGGCCAACCAGTCCTAACACTAACCTCTTAATGCTGAGCGTCAAGTGAGGCAACTGTTAGTGCCATTTTTATAAGTCTTTGGTACGACTCGGCCAGGGATCGAACCCACGACATCCTGCTTCCGCGGCGGACGCTCTAACCGCTAGGCCATTGGAGCGGTCAGATGGCGTTGAGGTAATGGCAATACAGGTATAGAGAATGATAGTTTATATAAAACAGTAGTTTCAACAACTACTTTTACGACTCAAAACAGGAGCATGTGATATCGATGTTAACGCTTACATCTTGCAATATTGATCATTGTATAAAGACCCTGCTTGCGCGACACCAGGAGAAAAAAGTGTTTCAATAAATGTCTATTTTTGGTGAATTAATTATCATGTGATTAAGAAATAGGCGAGTGTTTGCCCCTGTTTCTGATCGGATAAAAATGTCATATGATAAAATGCAACATGTACACGATGAGAGATATAGATAGTCGATATCGATCTTGTGCACTGGAAAACGATATCATACACACGCAGAATTGATAACGAAGAAAAACTTCACCTTGAACGGGTCAGCATTAAAATTACGTAATAAAATGAAATCAGGAGACTTAACTTATTACAAGATGAAACGTACCCATTTGTGTTTCAAATCACAAATGAACAGACTTACGTATTATAAACAGAAATTATCATATGTATTATAATGTACATACTGAAAAACCTGCAACATCGTCATGAAAACACCTATAACATCATTATTAAACACCTAAACAATCATCATCAAACACCTATATCAGCATCCTGGAGACACAGATAGAACCTAAAAGGTTCTTAATCTTAGAAATCTAACAGTGACAGACTCCTGAATGGTCAAAACTTTCATATTAAAAATAACCGCTTTCAGAAAGAAGCTATCACCAAGGCCGGATTATAGACGGAACAAGTTATATAGTCGTTCCATCTATTTACCACACAAGGACTTTAAATGATTTTAAATTTATTTTGGTTTTTGAGGCGATGATAGGGAGTGGGTAGGTTTTTGAAATAGCTCCAGGGCTTCCCACCACCTCAATACGGCTTAAGCAATCCATCCATCCATCCATCCATCTAAGCATTTTTGTTTTTCGAATATTTTTATAAATACAATTTTCAAATCTTTTTCAATACATATAAGGTAATTAATCTAAATTCTTTGAATACTCAGTTGATATGCTTAAATTTATAAATTGATCACACTTATAAGAGAAATGTGTGAATTTAATGCGTGCCATCTAATTAGTGTTTTTAAGAAACTGGTGAACAAAATTGTGGATATATGCATGTTCCAAATGAATCTATTGATCTTGCACTAGCTGTTTATATATGCAAACAAAATGACTTTTCATTTAAAAAAACCAACATCTACTGCACTTAGTTTTTATGCGAACTTTATTAATATGTTTATGTGTTTTTTGTCCTTTTGAATTAAGAAAGAGAATTATTTTACGTTCAACATTTTTTGTGCGAATTTACACATATGACATCAGTATATAAATCGGAAGCAGCTGTTACGTGCTTAGGCTCGAATAAGCAGCAACACAGAAAGAAGTGAAAATAACAAGCTTGTAAAATTTAACAAACAATTTGTTAAATAAAAATATTTTCATGAAAGGAAATAAATAAACTTACGGTTTTAGAGAATAAAGTCCAAAAATTACTCCACAAAGAATTCACAATATAATCCACTAGTAGAATTGCAAGAGTCCTGATAATAAAATGCCCTAATAGTTCCCGGTTCGAATCTTGACGATGTAATCCAATATGGACGACGATGTCACGTGGTGAAGTCAGTTTTAATTTTATAATAATCCAAATGAGCACAAGTAATTTCTAGATAAATAACACAACAAATTCCTCTTGATCCCAAACGAAATGATTTACACTCAAACAATAAAACACATATTTGTATTCCAAAGCCCAGACTAGCTACAGAACTGTTCTCTCCCAAACAATAATTTAAATACCTGTTTTTACGTAAACAGGAAAGAGGTCACGACCTTCCAGAATCTCTCAGAACAATCTCACGTTCAAGAAATCACACAAACATCATGATCTAGAAAGATGTCATTGGAATCAACCAATCATTTTTAAAATAAAGCTTTAATGTCCTTGGAATCAACCAATTATTTTAGAAGCTTGTTTACACTCTAAAGCAAGGTCAGAAAATGAGGTTAACATCTGTTGTTTACTTGCAGAGGAAATTTCTAGAAAAATTTCCCAATGAATGAATTTTTAATCCAAAATGTCAAATTTGAATCTGACAAAAATAGATAAATTATTTAAATCAAATATACGTAACACAGCTAAGCAGCTTATTGCCAAGGGATACAATACGAAATATGCCACTTCAGTTACATACCTTAACCATGCCATCTGAGCAAAAGAACAAATAAATTTCCTTGTTCCGAATGTCTGTCTGCCCCTCTCAATATCTGTCTGTATGTTGTTCTATCTATCTATCTATCTATCTATCTATCTATCTATCTATCTATCTATCTATCTATCTATCTATCTATCTATCTATCTATCTATCTATCTATCGAGAGAGAGAGAGAGAGAGAGAGAGAGAGAGAGAGAGAGAGAGAGAGAGAGAGAGAGAGAGAGAGAGAGAGAGAGAGAGAGTTAATTGATTATGGGAAAAAGCCGTTTTCACTAGGCATGTGGATTGGACTAATATCATTAAGTCTTAATGGGCATGGCATGTACAAAGCAAGATTGAGACGATTTCTTACATCTGTCAGTCGCTGATATCGATATATCTTTCTCGACTGATGTTTTCGCAAGATGTGCGAATATTGCTCCAGGAATATTAATTCTGTAAGCACACTTTTTGTATACTCCAGGGTCGCAATTGTCGACTAAGTTAGATCTTTTTAATCAGTAGAATTTCTTGATGATTAATAGCCAAAACATAATCATAAATGATATCCTTTTTCATTTAGACATAAATATCGGCCAGATCGGCATTTGCTCTAAGGATTCATTTTGCATTAAGTGATAGATTCAATTGGCAGCACTATTTAACTTGACGCAAGATGACCAAACAATACAATGTGCATCATAAATCGTATCTGTTTCAACAATTTACATTTGAACTCTTTATATGTGTGAGGATTTACATTAGATCCATGGCATCATACATTGGCAACATTTGAATAAGACTAGACATCGATTATTCCCATTAGAGAAATTTAAGCATTCATGCATGATAAAAATTAAAAAAGATCATATTACATCTAATATTTTCACATTTTGGAGAGATTAATCAATCTATCTGGTAATATATTTTGTAACTGCGGAAGAATACATAAGAACGTTAATGGTCAACACATAGATAACTTGAATGCGCTGTTTATTACAGAGTTGGCATAGCGAATGTTGCCGATAATTGTACCTTTGTCTTGGATTATTTGTAAATTAATTCCTGCTACATTCATCCCAGAAACATGCCATAATGTAAACAATATTCTTTTATTTCAGAAAATACACTCAAATATCAAGCAAATCTTTAATGCACAGAACTATTGGAGACATACGGACACGATACATTCATTCTTCATTAGAATGGCCTCAAATATAGTATAATAAATTGTCAGGAAACTTTCACTTCAGCAATATTTTAGAGATTCCTCATGTAATTCTTCAGCAAGCTTACATAACCTTGCAATACTGCACTTTTTCAAAATCAAAGTGAATTATCCGGGACAAATTACAGTGTTATGTAAGAGAATAAATAATACATACCACATCTTGATTGTTGTCATTTAAGTAACATGACACAGAACACCTAACTAAAATGTGTTTGAAAAGTTTGTCTTTCCTCCCTTTTTCAGCCAGTGCTTAGCTGTTCTCTGCGCAAATATGTAAATTAAGTAAAACTGTGTTTCACAGATCTGAGCCAAACCAATAATTGTAACTGAAATGGCATTCATACGCCAGTCATATAATTAATGCAGGTCAATATCGTTTAAAACCTATACGTCCATTTCTTCTGCTATCATCTCATTATCTCGCTTTTCACTCACAATTCATTTGAAAAATCACTCGGCCATTTCCGTCAATTGGGGAAATAATTTTAGATGTAATTGTAGATGGGTTTGGAGATTTTCCTCTGACCGAAAGGAACAAATATTTTGTGAAAGGAAATGCTCACACTGATTCGATTTTGACTTGGTCTCGTTTAGATGCAAAAATTATGGCATGTGGAGAAAGTAATTGCGAAAATTATTCTCAATGGGGGCGAATTACATCAAAGGTTTCCTTTATTTTTAACAGGACGAGTATGTTCTGATTTTAATTACAATTATGTAACTAGGTCGAAAAAAGCCCCACCCCACCCCCACGGTCCCACCCCCAAACACGTCAGATATTGGTTTATATTGTTGTTTATACCATTGTAATACTGTAAATCTGTAAACCTAACTCCACCGATATCGACCAGCTCGTAGGTTTTAGTATTTTGTTTGGAACAAAATAAATAAATAAATAAATAAATAAATAAATAAATAAATAAATAAATAAATAAATAAATAAATAAATAAATAAATAAATAAATAAATAAATAAATAAATAAATAAAACATTTAGCATTGATTGTACCTTAAAGTGGAGGTTCTGGCAACGAAGCTTCTTTTTACACAGACTGAAAACACCCACACGCTCATAAGGTGTTTGCTAACGTCCAATGTAATGGAAGCCGTGTCATTTAATTTACGTGCTATATAGTCTGCATAACGGTATGAATGCTCTGTGGGATTAACCGTTATAATCATCTCAGTAGTTCAATTCGGCTACGTTTATCTGTATGCTTGATTAAGACAGCCACTACATATCTGTATTGACGATATTCTTGTCAGAGACTGCAGTTTGAAGAATTACTGTCTTACATAGAATCACTTGGCATTTACGTAAGCCAGGCTCTTAAAGCTATATATTAAGTCAATTCATGATTTACCAGATCGTTATTCAGTAATTTAGATGTTTATTTTACCAACAGTGATACTGAGGAGAGCTTTGAAGCCATAACAGTAGTATGTGGGGGCACTATAGCAACAATGGACATCCTAGTCAAAAGGTCCCATATACTACTTATAACTGTCTTTCTTCTGACAATGTTTGAAAGAAAGAACCCACAAAGAAATCAAATAAAATTAAAATTGATTTTGGTAATTCTTGAAGAAGTTTTAAAAGCAATAAGACTTAGTATTGGGTTTCTTATGCCTGTACTTTCTCACACTATATTCGAATTAATATACACGACTTATTCTGCTGATTTTGTATTTGCACTCAATATCTTAATATACACGACTTATTCTGCTGATTTTGTATTTGCACTCAATATCTGAATATTTACTCTATGTGTTGCTTGAAACTCTGCAATTATATCAGATGTTTCATTTACGTGTTATTAAGGTGTATGTAAGGGTAGTCACAAATAAAATATTAATTACAAAACAATTTAAAAAGCACCCTATTTTTTTATAACTGAAATATTTGGTACTAGTTAAAGGAAAATTTTAAAAGAAAATTATTTGTCATAATGTAATATTAATTAAATTAAGTATTTATCATTAACAGCTCAAAATATTTTCATCTTTTCGTATTAGTTTTTAAATGGTAAAATGATTTCTAGATTTTACGAGTCTTACCAGGTGAAGTAATGATTATGGGTTGAATTATCAATCTCCTTTTTTAATACGAGGGAATCGGATTTTGTATTTAAAATTGATTTAAAAGGCTAGTGTAGTGTCAAAAGCATACGACTACATTGACAAGGCTTATTCAATAATATTTATTTTGATTTATAAGACTAGTGTAGTGTCAAAAGCATACGACTACATTGACAAGGCTTATACAATAATATTTATTTTGATTTATAAGACTAGTATAGTGTCAAAAGCATACGACTACATTGACAAGGCTTATTCAATAATATTTATTTTGATTTATAAGACTAGTATAGTGTCAAAAGCATACAATTACATTGACAAGGCTTATTCAATAATATTTATTTTGTTTTATAAGACTAGTATAGTGTCAAAAGCATACGACTACATTGACAAGGCTTATTCAATAATATTTATTTTGATTTATAAGACTAGTATAGTGTCAAAAGCATACGACTACATTGACAAGGCTTATTCAATAATATTTATTTTGATTTAAAAGACTAGTATAGTGTCAAAAGCATACGACTACATTGACAAGGTTTATTCAATAATATTTATTTTGAGCATTGCAAGTCAATATTGTAAGACAAAAGCAAGAGAATAACTTCTTTATTTTGAGCATTGCAAGTCAATATTGTAAGACAAAAGCAAGAGAATAACTTCTTCCTTTTTATTTACATATCCAGCACTTTTCTGTATTCACTCTGAATTTAATATTATTGAAGGGATTTGACCAGATGACACATCAAATATTACGATAGCCTCAAATGACCTTTAAACTCTGCAGCAATGTATTTGGACCAACTTGGATATTTCTCGGATGCCGGAAGTCGCAGGATCAAACCCCGGTCGAGTCAAATCAAAACATTTATAAAAAAATAGTACTAATATATGCATCGCTTGGTGCTCAGCATTAAGAAGTTAGTGTTAGGACTGGTCGGCCTGGAGTCAGGGCAATGTGATTGAGTGGAACATCGTGCTACATGACTGCGACACGATCCCCGGTGCTAACCATCACTATAAACCGCTACACTGCAGACATCACAGCAGTATGACTGAAGAATAGTTAAAAACACACACTCACACTGTATTTACACACGATATCTATTCACATATTCTTTTTTCCAAACCTAGCTTCAAACCAAATGAAGTTTAATTAACTTGTCACCATATTACGGTCGTAATCCGTTTGAATTCATGTTAGAAAACATATACAAGCAGCAAGCAAAAGGCATTGGTAACTCCTCATGCCCATGGACAAGCATTCAAGTTTAAAGCTATTAGTGACATTTTCGTTTACTGTTACTGCTCAAAGATATATATATATATATATATATATATATATATATATATATATATATATATATATATATATATATATATATATATATATATATATATATATATATATCCATAGTCATATACAATTTTTTAATTTCTATATATATATATATATATATATATATCCATAGTCATATACAATTTTTTAATTTCCTTTGACTTTATTGTTGACCCAAAACATAACCAAATACCATCTATTTATTTGGGTAGATATAACTATTGGGTCAGATCTGTGAATTTGCTTTAAGGTTTTATTTTGCATTGTGTAATATATTCAACTGACAGCAATATTTAGATTGAAGCAAGCTGACCAAACAATTCAAAGTGCGTCATACATTTAATTTGAGACGACAGTTCACTTTTTTCACTTTAAAACCCTTTATGTGTGCAGGTGATTAATTATATCCATGGTATCATGTATTTGCAACATTTGATTATGACTAGACATCGATTTTATGAATAAGACTAAATATCGATTATTTGAATAAGACTAGACATCTACTATTTGAATAAAACTTGATATCGATTATTTGAGTCAGAATATACATCGATTATATGAATAAGACTAGACATCGATTATTCTCATTAGAGAACTTTGAACCCTCATGCATGATAAAATTAAATAATATTGTATTCGATCTAATATTTTCACAAGATGGAGCGATTAATGCATCTATCTCTAGCATATTACTTGACTCCGGAAGTATATATACGGACGTTAATATTAAACGCATATACAACACGAATGTGTTGCAGCCTCTCTGTCAATCCTTGCCTTGCAAATGGCCGCGACGGACCGGATGACAGCTATATAAATACATTCGAAGTATGCTCCGTAGGTTTGTCTTCGATTTTCGAATGTTTATTATGCAATGTATTTAGTACTTTAAGATCTTTTTAGTTGCAAAATGCTCCTATAAAGTTGAAATGAAACGGTTGTAGATGATGTGTGGCACCCACGCTTTAATCACAAACGACCTCTATTTCACCTATTGCTTTTTCACATCCAAGTTCCATTATATATGCGCTTTATTCACACCCAATTTTAAACCGAATCAAAGTTAACTGCACTTGTCACCATATCCAAGTCGTAATTCATTATAATTCAATTTAGAAAACATATACGAGGAGCAAGCAGAAGGCTAGTGTAACTTTTCATGCTCTGACAAAATATTAAAGCGATAAGTAATGTCTTTCTTTTATTGTAAGGCTTGTTTCTGTCCTGAGAGAATCAATATTAGTTTTAGCCTGACACTTAACGTGAAATAGAGTGAAGCAATAAAAACAGCAGGATGTAAATTAGTAGTGCTCTCAAATATTTTTTTATAATGTGCAGACAGTATATAGTGTTATGAAAGGGTATGAAAACTGCACCTTAGATAGTGAACAATGAAACCCTGATTCAGCAACTGTCCAATTAAGCAGGTACTCGTCAGTAACTAAAATTAGCTATCAAGGAATTCAATTTAACCTGAATGCTTTTACTTATTCATATTTCTCATAAGACGGACTGAAAATCCAAAACAACTATCAGTTACTAGGGATACAGCCAGTATGGTTCTAAAGGAGGTTAATGTAATGATTACGATGTCTATTTTAAGTGTTAGCAAAACTGTATACCAAGAAAATGAAACTCATCCCGTTTAATCTAATAGTCTGCACACATCTGTAAATTCAAACTAAATATGACTATTACAGTCCTTCTGACAACTGTGAATGAGAATCAAGTTACTCGCACATATTTAGTACAGTCTGTAGTCTAGGCAAGGGAAATTAAATATCAACGATGAAGAGGCATCAACAGAGAAATGATTATTGCATACATTCATTTTGAAGACTGGCATAAATCAGTTAATTCATCTTTTAATGGTTCCAATACTTATCAAAGCTTAAAGTAGTGATACTTTCTCTGAATTCCTGATTCTTGAAAACTGTTTCGAACTCTAAATCAATATTACTTTCTAAGTGGATTATGTTTTGGAAAAGAACAGGTATATTCTAATACTCTATTTGGTGATTAAATAAAACACGATAAACATAGTAAATTAAATAAAACACGATAAACATAGTAAATTAAATAAAACACAATAAACATAGTAAATTAAATAAAACACGATAAACATAGTAAATTAAATAAAATACGATAAACATAGTAAATTATATAAAACACGATAAACATAGTAAATTAATTAAAACACGATAAACATAGTAAATTTATTAAAACACGATAAACATAGTAATTTAATTAAAACACGATGAACATAGTAAATTAAATAAAACACGATAAACATAGTAAATTAATTAAAACATGATAAACATAGTAAATTAATTACAACACGATAAACATAGTAATTTAATTAAAACACGATAAACATAGTAAATTAATTACATGTAAATGAAAACTATTACAACAGTTACAATGTTTTTATGTCACGTGGGGCTGGGAAAAAAATAATGTTGGTGCTCTTAGTGCAATACCAACAATACGTACCCGTCCAATGTATTTAATCGCTATGCGTGTTGTCGATATGGTTCTATCTATCTATCTATCTATCTATCTATCTATCTATCTATCTATCTATCTATCTATCTATCTATCTATCTATCTAACGATCAATCAATTGTCTGTAGATTTGTATGTTTTTGTCCATTGTATTCTTAATATACCTTTCAAATGTTTTCAATAAATATATACAGGTAATAAATTGAATCGCTTCAAGGCTCACTTAATATAAAAAAAACGCATATAATGATCATATTTTAATGCGAACTGTATGATCATGCCACCACCAAATCTTGATGTGACAACGTCTAGCACACAATAAGCTTGGTTATGTAATTTGCATTGTGTGCTTGACATTTGTCAATGGATTTGGCTTTTCTGACTTTTGTCGTTGTCTTTCAAACTGTTTGCTGTGGTTTGCTTTGGTTGCAATTCAAAACCTTACTTTATTTACAAACTTTGAATTCTCTGGACCGGAACTTGTTCTTAAATAAGTGAAATGTTTTCATATTAGAATGACTCACATCCTGATCATTTTATTCTGTCGCAAATCATGGAAAATTAGTATATACAGGGTGCAGTAACTACTTATGCATTCGTTTTTTTTTATATCGTTCAATCTGTATCAATTTATCGACTGCAGGAACAAACTTAGAAACCTAATAATGTTTAGTATCTTATATGTTTTTTATGTTCTCCAATTTCATAGTTTTTTTATGCTATACAAAGTCCTGAAATATAGAGTTAATGTCTTTATAAACACTTTGTGTATATTTACTTAAATGTACTGTTGCCATAGATACTGTTGCTACTTGGAAGAGTCTAACTAACTGAATGTGTTATGCGGGGTTCCTGGGGCTGTGGGTTTGTCGCAAAAGAGACGTTGTTAGATACTTGTTAGCGTTTGGCCTAGCAGATTTCACATTAATTATTCACATTAATTATTCACATTAATCACACCTTAATTAGATTGTGTTGTTCTATATTTTCTCTGTACAGTGTTGGAAAGTGGCATTAACTTGGTCAGTAAATATTCGTTTACAGTTTAATTAAGAAAATATTTTGAAGTAATTATGTATGTTTTGTTTTATCTTTAAAAGTAATACGAATTCTGGAACTTATATTTTTAGACAGTTTTGACTATTATGTCATTCGTTATACGAACAGATTGAATACGGTGTAAGTAATTGTAGATTCTCATTTATCAATAATGTTTTTCTTTGTATGTACTTGTTTCCAACGTTATTTTTTTTTTTATGAAGTTACATGTATCTATGACGTAAGTCACTGTTGAATCACCTTTGTCTTAACTCCATGACTGATAATTTATTTCATGGTGATAATAGATAATTTTGTTGCTTAATGTATCATATGAACATAAAACATCCACGTCGCTGTGACTATTATCGTTACGAATTGATTTTCCAGATTCCATACAATTCAACAGCTGTCTAATATAATACTTCATAAACATAATTATAGAATTTTCATAAGAGGCTAAAATGTCCAAATCATTTTGAGCGTTATCATCATCGACTATACATTATTAATTGAATTCAACTTAATACGTGATCAATATAACACTCCAGAAACATAATTTATTAATTTTTACATCATTTGCTCGTTTGTCAAAGTCATTTTGGTTATTATCCTACTTGAAACCGCAATTGAATATCACTAATACGTTATCAATCATCGCTAAGTCAAACAGGTGCTCCCAATGCAGGTTTTATATATATCGAGTCACAATTATTACTACTCTATGGTCTTAAACTAAATAGCAGAAATGAGCAAAAAAAGCAAGTTCTGTATTCGACAAATATTTTATTTCTCTAAATCAGAAAGTTTAAATTTAATAACAATTTATATTATTGTGAATTAAATCCCAACATCGTACATGTTATATGTATGACGTTTGTATTCGAAATAAATTGCGATATTGAATATGTTCGTGTGTTTTAGTCTCAAACGTTCTGATATGTATCATAACAATATATTCCAAAATGTCCTCGTCTGAATTTACTATAATTCCAACTTAATGTTCCAGTCCGAGAATATTATTGAAATACTGTACATGAAAATAAGACTGATACTGCTTCATATGTTAAGGCAAAATTGAGTACTTCTTAGATAAACACGATTATGTACACTTTTGCTACCTATGTCGCAACTATCCTTTTCCTGAAAAACGATCAATGAAAGCTTCCATTTTAAAACAACTCTTAGGTCAGAATCTAAACTGACCTTTTAACTCCAATTCAGGTTAAAATGTTTACTTGAATAATGATCTGAACATTTAATCAACAATTATATTGAACATGATAGCAAGGTATTCGGTTGTTTACAACAGATGAATACCCCTGGGCAAGTACGCAGAGAACTTGATTCTGGACAAAAAGACCAGTATGAAGTACAGAGGTTCATAACATATAAGCCATTAAGTTAAGCCAGCAAATAATACAAATTAAACAGAAATGACACTATCATCAAGTCTTATTTTCTTTAGCATTAAGCTTTACTTTGCAATACATCTATGCAGTTTTCTTCAAAATTGTTGTTAATGAGCAAAATCAAAATTATGGTGCTGATACATAAAATGACCTTGTTTCGTATCATATACACACTAGTATGGCAAGAAAAGTATACTATTATAAAAAATTGTATAAGGCAAAACTACTTCTTTGCCCACAGTCTGCTTATTTATTAATGTGATTTCTTAACAAAACGAATCATCTTGTGTTATAGTTGATGCAAAATCAAGAATGTGCCCGTCTTTTGTTCACATTTTACATAGTCCAAACGTTCGATTCACAGAAGAAGCATCTCTTCTGCTATTTTTTCACATCTTTGTATTGTTATATCTCTAGTTGTAAATTGCCTCTTGCGATTATCACATGATGAAATCCTGAATTTTATGAAGATTTTGTATTCAGTGTTTGTTGAGTAGATGTATATATATATATATATATATATATATATATATATATATATATATATATATATATATATATATATATATATATATATATATTGGACATTGGTGAATTAATTCAAAGACATTCTAAATTGTATAATTGGAATACAAGGACATTCAAGACTATTGGTATATCAGGGTGATTTGTGTTTATAGCCCCACCCAGTCATCTTATCCTGACACCTGGCCTACCAGTCCTAACTCTAACTTCTTAGTGCTGAACGCCAAGCTAGGTAGCTGCTAGTAACATTTTTAAATGTCTTTGGTATGACTCGGTCAGGGTTCAAACCTGCGACGTCCCGCATCAGAGACGAATGTTCTAATCATTAGGCCACCAGTAGTCCGGTATATCAAGACATTCAAGGAAATTGCAATTTTTTTTTAACTCTATTTTCTGACTTATGATAAGACATCAAGAATTATTTGGAATTGTATTTGAATTTTCATTTTGTATTCTAGGGAAATAATTGCTTATTGAATTGTATTCAACTTGTTGTTTTGATTTCTGTCTGTTACATATTTTAAGACCTAGAGTTTTAACAAACCGTGTGGCCCTAGTTATATCATTAGCAAAATCAAATGTGGCTCAAGACTTGTGTCAAAGTTGATTATTTTTGTCCCAACAATTTCTTATGAATTTTATAATTTGACATTTCTAACTTTTCGTCTGTTGTTAATGATGACAGGTATCTTTACTACAAGTCAATAGTGCTTGCTACATATTATGTCGCCTTAACATCACGAAACCAGTCAATAATTATCCTAACTCGACATAAATATTTTTTAAAAAAGTGAAAAGTACGCGAAAATCTAAGAAATAAGTAAAGTAGGAAAATGTGAACTGTACAGCTAATCGCTAAGTATAAGCGTGGCTTTCACAGAAAATTGGATCTTAGGGACAGTATAATGAAATGGTTAGGGCATAATTTGATAAATAGTGATCTATGGCTTCTCAGCAAAATTCCGCTGTCTCGCTGTGACCCTGGTCTGGAATAAAAAACCATTTCAGCTTCCGGACATTGGCAAATATCTAGTGTGCCGTGCACACGGAACACCTCAAATGGGTGCACACATTACTCGAGAAATTAATTTATACAACTGTACACTGTTCACATACAAGTTAATTAAGCAAGTTCTGCCATCCTTCGTCGACTCGTCAATCAAAGAGAATGAGTGGAATTGGCAAAACTAAACGAGTTCCTGGTTCACATGCACTGATTTAAAAGATGACAGACAAGAATGCAATGTTCCTCTTTGGAATTTGCCTAAAGCCTCTTAGAAGACGCCACCAGAGAAGAAAGAATTAAGGGAAAAGAAATGGAGGCAAAACAAAGATATGGAAGAACATCTACGATATCAGAAATATATTTCATATCAGCAGCAAGAACGGCATGAGGAAGGAGACAAAGGGGATTGCACAATAGGAAGATGATTTCTCGTTCTCCTTCAGTAAGATACCAATGGTGGGACGTGAATATCCTGAACAAAGGCCAGGACAAGTCATCGCACCAAAACGGGCCTTTACAGGGCACTCATTTTGGTTAACATTTGGAGTTTTATTTCTGTATTGTATGCATGTTTTTGTCACTCCCCCAACAACAAGACCCTCCCCTTTCTTCAAATGTCTTCTCTTATAACACGGTTGTGTCTTAGGTAGAGTGCGTTGGTTGTGGAAAAGACTGTGTCTATAAACACGCCTTTAAACTTGTGTGGTAATAACATTTAATGGGTGTTTCAGGTCCGATTTATGTTTCCTTTGCGAGGATGCATCGAGTTTGAGGGAGATTTTCCTTCACATCCGTGTTGAAGCTTAAGACAGAAATGTAGTTCTAATCTCACACGAAACACTAGAAGAGAATTAGTGCACGGTTCCTCAGAGAGAAGATGACTAAGGACTCAAAATCAATATGGAGTAGGGGATGCAAGAAGGACCAAATTGGATGAAGATGTGGGTGGGGGAGTCAAGGTGAAGAGAGAGAGAGAGAGAGAAGGACATCCACACGCTCAATGCCAAATATATCAAAGAAAATGTGGACCATACAGATGGAATGTCGAAGTAGAAGATAACTAAAAGAAGACTTAGGTAAAAAGACAAACATTAGGGTACGAAACATTAAAGTCAATGAGTCAAAGATGTGCAGCCTGCGTTTCCCAGCCAAGTAGGTGCAACTACAGCTGAGCGAGATGAATGGTAAACTACTTTGTGTGATAGTATGTTTGTGTTAAAGTATGTGCGTAAAAATTCCTACCTTTATGGATAGAAGGGTCGTGTGTTTGAATGTGTGCTGGTGTTCGTTTGGAAAAAATGAAACAATAAGTTGGATCTGGATTGTAATTAGAAATCGGGAACTGTATAGTAGATGTGTTGGTTGGATAGTAGGCCAGCGTTGTTGATAGTATCTACGGTCTTTTGGTGTGTGTTGCATTGTAGAATACAAATTTTAACCATTATGCCAAAACATTGTCCATCCGACCCTATGGCAGACTGATGCGTAGATCCATCCAACTCTAAATTCCATGTATCAACAAGATACCCCATGAATGTCTATGGACACTTTCAGCATGGGATTAACCTTAAGTATAGGACCAATGTAAATTAATGGAAAAAATTGAGTTCCCGTTATGCCCCAGACTACCCCATATAATTAATTTTAAAGAAAGTAGGGCTTGTCTGCCAAAATAAGCTCGATTATCAACATTATTCTGATATCTAAGCCGTTACAAATTCACCATAGTGCTTATTTTCTGACATTTACGTATAACAATCGCCTATTAAATCAATTTGGACTTAACAACCCGTGAAGAATTTTCCAAATCATATGATTCACAATGACTGGTTTTACACAAACAGAAAAGTAAACTCTTGAACATTTGTCATATTCAGTCAATTTAAATGGCAATGCCTCGAACAGTTTTGTTACACTATGTCCTTACACCTTCATACGATATTCAAAAAGCAGCGTTGCCTGAAAATAATATTCTGATCGTAACATATAAATAATTTATAAGGGTATTTGAGTACTTTATAAAGTCTTGTATAAGAATTAAATTTCGTGCTGAGCTGCATGGACAAATGGATAGTTCATTCTGAGAGTAATTTTACAAAGAGAACGAAATGAGATCTTATATAAGCTTTGTTCGCATAAATGAAAAAGAATTTCATGGTGATATGTGGTCGATATTTCGTCTGAATGTCTTCCAAACAGATGCACAGGAAGCTTGTTGCTGACTAATGTGTGAAACAGACTTAGCACCCTTCATTCTGTGTCTTGTGAAGTTGAAGATGTTTTAAATTCAAAACCCCTATAATTTTAAAGCCTTACAAAAGCGATTAGACTGCACAGAAGCAAATACTGAAGATATAGAAAACATCCAATCCAAATGTTGAAACTAAAATCTCTGGGAAATTTGTGAGAAAAGCACACTTTATATCTCAGTGAAGAATTTAATTTGTAGCTGCAGTTGGAAGATTTCCTCTTTTCAAGAACAATTTCCCCTCTATCGTAAAACCATCGCTACACACCGTTATTATATTGATTCAAATCATTACGACGAGAATGAAGTATGTTATACCAGTTCTTGTTCATATTGTTTAGAGAGTTTCTCTGTAAATATTTACTATTTTGTTGAACACAGTCTGGTATCTTAACTTTTTATGGTGATATATATATATATATATATATATATATATATATATATATATATATATATATATATATATATATATATATATATATATATATATATATATATATGTGTGTGTGTGTGTGTGTGTGTGTGTGTGTGTGTGTGTGTGTGAATGCGTGAATATCTCCATCACTGGGCTATGAACCGTTGGTTAGTATTGCGAAACTATCAGAAAGTCTTTCTTCAGAAGCGAACAGGAAGACCTCTAGTCCAACATTCAGTAACATGCTGCAAACGGCAAGATACGGAGCCGAGTTGTCATAGTTTCGTACCCACAACATTTAAGGCACTTGGAAAAATACAAAGCTAATTCCGCTTATCATGAGTCACGTATTTGAAGTACTCCATCGGTAGAGGACGTTTAGCTCTAGGTTTGACTTCATATATTCGAGATATGTCTTGATACATTCGAGATATGTCTTGATACATTCGAGATATGTCTTGATACATTCGAGATATTTTTTTTATTCATTTGAAATATGTCTTGATACATTCGAGGAGTTCCTGTTTGTTTAGCTCTGGTTATGTCTTGATCATCATGTGAAAGATGTAATGGAAGAGACGAAAACTATTGACCAAAACATTACAGGTAACAGAAAGGCTGTACGACAAAAAATGTTCAGTGGTCTAAGAGCAAATGGAAAGATTTTTTAAAAATGTTTATTCATTAACGGTTAGAACATCATATCTCCAGGACACTGTAAACATATTATTTACATATTTTTTTTAAAGAATTTGCATCTTTGTGAAGTACAAAAGAGAGAGAGAGAGAGAGAGAGAGAGAGAGAGAGATTATTTTACTTTGTAATTTTGACTGTATTCATTTTTACTTAGGCAAAAAATACAATCTAGTGATAAAATACATAAACTACATATCATTGTCAATTAGCATGAAATGGTTCAGAGAAATGAAGAATTCTTATATTTATTATGAGCTAACAAAACAATTGTTAACGTTGTCGTTTGATCTAACTGGGTTTACGTGACATCAGGTGTTAGTATGTCAATCAGAATTGGCTCCACCTTTTCTACTAAATCCAGAAAGAACTCTAGGGTGTAATTTAAGACTATATTCGGAACTAGTTTTGTTAACATGACACTATATGGCGGCGGAAAGAGAAAGTGTTGAAATAAGAATGATATGGACTTTTCTATTGCCAAATATGCGGTGTATTCCGAATGAGGCGTATCACCAAACCCATTATGTTCATGTATATTCCTTCAACTATGTTCGAGGTTAGTTCTCGAATTGACGGAAAAGACCAAGCGATATTCGGATTGAAATTTCAAGCCGCTTAACTAAATCAATTTCGACGACTGTTTTATAATATTTGAAGAAAAATCTGTAAGCAAAATATTGTTAAAACATTATATTATGTCATTAATGCAAAATAAGCTATAAACTTGATGCCTGCATGAAGTGTAAAGACAAAGTTATTTCCATATGTCGAATGAGTGATCACTTCAAAGTACACGATCGTTTGTATTTGGATATTTAAAACGTATATTTACCAATGTTTCAGTCATATCGTTATAATGTCTGTAGTGTGTCAGTTTATAGTGATGTCTAGCACTGGGGCATCATGCCGCAGACATGTCGCATGATGTCCCACCCAGTCACATTATCCTGACACCAGACCGACCAGTCCTAACACTAACCTCATAATGCTGAGGGCCAAGCGAGTAAACTGTTATTACCATTTTTGTAAGTTATTTGTATGACTCGGCCTGAAATAGAACCCACGATCTCCCGCATCCGAGAAGGAAGATATACACCCGAATGTAATGGCTTTCGTAAACTGTAGTGCGTGAAAGGGAACTTAATAATTGGTCATAGATTCACGGTGTCATTATCACGTGGTACATCGGATCCTTTCTACCCGTAATATTGCAATAAGTTCTTCTTGAAAAGAAAGGTACAAAGCAAAATAAAACCAACACTTTACAAACTGACGCTATTGATTGTCTTATCTGTATTCAGGAGATTCTCCTGGAATGTGTGCTTTGTTATTTGGTCAAAACTAATCTGTAGAAAGCTCTGCATGTTGAATAGTAATTTCCGAACCTGCTACTCCAACTGTGTTCATTCTACATTATTTTGGATGCGCTTTATTAAAAAGCTAGCGCAACCAGACACAAAACTGTTTTTGAAGAGTTGTTACTATGGTAATTTGATCCAAAAAATCCATTACCCAAATGCTGTTTTGTTATTGTTGTAAACTCTTTCACTTATTTAAGATTTACATAGCCGTTGTTTTACACATCGTTAGAATTGTGTCCAATGAATGTTTTCTTGCGTTTAAAGAGTTTAATGCAGTGCAAATTGGAATTAAAACACAAGATATTGCGTTTAATTAGAACTGATTTCACAACTACCGTAATTATCAAGATATATTTCAAGAATTTCTATCTATTACCCATAGGGATTGCAAAATACAGTATGAAAGAATCACAAATTCCTATCTAATACCCATATGGATTGCAATATACAATATGAAAGAATCATGAATTCCTATCTAATACCCATATGGATTGCAATATAAAGTATGAACGAATCATAAATTCCTATCTAATACCCATAGGGATTGCAAAATACAGTATGAAAGAATCACAAATTCCTATCTAATACCCATATGGATTGCAATATACAATATGAAAGAATCATGAATTCCTATCTAATACCCATATGGATTGCAATATAAAGTATGAACGAATCATAAATTCCTATCTAATACCCATAGGGATTTCAATATATAGTATCAAAGAATCATGAATTCCTATCTAATACCCATATGGATTGCAATATACAATATGAAAGAATCATGAATTCCCATCTAATACCCATAGGGATTGCAATATACAATATGAAAGAATCATGAATTCCTCTCTAATACCCATATGGATTTCAATATATAGTATCAAAGAATCATGAATTCCTATCTAATAGTCTAATACCCATATGGATTGCAATATACCATATGGATTGCAATATACAATATGAAAGAATCATGAATTCCTATCTAATGCCCATAGGGATTTCAATATACAATATGAAAGAATCATGAATTCCTATCTAATACCCATAGGGATTTCAATATATAGTATCAAAGAATCATGAATTCCTATCTAATACCCATATGGATTGCAATATACAATATGAAAGAATCATGAATTCCTATATAACAATCATAGCGATTTCAATATAAAGTATACAAGAATCACGAATTTCTATCTAATGCCCAAAGAGATTTCAATATACATATGAAAGAATCACGAATGCCTATAAAATACCCATGAAGCAGATGTTTTAAGTTTTAGTTTATTAAATTCTCTTCGCGGATGAACTAAAGCAGCTGCTTCGACTATTTGAAAGTATTGATAATAATGTTCACTTCGACTATTTGAAGGTATTGATAATAATGTTCACTTCGACTATTTGAAAGTATTGATAATAATGTTCACTACGACTATTTGAAAGTATTGATAATAATGTTCACTTCGACTATTTGAAAGTATTGATAATAATGTTCACTTCGACTATTTGAAAGCATTGATAATAATGTTCACTTCGACTATTTGAAAGTATAATAATGTTCACGAGTCAGAAACGAAACTCTATTTGAAAGTATTGATAATAATGTTCACGAGTCAGAAACGAAACTCTATTTGAAAGTATTGATAATAATGTTCACGAGTCAGAAACGAAACTTTCAAACAAGCACTGTTAACAACTGCGAGAGACGCAGTAGCTGAAATTACTGTTCCGATCACTGCAACATATTTTTAGGAGAATGTTCGTATCTTTTCGCAAATAGATAGGCTCAGAATATAACCAGTGCTCTCGATAGTGTACACAATATATAGGGTAGAAAAGCATATTAAGTACATCTGTATGAAAGACGTACCATTTTACGTTGGTTTTAAATTACTATATTCCAGACGAAAAGGCAACTGAGGGTTTTGGTAGAAACCTAAGTGACTTAGAGCCAATAAGCAGAGACGACAAAACAGTATTATTTAAACTTCCTAAATGGATTGTCACACCATAGCTGCTTTTGAATGTATCCCCTGTAACTATATGGATACAATGTTATTTAGCGATAGACGTGATACACTTTGTGGTATAGGTCATAGCTAGGATCCTCCAATACCGAGATGCCAGTGAACTTGTATCAGAGTTGCCAGATACGCGGTTGTTTCGCCCAGTCGGGCTTCTTTCTAAATTTGGTCGCATAAAAAAATTTTCGATTGCGGGTTGCGATTCTTTGGCTGGTTTCTAATGTTTGTCGCCGTAATTTGGGCTGCATAAGATTGGTATTAAATTCTCCGCATTCATTTTCAAATCTCACATACTTAAATTTATTTTTGAAATTCCGGAATCGGAAGAACGAAGCGCGCATCTAATTCCAAATTTCAATTAATCTAGCATATCAATATCATATATATGCTGGTAACTGTAGCCTGTAGGGCGGAGGCTCTGTTATCACTTTATCAATGTTATAAGAATGTTAAATTGAATCGGTTGAAATTGTAGTAGTTCATTCTTTATTTGCTAAATATCACTTTCAGGTATAGTTTAATATGGGTAAGTGGTCACAGTACGATAAACGATACACCAAATTGTTTGGCATTGAATTCAACTTGCTGCTACACGACTCCAAAATTGAGGGCTCTTTAGCAGACCAAATAAAAGAGCGCGGTCGTCATTGTCTGTTGGAACTACTAAGGGAACTGCGTCAGATGGTCGTCATTGTTTGTTGGAACTACTAAGGAAACTGCGTCAGAGATTACCGGCAAATGTTGAGCAGTTTGGATCTGTGGCTGATCTCTCACCTTTTGTTGTCCTTGGAGCAAAGAAGCCACAGTTGTCAAAAATGTTATTTTTAACTCTGTACAGGGGAAATTTGGGAGACCCGGACTAGCAGCGGATGCGAATAAGTTTAATCTCTTGGCCACAATATAGTGACAACGAAGTTGAGTAGTTTTGCATAACTGTAGCAAATTATACGGACACTTGCGGAGTTTTTGACTATCTACAACTGGGACATTTTGCCTGATGTATGTTGGGGTTGCCTTACAGTAATGCAGCCATCGAACGAACTTTCTCTCAAATGAATCTTATTAAAGCGAAACTAAGAAACTGCACTGAACGGACCCAGTTTCAGAAATGAAATGAGTTGGATTAACACAAAAACGAAATCCATGCACGTTCATTTACAATATGACTCTAACATTCAATGTTAAGAAAAACCAAAACGACAATTATGCTTGAAACTTAGTGTCGAGCGCGTGAATACGATTAAAGGTCACTGGGCGGTGGTGTGTACTCATCAATATGGTTATTGTATATTAATGAATCTACAGTTGTGTATTTATTTTGGAATACAGCACAAATTCAAATGTAGCATTTTTGTTTAACAATTAAGTCTTAGGTAGATAAAGAAAATGAGAATATTATAAAAATAGATTACTACATTTGTATTGGAAAGTAAGAACTCATTTTCTCAGATGGATATTGTATTTCAAATGGTGGTGGGATATCCGTATATAAAATTGTTTATAAACTTCCCATACTAATGCAGTAACCTATAGTGACAAAAAATTAAGAGTTTGTATCTAATACCCATAGAAAATGCATTTGAAAGCATATTTAATGTTGATTTCGTGCATCAAAAGGTAAACAACATAGGTCTGGAAATGGAAAGAAAGTGTGGACAATTTAAAAAGAACGATATCGTTACATAATCGTTCAAAATCGAACATAATTATATGATTTAAAAGATTATCGAGGTAAGGTCGATATCAAGAGCTCTTATATAACTGAGGAGATGAGGATAATTACAAACAGACTGGCTAAAACGACGGATTTAACAAAACAAGCACGATTTGTCAAAGAATAAACTACTAACTCTCAAATTAAAATGTTATATTGTTTTATCCTGGAGTATGTAAATTATTCAAAATCGCTGATTAAACTTACTGTTTAATCGAAATTTCAAAATGTTCGCTTCTTCACGAGTTGAGTTTTCTTTCGTTGTCAAGGACATTTTCATTTCTTGTCAAATATTCAGCCACTATACGAAAATATACCAAAATATAAACATCCTAAATGGATTCGTTTTAAAATGCTAAAATATCAACATCTATTTACAGGAATCCATCTCGCTGACTTGAAAGACACTATACATGTAATCTGAAGAAAAAGTGCCGGCTAAGAGAGTTAGAAATGATCTCAACGAGACACGTGTATTAATTCGCAGTCCTAGAATTTTACTTGAGCAGAAACTCAATTTGCTTTGTAGATAAAACCGACAAAAGGTACAATATATGAAAGCTGTTGATATATATACACAACTTAATATTGGGTTCTCGTTTACAAATGACACACGTTTCCAAGAAAATATATTACGGCTATGCTGAATGTTCCCAATTAAAACTTTTTCATCTGTCCATTTTTCATTAATTCATTCGTTCATTCTTTATAAATATCACCTTGTTTTTTTTCACACCTTGAACACTGAAATATTTCTTTCAATTGATTTACGATCGGAAAATTATCAATATGCGGTTGATCGTAGTAACTGCTTGCTATCATTGAAATCATTAATTTAATTGTATCGGACTATTATTTAGTATCTCATTCCGATAAGATATACACCGTTTAAATGAGATATAAAAAAACATTGCAACCCCCCCCCCCCCTCCACAACAACAACCGAACTTTAGTTTTAATAATAGAAACAGAAAATAAATATGATAACAAATTTTGATACAAAATATGAACTTTGATTAGAGAGACTTTACATCGTTTCGGGTAATGACACTTTTATGGAACCATTATTTTACCCATAATCCTTTTCTTCTAGAGACAAGAATGTATATAAAAGGAAGTCATGAATCTTATATACATCAATAATGTTTTACAAGGCGGTATCATTTGGCTTCCTGTGCTCGTTACTGGCTTACGTATAAAACTACATTACTGGTAAATGAACTCAAATCAATTTTCGTTAGTGGAAGATAGTCTATGAGGTCTGTGAGATTTTCAACAGTTGTAGGACGAGTGCAACAGCTGTAGGACGAGTGCAAGTTTTCTAATGGAATGGTGATATAAGCTATGGTTAATGACCTAAACAAACCCAGCATTGATTTGACTACTCATTGAAAATCTTAAATATTTATGTTGTTATGGTTACGCACACATTCTATGTATTCATCTTGCGTAAGTCTTTTGAAGCGTTAAAGCAGATTGGATTTTTTTTCCATTTTTATATATTGATGCCTTGAGTACGGGATTGTTACTTTTGTATGTGGCTTCAAATGTTTTGATACAAACGATATTATTTTGTGCATGTATACGTATGATATCTGACATTTAGTAATGACCTTTAATTCAGCTCTTTTTTTTTGCGAAACGAAGTGCCTCGCTGTCTACACATTGTTTCCCTGGAGTAAGATAAACATTACAGCACTAATAAAGTTTATTCATCATGCTGTGGACATTTGTGTACTAATTCGCAAGCAAACAAATCTGATTATTTGTTCCGTTCAGATCAAAGCAGCTGCAATATTAATAGATTTAATCGGTCAGAAATGGCGAAATTCCATTGTTTATGTTTTAATGTAAGTTCTGTAGTTGCAGCTAGTTCCGCTGTTTCCATATCGAGCATATAATTTTCCCCATATCAGTCCTGCTGTCCAAATAGACAACTTTAGCCACAATTCATCAGTGCCAATATGTAATACATTCTTTTTTCTTTGTAGTTCTCTGTTTCTTCTAATATCTATCTAGTCATGCCTAGTCTCGTTCAGATCACGTTCTTCAGATTAATAAGACGTGGACTGTTGACTTTTGTAATTTCTTCTGCCTGGGCGTGGTTCCTATGAAGAGAATTAAAATCTGAAATGATAATATGTTCTCCATTAAACTAATGTCACAATCCCAAGTGATCCTAGTATCCAACAAACAAATGTAAAGATCCTAAGTGACCCTGATCTCCACCAAGCAAAGGTAATGATCCTAAGTGACCCTGATCTCCTGCAAATAAACGTCAAGATCCATTTGTTCGGGATCGTTTCTCTCCTTTAGCTTTACATTGTCTGAATCGTGCAGTAGTGTTCCATACTGCGTTTCTTCATATTGCACGACACGTTTTGTCTAAAAATAATATCGTGTTATGGGAACTTCTTTTGATTGCATACAAATAAAGTATGCTTATGAAGCATTTGCTAAATTTGTTTGTGGATGCGATAAAATGTTGTTTGGTCCATTTGAAAGTTGAAATTATAAAGTTACACATTTTTTCTTGGTCTAGTCAAAGGAAAGTACGTCATATCCGTTATTTCCACAACGAATGGGAGACACGCTTTATTGAAAATATCATTCCGATTAGTTAAAGAGACCTATACCTGTAGCGCCAATAAGCCAAGACGATGGAAGCATCTTATTTCCGGTGATCAATGGGGCTGTCATAGTGAAGCTGCTTTGCCAATTTTCCCTGTTTGATTTTATCGAGACAATGTTATTATTTATATTAGCGACAGAAGTCATACAGTTTTATATAAATAGTTGGGAAACCTTAAACAAACATCACGTGAGTCAGAAAATAGAAGCAGAAGACGTAAATAACAATATACATTTGTATCCTTTTGCATCTTCATTTTCCTCAAAATGTACTTTTTCAGTTCTGTGTGCTAATTTAAAGTTACATGGTTTGCAAAATAAATCAACTCCGTGAAACGTTGCTGTAATTTTGACTAGCAATAGTAATTGTCAACACGTAAATTAGCACCTTATCTAAGTCGGATGCAATTTTACGCTCTTCAACATCATAAAACCCTTTGTAAGTACCTTATTTGAAATAAAGATAACCGCTTAAATTTCCAGACATGAAAACAAAAATCACAAAGATCAGAAACATTCATGTACCAGGAGTTACAAAGATATGAATGCAAATAGCAGTTATTTAATTATATTTTTGCAGTGCGTTCTTCATCCTTAGGTAGAAGAGCTAAATGAGTCTTTACTAAAACAAAGTTACTGCATTTGCATGGGAATATATGAACTCTTTTTCTGAGTAGTACTGCAATCCTAGCATCAATACTGCTTAGAAAAAACTAGTTCATATCTTCCCATAACAATGTCATAACTTATAATCGCAGTATGAACTCCATTAAACAAACTTCAAGATTCGAAGTGATAGTATGCTCCCACCACGTTATTCCATATGCAGTTTTATATAGCAATACCACAGTAACCAAATCATAAAATCCACTTAATAATACAGATCTTGGAGAATCCCCCCACCCCCACCGCCCGTCTCGCGCTTTTACAAAGCATGAATGTTTAACAGTGTTACAATTTTTATTCTAAATTATGCGGATGATAATGATCTGGAAACGGGTCAAAAGATCAATTATTATATATCGATTGTTATAGATCTATATTTAAAGATAGAGATCTATGTTTAAAGATAGATTATTATATATCCATTATTTTTTATTGTTATAGATCGATTATTAAAGATCGGTTACTTCAGATTGATTGTTATTGTTCGATTGTTATAGATCGATTGGTATAGATTGATTATTACAGATTGATTGTTACAAATCGATTGTTACTTGGAAATCCACTGACAGAGTTATAATATCAACTGTTTTATAATTACATCAAAGAACAGAATTAAACTTTAAAAAGAGCAACAAAAACTATTTGTCAGTCAAGTTATTTTTATGCCCTTTACCATTAATTATTTTTTTTTTAAAATTACCATTATTTGTGATGGAGATATTAAACTATATTGACAGGCGAACTTTGTATTTTCCTATCCATTTTGCAGGACTCAAGGCATATGTTTTCACCTTTAGCTGTATCCAGGGACCACACAGGTAGTTTCAGGTGTAATATATCTAACCTTGAAGTATCATTATGGAGTACGATAAACTAATAACGAAAGAGAAATGTCTGCGGCTTGATTTATAGTTATTTAATATCAGCGACGAAGTGGCGTGGTTTTTTTTCATGATAGATGCGCTGCACCGGAGTACTTTTTTTTTTTTTTTTGTTTAAAAATATAAATATAATTTTTAAAAGTTTATTGTAATGGACGTAATAATACCTACTCTGTCGATGCATACCTCTTTTGAATGCTGCAAACATGTTTCGTTGTCATAGATAGAATTTTAATCCAATTAAAGTTATTAACTTTCGTAACATGGATGCTGAATATCTCATTTTGAAATCATGTGATCATCTAATACTGCTGTTAATAATATGACGTTGCTTGTTGCCTGAGGTATCAATCTTAAGTAAGTGTAGATCGCTTGAGCCCTTAGCTATGTAAAAATATCAGTTTATATAGCCTTTCATGGCCGCCATATCACGTGGATGAAGAGCGGAGTTTCTTACTCGACTGGTAAGCTTGGTTGTTACGTACATATGACATCTTCAATGATTTCAGCTTGAAAGCGTTACATCTACTGCAGTTGAATGACAGACCGTGTGCCCCGGATGCTAGCGTCAGAGAGAGAGAGAGAGAGAGAGAGAGAGAGAGAGAGAGAGAGAGAGAGAGAGAGAGAAAGAGAGAGAACACGTCTCGCATACCATATTTTATCCTATCAGGCATGCTAATACACTCAGTGCCGTGGTTTTGACCCACGGTGTTCTGTACATTTTCGTCCATAATAATTTCCTTCTTATTATTGTTGCTGTTCTCGAGGTTTGAAAGGACAAGATACTAATAATGACAAAATCAAAATAAAAGAATTTTTTCCCTTCATTCAGTAATGCAGATACTAAGAGATTAAGAAATATTAACTTGTGTAATACTTTGATTTTTATTGGCTATGGTAAAATACTTTCGCAGTAGATGAAAATTATGTCGCTTTCGTATGTCTATCTCCATGAGTAATATAATTGACTAGAGTGATGACTATTTGTAAAAACATTACGAACCTATTGAATACACATATCAAAAGATATAACCACTAAAACAACAAGAAAATATCTTCATTGGCAAGGTTCCAAGCTACGCCATTAAAGTCTTTTATTAGAAGCAAGAGTTAATGCTCCGGTTTGTACGTTTGTTGTAAAAACCGAGACTATGTCTTTATTCGTATTTCATACATGATCTAATGACCATTTACGCACGCCGTTACATTTGCACGAAAATGAGAACAAAGTGTTTGATCTCTTCATTACAGTCAGACTCCATTGCAAATTATTGTGCTTCTGCAGCACTCTGCTTATTGAGGTGGAAATAAGGCAAAGTCGTCTCAGTGTTGATCGAAATGGAACAGAAAATGTGAAAGCTAATGAAACGCTTCTAAGGATTCAATGCCATCGATGATGTGTGCTAATGTATTGGTCTATTAGATATTGGTCAATTGGACAGTTGCTCAAAACACGTAAATCTGGCACGTGAATAGGCATGTGCCACCAAACCTGTATCAGCAGAGATGTAAATCAACTCCGATGCCATTATATATTGGAAACGTTAATGTCTATCTATGAGTAACTACATAACTGAAGAAACTCTTCACCATGCATGCGACGTTGGTGTAGCTCTACGCTGAATCATCATGCTCATGTTATGAAAGAAACTTGTGTGAAAATGAATATTTTTTAATGAAGTTTCAAACAGTAATGTACCAAGTTGCTTCAATTAATTCAATAAATACTACACCACTAAACTAAGCGCTGAAATCCTTATATGTTAGGAGTACGTGCATATTCTAGAATGTGTTTCGTGTCTGTTCTGTTTGGAAATTTCTTTTTTGCTTCCACGAATAACATATTCAAAGCAAATATGAACCGACGAAATATACTAAATAATGCTAGTGACATAAACAATGTCTATATAACCATTCAGCGACCGGAAGCAGTCAGGAGATGAATGTCCGCTAATGGGTTTCGAATCGGCACTTTTTCGGTTGGAAGTCTTGCACGCTAGCCATAAGGTATAAAAACTGTAAACACAGAACCATATGGAAAGGCTCATAAAGCGAAACTGAAAGCAGAGATTATCCCGATCTTATTTTAGCACTAAGAGAAGAATATAAGAATGTAGAATAATTACAAAACTTATATATATATATATATATATATATATATATATATATATATATATATATATATATGTTCGATATTAACATCAAAATGACCTTTATTGGCTATTATTCGAACCGTATGGACATTTTCAACGGTCACCACATGCATACGATTTAAAGAATGAAATTAATGTAACTAGGATAATTTTTACTGTTTGTTATGTAGCACAGAAAAACGGATTGAAAGCCATGGACATCAATTCATTTTGAATTACAATCTTTGTGATATCCGTTTAGAAATGATGCAACCTTCGTTTGTTTGGGCATACACCTTAACAGATGCGTCATTAATTCAGTATTTACATACATGTGAACTTTAATATCGTTTTGACATACACGGGAATGTATGCAACTTTAATTTCTGTTTGAACATATACGTGTTGAGGTGCATGTAATCTTCATTACAGGACATAAAGTTACCATAATATGTGATAATATGTACAAAACATATTCCACGGAAGGATAGGAAGAAATATTGCTCTCTCTCTCTCTCTCTCTCTCTCTCTCTCTCTCTCTCTCTCTCTCGTATACACGAATCAAACTCTGGTGATTTTTTTTTAACTATGGCACCATCTCCCAGATTTAATAAGATATTAGAGTGCTTTGTCAACATAATTCGCCACTAACCAATTTAATTGCTTTTTTTGAGGTAATTTTGTTTTTTTTTGTAAATGAGTTTCATTTAATTCCGAGTTATATAATCCTTACGTCCGGTCATGTACCATGTAAACTTGTTACATTATACACAAGAACTGAGCAATTCTTGTCCAAGAACGCATTTTATGCATGGCTATATTAATGTTTATAAAAAAAAGACCACGAATAAATGTTAGACTTTAACGTACAGCACTGCATCCTAAAGTACACATATTAAATCAAGCCAGTTACCATTAGAAGGTTAAAAAAAATTAAAAATCGACGTAAGATATATAGGGTGGGATATATTCCGGTACAGTGTTTCCTTCGGCTGTATATGTTTGGTACAATATCAACATTGATTGGATGTTTTGTAAAATCTCTCAGGGCAAAATTGATTCAACTGTTCAGTTTCAAACGGATTTTAATCTTGCAAATATACATTCTGTCATAATATTAAAAAAATATTTATTAGAGAAGTATACACATTCTTACTGTTGAATGTAATGATATTTCGGGAAATAAAGCTGTTTGTTTGGTCTTTCTAGCATGTTTAAATTAATTGGTGTCGTTGTAGCTGTGAGAAATATGTTGATAAACTGCAGTGTGGAAACTAAAACAGCTAAGCTACTTAATTAGGTAATGAAAACATTGGGATAACTCGGTTTTGGTACACAGTACTTGAACAGCCTTTGGGATATTTTGATCTCTTGACAGTGCTGATGGTAAAAACCAGTCTGATGCATTTACTCAGGCTTCAAATTAGGTCAACATGTACAAACGATGGCAATAAAAACGAAATGTGTTCGAACAACCTTAATATGAACGTGTAAACTACATGTATGTATTACATTCGCTTGTGGCTTGCGCTAGTTTTTTGTTGAGTAGCTGTTTCCTTGAAAGTGAAATTTCATTGAGTCTTGATAGGCATTACATAAGTAACAGGCATCTACAGGCGATAAAACACTTCTCCTCAGATGTAGATACTTTTGTTAGTTCAGTCTCCCAGCTCAAGCAGTTTTCTACATGATTGTATTACCTACCTGTCAATTTCCAACCGATAAACAAGCCAAAACGCTATTACTAAATAAAGGAATTAGAAAACGTTAACGTCTTTTTGCTCTCCCTTATTATTATATTCTCAGATGTGGCTGGAACTACTTTTTTCTCGAAGTTTCTCGGTTACAACAGAAGAACCACAAAAAAACTATGTTTCAGCCTTACCTGGCATACAAAGGAAATAAGTAAATTCTCTTAAACTAATATATCATCACGGTTCAGCAATTTGTAAAAGCAAGCCATAATGAACTGTCAAAATAATAGTGTCGTTCCCATGCTAATACCCTCTCTGCATATCGTTCCAGTAAAAAGTTAAGACAAGTTAAATGTTCTTAATTGGACCACGAATAGAAACTTGCCAAATTATTCAGCTCGTAAAATCTTGCGTGATGCAAATTGTAAATCACAGAGATGGGTCTGCAGCCCCAAATGCCTCGTTAAAATTTGTGTTGTAGTAGCGAAAATAAATTATTGTAGTGATACAATATTTATAAATCTGATATTCATGCTCGAAGAGTTTGCAATTCGGTTGATGACTTACGATAATGTTCTTACATAACATGTTACAATGTCAAACAAGTTTTTCAGATGTTTTGGAAATATATTATTTTTTTTATGAACATTGTCAGGCATTTGGAACATTATTTTAGTAAATCGGTCTTGACTCATAGATCCCACAAAGTTATCAGCATCTGAATTACCCGAATGCTCTGATCCTGACAACTCTACTTGATCCTGAAAATAATATCTAATTATTTAAGTGATTATATAGCAGAAACAGTGGAGTAAATAATATTGGATAGTTTAAAGATGGTAACAGTAAAATCATATGCGAAATTTAATGATTGTTGTTTCATGGATGTAGGTTAGTTTATAATTGTTTCATGCTCTGGTTCGTGGATACAGATCGTAGAAAGTACACAAAATTTGGCACTTATATACCAACATAACAATTTCAATGTAACGACGCATAGAGTCAAGAAATTGTTTGCTTAGGATACGTTGGCGAGGTTATGAATTTGAAAATAGAAGATCAATTTAAGGAAGAGCATCCATACGTAGAAGTCATTTATTTATAAGTATAACCAAGGAATGAAGAGGATTGTTTGTAAAGTCAACGTTCAACATGGCTGAAAATCTAATACTTGATACATCCAGATCATTACATTCAGCTAAATTTGGATAAAAGAACATTTATCAAACGCGTCCAAATTATACATGAGGATTTAATCATCAAGATTTATGAATAAGTCATGGGGTTTGTTTCCCCTTATTAGTTAGGCACCGTAATTATTGATGAACACATGACAGCCAGTCACCCTTTAAATTGAATTTCGTGCTGAAATTTCTTGGAGATCGTGTCGTTTACTTTGACCGACAGTTGTTAGTACTTATATTATCCGGGGATAGATCACACTCACAACAAAGATTATCTTTTAGTAGTAGTGATCGACGAACATCGGGAAGAGACAATTGTACTAGACCTAAACATTACGATTATAAGTGACTAGGTAAAAAGCAAACCTGTATATCAAATTTAATGTGAAAAGACTCACGTCGAATTGTCGCTCTAGTCACATGGTGAACCAGGACGTGTTAAAATAAACTTAAGTCAGAAAAAAGATAAAATATCTTTGAGCCAAAACTGTGAACCAGTACACGATTGCTTTAACAATATTATCAATAATCCATATATCATTGGAATCTGCATCAAATCGTCTGCGCGAAAAGAAGGCGCCTCGTCGTTCGATATAAATCAGGAAAATAGTACAAAAGAGAATGAAACTTGTGTCAAGAGACAACCATAGAGAAAGAGGAATTCACATGGCATGGACCAATTTACTAAATTTTAAACGAAGCTGAATTCGATGCCATGCCTAGCGTGCCTAGAGAAAAAGCGATACTGTACCTTGAGACATAATCAATGTAGCACGGCCTTGCCGCTGGACTATGGTAAAGGGAACAGATCCTTTCTAGATGTTCCAACAAAAGTCACACACTGTTTCAGTGCTCATCTATGTATATCGTCCATGCACTCATGCACCACTCTTGATACCATAAGCTAATCAAGACATGAGAATGAAACAAGAATACATATTCTCTGTGGCACCGCCTTATATTCCGATTTTGCCAGTCGATTCTGCAGGCTACAAGGAAAAGGTCCAAACCATTTGGAAGGACCCACTCCCAGGTTTTCTTGTGGGAGCAAATTGTCTTCTTTGGCCAAGGAGGACAAATACAGAGTTTCAATTATGGCGCGAAAGATTGTCTTTAAAGACATGCTTTAACTTGAACATGTCAGATATCAATAACATTCCATGGTTTCTGTAGATTATCATCTTTTCTGATTCTTTAGATACTCGATGCTGATTTTGTCCAGATTAAAGCGAATTAGTTATACACGATCGGTATATGCCCGATATTAAAAAGACTAAGATTGAAAAAGGCTGTGGCACAATTGGAAAGAGAGAATGGTTTGTGACAAACAACTAAAAATATAAACGCTGCAAATACGTATAAAAATTGCCATAACGTAAACAATCAGTTGTGTACCAGGTTTCTAGGAGGGAAGTCAACTACACCATTCATTCCACAATATAAAGAGGGGCCCCGAGTGGCCGAGTGATCTAAAGCGCTGTCCGTTATGGATCACTGCCGTCTCACCTCTGGCTGCGTGAGTTCGAGTCTAAGATTCGGCTAATGTAGTTATGTGAGGAAGCTTGAGAGTAGCTTCTCGTGGGTTGGTGGTTCTTTCTGGGTTTATTTGTTACCTGGTTCTTCCTCCACCAATAATACTGGCCGCCATGTAAAGCCTATCGTGTGCTGAAAAATGGCGTTAAACCCTAAAAACAAACAAAACAAATAAACCACAATATAAAGCAATCCCTTTCAATTAGAGAGGACATGTATGGCAACGTTATAGCATATCATGCAAAGACATAACGACATGAACTTCGTCTATGCTCAAGAAAGTGAGTGTTTTAAACGTACTCCGATTCGTGATGAATACGACAGCACTACCCCATGTGAAGAAGTGTGTTGCACGTTATATACATTCATACTTGCCAAGAAGTATGTACGGCTATCGAATACACCAACAGGTTTAAGATTGGAATGATGTACATGAAGTATGTGATTGCATCAGTCTTGGATTCGGCACATGGCTGGCAGGTGGCTGACTATGACCAAGATGAGCGTGATGGGTTTTATAAAAGAAAGGACACATATTGTTTCATGGAATGTCAAGTATTTTAATATATAAAACGAATAAACTGTTCTGTGTCTTATAATTTTCCAACTACTCTAAAGTTATTGCTGCATCACACGTTACCAAGGTGATTCACTAAAGAACAGATCGTCAACGTTAGAGGCTCCCTTAATTTGCCATTCAGTTTACACATTAATTTCTAAATCGAGTTACTCCGAATCGGCTTCTACGTTACTGAAAGAAAGCCAAAGTTAACCCCTTTCGTTTGTAAAAAGCATTCATCATGAAGAGAATGGGATTATGTCTAACTCCAGTTCAATGCTATTCGTCAACATTGATATTATTTAAGGATAAAACGAAGAGGACATTAATCTTTAATTTACAAGAAAAATACGTGCCGGTATTTTTAATTACAATGCTGTTTATTTCCGCAAGATATATGGCAACATACAATCAGACTAAATGTTCATTATGTGGTGATGTTTTTCAACATCTAAGAAACAAACCGCAAGCTCAAGCGTTGGTTAAATAATTATTAATATCAGAGACTCGGTGATACTTCTAACGAATGTGTTTTAATTATTGCTGTGAAACTGATAACTTCATATTTTTAGAGGGCTATTAAAGTATAGTTTAAATTATGTATTTATTATTCTGAGCCAACAGTCAATCCACAACAGTACTGCAGGGAAGTGTCCAAGGTGGCAGAAGATGTAGACAGAGCTACAGGTTGAGTGACAACATCACTGAATAGACCACGACACGTTTTTGCGGAGACACATGCATTGACACATGATTAAGACAGTGGAGGGAACTGGTCAGATGTTCAGCAGCACAGTGCCTCAACGACCACATTAGGTCAAGAGACTGATGATGATTATGATGATAAAATAATCTATATTCAAACGAAGAAATAAATTATGTTAAAATCAAGTGGATGAAGTTCCCTGCGACGTTTAAGTCGTTCGTCCGCTGCTACCATTGGATCATAAAAATGAAACCTAATAAACCCAAATCCTAAAGACAGGAGAAAGGAAGAGATGTTTATACAGGAGAAAAGACGAGAGGCGCAGACATGAGTAAAGAAGACAGGTACAAACAGGAGAAAGGAAGAGAGGTGCAGACAACAGAAAAGAAGAGACGTGCAGTTAATGTTCTCTCAACGTTATCTCACAAAAATCAAACCTACTCCAATCTCGATGATGTCAGTTCAACCTGCACGAAGACTTGTATTTATCATCTGATACAAAACTAGACTTCTACTTCTTTTATATCTACGTCTTCTTCCATTGTTCTATGTGTGGTTTATGCAGTCAACAATGTGTCATCCCCCACGATGTGCATATGTGCAAGATAGACCAGGCATGTTACAAGGTTTACTGGATTTGTCACAACAAGAACTGTCATGATTGGGTCATTTGACAAGCAAGCGTCGTTCAAATTTGCACCACCTTTCGACAACAGAGATAAATTCAAGTATAAAAGAAGCATTGGGCAGCAAGATTAACTTTAGTTCCTTTAAACAGAATGTTAATACCATCGTTAACTTTCAAAAGTCTCTTCCAGAAACATAAAACACCTTCTCTCTTAGGTAAGCATATGCATGTCTTCTCAGTACTTAACGAAGTCAATGATATAATGTGAAAACAGATCAATCAAAACGCACATAACGAAAGCATCGATACTATTTGTAAAATGTATTGGAACATCTTGAAAGGTACGGGTCACTTCACCAACGTACAGGAACAAACATTATAACAGCATCGTGATGTTTTGATCACAAATGTATACAATAAATGAAAAAAAAAGTTCATTTAAAGAAAAGGATTTAATCATTGATGGTAAGGTCATTCTTGAAAGTAACTGCTTCCTCGTCAGAATCGATCGCTTGACCTCCATTAGAAAAAATGTTTATGTTATGCTCAAAAGGAAAGAATACTCTGGAAGGACGTCATACACAACCCTGTGAATCCTATAGAAGGACCAAAGTCTATTTTAGTGGATGGAACGCTGCCGTTAAAAAAACAAGACAAGATCAAGAAGTGTTAAATGCTGAAGATTGGGTTCAAACTGGAAATAAAAACCGCACTTTTGTGAATGGTTATTTACCAAACATTACGACATATTTTGTTTCGTGTGATAGGGAACTGTCTATAAATTGGTAGATTTAAAGAAAGTGTTACAATACTTGGTTAAGAAAGACGAAGACGCGTACGATCTTGATCAAAGGACAGGTAAAATGAGAATACATCTTATCCAGGAAGTCAAAGTCGATTAGAAAGGATATACCGTAGTTTCATTGATTATAAAATGAAATAGAAGTCACGACTATGGCGTTACTCACTGCCCCCCATTATTCGGGTTTAGCTCTCAACGAATTGCAAGGAACATCAACCACAGTGTGTAACGTGTTCCTAAAGATCAAATCCTCATTTGCTCTCAGCTCTTTGCAATGTATTGTCAAAGACTCACCGACTAGAAATTGATCGACTACCATTCCAATTCCTATGGTCTCAAGCTGATGGTTTTGATTGCTGCTATTTTGGGTGAAAATGCAATTCTCACTTCTACCAGTGATATCAACAGCAACAGCTGGTTTTCTATGTATTTCGGATACCTTCACGAAGTGAACGAAGGAGTGAATTCGTGTACTTGGATGACGTAGTGGGAAACTAAATCACAAAATTGCTGAGTCATCCTTTCAAAGTAGATTCTGCCATAGATTCTTACGATAGAGGAAAAAAAACGGAACATGAAATGTATTTCTACTTATTACAGTTATGTCAGTAAATCGTACTTTTTACAGTGTAAAATCTTACTTCAAATGATATATTGGGCACCATATTACGATCTCTAAAAGAAATGTCCCAACAAAACTACATTTTGTAAAACGATAAGCTGAATTGTAACGGATATATGTTTCTGCATGTATATATCATGATTAAATCTGAACATCCATAATTATCAAAATCTATGTTGTCAAAATGTATTATATTTTTCTTGCATGCTATTTAGCATGATGTTTACATCAAATGAAGTCTTGGAATATATAAGCCACAGTGGCCCATGTATAATCTTCCTTTAAAGAAGGCAAATAAATTACATATTTTACTCATAAGAACTAAGTGTACAATCAGTGGTCCTATACGTATCATAGCAACAGTATACCTTTATATGTACAATGCATTATCAAGTCAACATGGTGTCAGTTATCATTTCTGTGTAGCGTTTGTGTATTGAGAGAACAACGAAATAAAAACAAGCACAACAATCAGTTTTTCACCTTTTTTATTGAATGCACATGATATGATCCAACAACATTATGTTTCCATTATATATAGAAACTGAAGTTAAATTAGATTCAGATTTAACATATCACAAGATAAACATATTTAAATTGTGGTGACAGTGACAAACACACATGCACTTGTTACACTATTACTTATTACTCTCTCTCTCTCTCTCTCTCTCGCTCTCTCTCTCTCTCTCTCTCTCTCTCCGGTTTTGTTGACATCTTTGTTGGCTTCCATCGCACCATATAGATTTGCTCGCCTGAAGAGGGTTGCATCATGGGTAAATTAGGGGACTTAATAATTCAAGGGACGTAACAACCCTTATCGAACTGGCCTATACGAGTAGTTCGAGATCAAGGTATGTTTAAGCATCTTTCGTAGGGTTGCATCTATCTTAAATATATAGTCATGCTTTAAAAGATGGTGTGCTCATCGAATAGTTCTCGACAAGTATCAATGAAAGTTTGGAAGTCTGTGCACATACAGGCTTAACAACGCCCTATTATGTCGCGAGGACACCACTGTATTTTCACTTCAAACCCATGTTACAAGTATTGATTTCTCCATTACGGGACAGCAAGGATAATGAAGAAGGAGACAGGAAAAAAGTTTCATACGTAATGAAGACGACCCAGAAGACACAGTTTCTCTGAATATGGATGACAATCAACAATGCCGAACAACAATTAAAGATCTGTTCTGGGCAATACAGTTATCTCAGAAAAAGAGATACGACTCTATTAATGCCAAAATAGTAATCGTTTCATTTATTTCTGTCTTTTGTCATTTACAGCTGTTCTTAGTTGTGGGATAGTATGATAGTATATTTGTATGCATGTGTTCTAGCACTCCCATCGTTGATACTATAGACTTACGTCTGTTATTATGAGCTATCCTACCCTTTTGCATGATGGTATCAAGGTATTATCTGTGTAGGTCTGTTAGCTATCCTACCCTTTTGCGTGATGGTATCAATGTATGTATCTGTGTAGGTCTGTTAGCTATCCTACCCTTTTGCGTGATGGTATCAATGTATGTATCTGTGTAGGTCTGTTAGCTATCCTACCCTTTGCGTGATGGTATCAAGGTATGTATCTGTGTAGGTCTGTTAGCTATCCTACCATTGTGTATGATAGTAAAGATATGTATTTGTGTATGATAGTAAAGATATGTCTTTGTGTATGATAGTAAAGATATGTCTTTGTGTATGATAGTAAAGATATGTATTTGTGTATGATAGTAAAGATATGTCTTTGTGTATGATAGTAAAGATATGTCTTTGTGTATGATAGTAAAGATATGTCTTTGTGTATGATAGTAAAGATATGTCTTTGTGTATGATAGTAAAGATATGTCTTTGTGTATGATAGTAAAGATATGTCTTTGTGTATGATAGTAAAGATATGTCTTTGTGTATGATAGTAATGATATGTCTTTGTGTATGATAGTAAAGATATGTCTTTGTGTATGATAGTAAAGATATGTATTTGTGTATGATAGTAAAGATATGTCATTGTGTATGATAGTAAAGATATGTATTTGTGTATGATAGTAAAGATATGTCTTTGTGTATGATAGTAAAGATATGTCTTTGTGTATGATAGTAAAGATATGTCTTTGTGTATGATAGTAAAGATATGTATTTGTGTATGATAGTAAAGATATGTCATTGTGTATGATAGTAAAGATATGTCTTTGTGTATGATAGTAAAGATATGTCATTGTGTATGATAGTAAAGATATGTCTTTGTGTATGATAGTAAAGATATGTCTTTGTGTATGATAGTAAAGATATGTCTTTGTGTATGATAGTAAAGATATGTCTTTGTGTATGATAGTAAAGATATGTCTTTGTGTATGATAGTAAAGATATGTCTTTGTGTATGATAGTAAAGATATGTATTTGTGTATGATAGTAAAGATATGTCTTTGTGTATGATAGTAAAGATATGTATTTGTGTATGATAGTAAAGATATGTCTTTGTGTATGATAGTAAAGATATGTCTTTGTGTATGATAGTAAAGATATGTCTTTGTGTATGATAGTAATGATATGTCTTTGTGTATGATAGTAAAGATATGTATTTGTGTATGATAGTAAAGATATGTATTTGTGTATGATAGTAAAGATATGTCTTTGTGTATGATAGTAAAGATATGTCTTTGTGTATGATAGTAAAGATATGTCTTTGTGTATGATAGTAATGATATGTCATTGTGTATGATAGTAATGATATGTATTTGTGTATGATAGTAATGATATGTCTTTGTGTATGATAGTAAAGATATGTCATTGTGTATGATAGTAAAGATATGTCATTGTGTATGATAGTAAAGATATGTCTTTGTGTATGATAGTAAAGATATGTCTTTGTGTATGATAGTAAAGATATGTCTTTGTGTATGATAGTAAAGATATGTCATTGTGTATGATAGTAAAGATATGTCATTGTGTATGATAGTAAAGATATGTCTTTGTGTATGATAGTAATGATATGTCTTTGTGTATGATAGTAAAGATATGTCATTGTGTATGATAGTAAAGATATGTCATTGTGTATGATAGTAAAGATATGTCATTGTGTATGATAGTAAAGATATGTCTTTGTGTATGATAGTAAAGATATGTCTTTGTGTATGATAGTAAAGATATGTCTTTGTGTATGATAGTAAAGATATGTCTTTGTGTATGATAGTAAAGATATGTCTTTGTGTATGATAGTAAAGATATGTATTTGTGTATGATAGTAAAGATATGTCTTTGTGTATGATAGTAAAGATATGTATTTGTGTATGATAGTAAAGATATGTCTTTGTGTATGATAGTAAAGATATGTCATTGTGTATGATAGTAAAGATATGTCTTTGTGTATGATAGTAAAGATATGTCTTTGTGTATGATAGTAAAGATATGTCTTTGTGTATGATAGTAAAGATATGTCTTTGTGTATGATAGTAAAGATATGTCTTTGTGTATGATAGTAAAGATATGTCTTTGTGTATGATAGTAAAGATATGTATTTGTGTATGATAGTAAAGATATGTCATTGTGTATGATAGTAAAGATATGTCTTTGTGTATGATAGTAAAGATATGTCTTTGTGTATGATAGTAAAGATATGTCTTTGTGTATGATAGTAAAGATATGTCTTTGTGTATGATAGTAAAGATATGTCTTTGTGTATGATAGTAATGATATGTCTTTGTGTATGATAGTAAAGATATGTCATTGTGTATGATAGTAAAGATATGTATTTGTGTATGATAGTAAAGATATGTCTTTGTGTATGATAGTAAAGATATGTCTTTGTGTATGATAGTAAAGATATGTCTTTGTGTATGATAGTAAAGATATGTCTTTGTGTATGATAGTAAAGATATGTCTTTGTGTATGATAGTAATGATATGTCTTTGTGTATGATAGTAATGATATGTCTTTGTGTATGATAGTAAAGATATGTCTTTGTGTATGATAGTAATGATATGTCTTTGTGTATGATAGTAAAGATATGTCATTGTGTATGATAGTAAAGATATGTCATTGTGTATGATAGTAAAGATATGTCTTTGTGTATGATAGTAAAGATATGTCTTTGTGTATGATAGTAATGATATGTCTTTGTGTATGATAGTAAAGATATGTCTTTGTGTATGATAGTAAAGATATGTCTTTGTGTATGATAGTAATGATATGTCTTTGTGTATGATAGTAAAGATATGTCATTGTGTATGATAGTAAAGATATGTCTTTGTGTATGATAGTAAAGATATGTCTTTGTGTATGATAGTAAAGATATGTCTTTGTGTATGATAGTAAAGATATGTCTTTGTGTATGATAGTAAAGATATGTCTTTGTGTATGATAGTAATGATATGTCTTTGTGTATGATAGTAATGATATGTCATTGTGTATGATAGTAAAGATATGTCTTTGTGTATGATAGTAATGATATGTCTTTGTGTATGATAGTAAAGATATGTATTTGTGTATGATAGTAAAGATATGTATTTGTGTATGATAGTAAAGATATGTCTTTGTGTATGATAGTAAAGATATGTCTTTGTGTATGATAGTAAAAATATGTATTTGTGTATGATAGTAATGATATGTCATTGTGTATGATAGTAAAGATATGTCTTTGTGTATGATAGTAAAGATATGTATTTGTGTATGATAGTAATGATATGTCTTTGTGTATGATAGTAAAGATATGTCTTTGTGTATGATAGTAAAGATATGTCTTTGTGTATGATAGTAATGATATGTCTTTGTGTATGATAGTAAAGATATGTCTTTGTGTATGATAGTAAAGATATGTCTTTGTGTATGATAGTAAAGATATGTCTTTGTGTATGATAGTAAAGATATGTCTTTGTGTATGATAGTAATGATATGTCTTTGTGTATGATAGTAAAGATATGTCTTTGTGTATGATAGTAAAGATATGTCTTTGTGTATGATAGTAAAGATATGTCTTTGTGTATGATAGTAAAGATATGTCTTTGTGTATGATAGTAAAGATATGTCTTTGTGTATGATAGTAATGATATGTCTTTGTGTATGATAGTAAAGATATGTCTTTGTGTATGATAGTAATGATATGTCTTTGTGTATGATAGTAAAGATATGTCATTGTGTATGATAGTAAAGATATGTCATTGTGTATGATAGTAAAGATATGTCTTTGTGTATGATAGTAATGATATGTCTTTGTGTATGATAGTAAAGATATGTCTTTGTGTATGATAGTAATGATATGTCTTTGTGTATGATAGTAAAGATATGTCATTGTGTATGATAGTAAAGATATGTATTTGTGTATGATAGTAAAGATATGTCTTTGTGTATGATAGTAAAGATATGTCTTTGTGTATGATAGTAATGATATGTCTTTGTGTATGATAGTAAAGATATGTATTTGTGTATGATAGTAAAGATATGTCTTTGTGTATGATAGTAAAGATATGTCTTTGTGTATGATAGTAAAGATATGTCTTTGTGTATGATAGTAAAGATATGTCATTGTGTATGATAGTAAAGATATGTCTTTGTGTATGATAGTAAAGATATGTCTTTGTGTATGATAGTAAAGATATGTCATTGTGTATGATAGTAAAGATATGTCTTTGTGTATGATAGTAAAGATATGTATTTGTGTATGATAGTAAAGATATGTCATTGTGTATGATAGTAAAGATATGTCATTGTGTATGATAGTAATGATATGTCTTTGTGTATGATAGTAAAGATATGTCTTTGTGTATGATAGTAAAGATATGTCTTTGTGTATGATAGTAAAGATATGTCTTTGTGTATGATAGTAAAGATATGTCTTTGTGTATGATAGTAATGATATGTCTTTGTGTATGATAGTAAAGATATGTCTTTGTGTATGATAGTAAAGATATGTCTTTGTGTATGATAGTAAAGATATGTCTTTGTGCATATGTGTGAGCTCTCATGCCAAAGGGTTAAGTATACACAAGCTTGAATGTGTGTGTGTGTAAGAACAAGTATCCTTGTATGAAATAGGATACAGGTATGGTTTGCGTGTACGTGTTGTAAGCACAAATATCGTTGTAATCTTTGAGTGTATGTCGTGGGTATTTCTAATCTTTCCTCTCCTTAAAACCCATTCATGATAGTATACAAGCATGTGTGTATCAATAGTGTGTGCATATTGCTAATCCTCTCTGTCCCCATTTCTGTGTCTCTGCCTATGTTTTTCTGTCTGTCTCTATCTATCTATATATCTATCTATCTGTCTGTCTGTCTGTCTGTCGGTCGATCTATCTATCTATATATCTATCTATCTGTCTGTATATCTATCAATCAATCTATCTATCTATCTGTCTGTCTGTCTGTCTGTCTGTCTATCTATCTATCTATCTATCTATCTATCTATCTATCTATCTATCTATCTATCTATCTATCTATCTATCTATCTATCTATCTATCTATCAGCAGTGAAGATGAGCTTGCCACCTTAGTGAAGATCCTGAATGAAATATCTTAAAGATCTGACATGGAGATAAACGCCGAGAAGACAAAGCTGATGACAAATAGTGGTAAACAAATCTCAACTAAGATTAAAGTCGATAGACATAACTCGAAACAGTGGGCCAATTTCAATATCTTGCTTCCATAATCACCGAAGAGGGATCAAGAGCAGAAATTTCGTCACGAGCAGCACAAACAACGGCAGCTATGTCAAAGCTAAGACCCATCTGGAGAGACAAGACTATCTGTCTGAAAACTAAAATCAGACTCTTGAGAGCACCACTCATCTCAATCTTCTTTTTATTCATGCATCCTGGCAGCAGAATTACAACGAAGAATGCAGGGACTTGAAATGAGAACCATCCTTGGCATCTGTTACATGGACCTCATCACAAATGAAGAAGTGCGTAAGACCATCAGGCACAAAGTAGGCCATTATGAAGACCTCCTCACCACTGTCAAAATGAGAAAGCTGAATGGTATGGCCAGGTCGCTAGAGCCAACAGTCTATCCACAACAGTACTGCAGGTAGGTGCCCAAAGTGGCAGACGGGGTGATAGACAGATAAAAATGTGGACTGACAACACAGAATGGACCAGGACAAGTTTTACGGAGACTCAGGCATTGGCACATGATCGAGACAGGTGGAGGGAATGGGTCAGATGTTCAGCAGCACAGTGCCTCAACGACTTCACAAGTTCAAGAGACTAATGATGATGATGATGATGATGATGATGATGATGATGATGATGATGATGATGATGATGATGATGATAATGATGATGATGATGATGATGATGATGATGATGATGATATATGTTTATTTATACGTGCAGTTGGTCTAATTAATTGATATATATTCTTATTGTTTATTATACGTCAGCGCTTTGACCGTGGTAATTGATTTAGAGTAAATGAAAAGTATTCATGAAACAAATTAGCTGCGTGAATATTTTGATTTATTTTACTGTCCTGTCTATGTAAATATGAATAATAACACGTTAAATATTGAGGATCTGTGCATGTCTGGAAGTAACAATAATTTAACATGGGAAAGTCAGGACGTAAAGTTACAAGGCATCGAAAAAAAGCCTTCGATCTAACAAACCTTTCTTTCACCGTGATTAGTTCATTCAAACTCAAATTAAACCCTTAAAATGACACTAGAGTTTTATTCCAAGTCATAATTAAGGCAATCTCGATACATCCTCTAGCAACATAAAGTATAGCTGATTACGAAACAATGACCTGAATACATTGAATGAGCATCGGTTATACAAGGTGGGTGATACCAATGAGTTTAGATTCATTTTGTGACTTTTATAAAAACTTTACAAGAAATATTACTTTTTCATTGGAGATCTGGAAATAATTTCATTAAATTTAAAAAAAAAGATAATATGTAAAATAACAAGACATAAAACGACTATTAAATGAAAGGATCGAACTAGGATTCTTAACTATGTAAATAGCTAACCTTTCCCGACAGAAAATAATGTGATCCAGTCGAAAGCAAAACATAATTTCCGTACCATTGGTTTGAATTACGTATGTTAGTACATACCATAAAAGGACCCATATGTCCCTAGATTGCTGGGTTTATAACCTATAACGCATACAAATAACATCTGAAATATTCAGTAAGATTATAGATAACAACACGGGCAGCCCGTAGATCCGTTTTATCCGTCTGTTATGAAAACATATCGCATTTATCCATCAAACCATCTATCCATACATAACTGTTTATACATACATTTTCCTGCAACTAGAGAGAAGGCAATTTCTATTTGCAATGAAAGCAAATCGATTGAAGACATCAATGTTTTGCAAAATAACAGCGATGTCAGATTTTCGTAATGGCCTCTGCGCTTTCTATTGCCTGATCCTTTGAGCATGTCATGTTAGTCTTGAAAGGGGATATATCAGTATGTCTCTATGGCAGAACAATTGTGTCTCCTTACATTATTACAATGATGTCTATTACGCTAATACAATGGCGTCTCTTATATTAGTAAAATACAATGGTGTTTCTTATACTAATTCAATGTTGTCTCTTATATTAGTACCATTGTGTCTCTTTACATTAGTAAAATGGTGTCTCTTATACTAATACAATGGTGTCTCTTATATTAGTACCATTGTATCTCATTACATAATTAGTACAGTGGTGTATTTTATACTAGTACAATGGTGTCTGTTTTATATTAGTACCATTTTGTCTCCTTATATTATTAGTACAATGGTGTCTCTTATACAGGTAAAATGGTGTCTATGTTATATACCAATTCTCTCTTTACATTAGTCCAATTGTGTCTCTTATACTTATACTTGTACATTGCAGTCTCTTTATATTTGTTCCATGGTGTCTCTTTACATTAATATAATAATATTTCTTCTACTAATACAATGATGTAACTTTATATTAGTTCCATGGTGTCTCTTTACATTAATATAATAATATTTCTTCTACCAATACAATGATGTAACTTTATATTAGTACCATGGTGTATCTTTACATTAATATAATAATATTTCTTCTACCAATACAATGATGTAACTTTATATTAGTTCCATGGTGTATCTTTACATTAATATAATAATATTTCTTCTACCAATACAATGATGTAACTTTATATTTGTTCCATGGTGTATCTTTACATTAACATAATAATATTTCTTCTACTAATGCAATGATGTAACTTTATATTTGTTCCATGGTGTATCTTTACATTAATATAATAATATTTCTTCTACTAATACAATGATGTAACTTTATATTAGTTCCATGGTGTATCTTTACATTAATATAATAATATTTCTTCTACTAATACAATGATGTAACTTTATATTAGTTCCATGGTGTCTCTTTACATTAATATAATAATATTTCTTCTACTAATACAATGATATAACTTCATCTTAGTTCCATGGTGTATCTTTACATTAATATAATAATATTTCTTCTACCAATACAATGATGTAACTTTATATTAGTTCCATGGTGTATCTTTACATTAATATAATAATATTTCTTCTACCAATACAATGATGTAACTTTATATTTGTTCCATGGTGTATCTTTACATTAACATAATAATATTTCTTCTACTAATGCAATGATGTAACTTTATATTTGTTCCATGGTGTATCTTTACATTAATATAATAATATTTCTTCTACTAATACAATGATGTAACTTTATATTAGTTCCATGGTGTATCTTTACATTAATATAATAATATTTCTTCTACTAATACAATGATGTAACTTTATATTAGTTCCATGGTGTCTCTTTACATTAATATAATAATATTTCTTCTACCAATACAATGATGTAACTTTATATTAGTTCCATGGTGTCTCTTTACATTAATATAATAATATTTCTTCTACTAATACAATGATGTAACTTTATATTAGTTCCATGGTGTCTCTTTACATTAATATAATAATATTTCTTCTACCAATACAATGATGTAACTTTATATTAGTTCCATGGTGTCTTTTTACATTAATATAATAATATTTCTTCTACTAATACAATGATATAACTTCATCTTAGTTCCATGGTGTCTCTTTACATTAATATAATAATATTTCTTCTACTAATACAATGATGTAACTTCATATTAGTACCATGGTGTCTCTTTACATTAATATGATAATATTTCTTCTACTAATGCAATGATGTAACTTTATATTAGTTCCATGGTGTCTCTTTACATTAATATAATAATATTTCTTCTACTAATACAATGATGTAACTTTATATTAGTTCCATGGTGTCTCTTTACATTAATATAATAATATTTCTTCTACTAATACAATGATATAACTTCATCTTAGTTCCATGGTGTCTCTTTACATTAACATAATAATATTTCTTCTACCAATACAATGATGTAACTTTATATTAGTTCCATGGTGTCTCTTTACATTAACATAATAATATTTCTTCTACCAATACAATGATGTAACTTTATATTAGTACCATGAGTCTCTTTACATTAACATAATAATATTTCTTCTACTAATACAATGATGTAACTTCATATTAGTACCACGAGTCTCTTTACATTAGTATATTTTCGTCTCTTATAATAATACAAATATGTCTCCCTATATTAGTAACATGGTGTCTGTTTACATTAGTACACCGGAGTATCCTCTACTTGTACAATCATGTCTGTTTATATTAAAACAATGGTGTCTCATACTATTACCATGGTATCTCTTTTTAATAGTATAATGGTGCATCTTTTTTTAAATACAATGCTGTATCTTGAATTTAGTATAGTGGTGTCTCTTGATATCAGTACAATGGTGTCACTTCTACTGGTACAGCAGTGGTGTATACTTATGTTAGTGCCAATTACAAATGTGTCGCTTATGGTAGTACAATGGTGTTTCCTTACATTAGTATAACTTGTAATTATTTGTATGTGAATATGTATTGAGGATTGTGCAGAGTTAGGCGTTGTAGGCCGTGTGTACGTATAATCAGGCTTTGTATGTATGTTTGTCTTTTATAATTTATAATGTAGAAAATGCGTAGGAATATTGTTGATGTTGATAGTTTACTATAGAGATAACTAGGGCTATGTGTGCATGTATCAGAAGTCGTGATATTATTATTTTTGTTATAGCCTTTATTATAGAACACGTAAAATAGTAAGATATGAATATATGTGTTGACCTAATGATCTAGTTACCCATATACTGATAGAAGGTCTGTGGCTGGCACTCTCCAGTTTCGTATTTTGGATAGAGTTAGAACTTTAAAGAAAAATAATTTCCCTTGGTGTCATCACTGGGTATACTGGCTATTTATAAAGGACCTCGTAAATCTTAGGTATACTTCAAAGAAACTTTAATTTCATTTTTTGGTATGTTTAATGGGTGTAATTTGGGTTACTGAGTATACAGCATGGCCTTACTCATTATGTGCACCTATCAAACTACTGCTAGACCAAAATCCCGTCTGGTTATTTTCACTTCCTGGACTTAAGAGGTAAATTATAAAAAGGAGCGGATAACGTTTTCACATTTTATGTATTTGGTAATTGATTCATTGCACTTTTAGAAGCTGTTATTGTCTAGTGTGTGAAAATTTATTTTCCCTATTTTGATAACTACCTATGATAGTGTACTTTATACTAATTCAAGCTGACTTTTATCAGCACAAGGGAGTAGTCATTTTCGTTAGCTGTGTGCTCAGATCTTTTTTAATACCCAATGAATTTTCAGCAACAATGCATGAAAGTAACATTGAGGTCTACAAACATACTCTTCATTGTGCATGTTGCAAATGTCAACAAGTTCACCTTTCCCCCACCGCTTTCTCAGAAGATCAGCTAATCCGTAAGAGTGTGTTTATTCTCCTGTGTTTGAACATAGCAAAGTGTGTTGATACGACTTAAAACGTAGCATCACCTAACTAACCCGATGTTGCTTGAATTTTATCTTCAGAAATTGTCTTTGTTCCTCTCGGTAAATTTCCATTCTCTTACCCATTTTCTTAAACTTTTTGCTTTTGGCAACCAAGCGCAATTTGATAAATACAATCCCAGAGAGGAATAATCGCATCTCAAAAGATGTCATTCAAACCTTGACACAAATCCCCTTTACTGAATTTGATTCGTAGTCTGACCAGTAATTTTAACACTAATAAATAACATTGCATAGTTCGTTAGGTTATTTTGGGGACTCTGCCTGTTGTTTTAAAGAAAGATATATTTTTATTATTTTCTCACGTGTGAAGAAGGCGTTTTCCAGCTGTACATCAAAGTGGATTTTACATGAAGTATTCTTTTGGGGCTGCTTTGTGATAGTACCATCTCTGCCAGAATCATCAGCTAGCATAAATCTTTTATATCTAAGTTTTCTTTATCCGCCAGCCCGATAGAGGTTTCTGCTGTCATGCGCAGCCTTAGGTGTTGTTAAATGAACTATTGTGTGACTCGTATCTTCTGGAATAGTTGCTTTCTTGCTATTGTAATTAAACTGCATTCGATTCAAGAAATCCACATACCCTCTGATTTGTGTTTATGACAAGTCAGCTGAAATCGAAAACGCCTTTAAAAATGTGATTAAACAATGTATGTAAATCTATTTTTCCTTTGGCTTTGTCTTCTCGAGTTAAACAGTAATGCCAAAACAATCTGGCTGTAATAACAAACAACAGGCAGTTATTATTGGAACGCAATATCGATCATGTGTAAACTATTTAGATTTACTCCTAGTTTTATTTCAGAGGAGATGTAATAGTTCTGGCTCTATAGTGATCAAAACTGAATAATGGTTACGGAACTTGTACCTACTGATATTGCGAACATAGTTTAGAAACTAACCTTTGAATGCCAACAAGTATCCGTTTATTACGCACACTCTTGTAAATCCAACAAGTATCCGTTTATTACACACACTCTTGGAAATCCAACAAGTATCCGTTTATTACACACACTCTTGTAAATCCAACAAGTATCCGTTTATTACACACACTCCGTTAATTACACACACTCCGTTTATTACACACACTCTTGTAAATCCACTACCAATCACTTTCAGTAAATACAAAACGATTTTTCATCCATGAAATCCAGAAATCGTGCTAGCCATTAATACTAACCATAAACTAGTATAACCGTGGTATAAACTTGTATAAACTTAGTATCAATTAGTATAAACTCATACAAGGTTAAATTACACATTTGTGTGTGTGTCTGTGTGTGTGTGTTTGTGTGTGTATGTATGTGTGTATGTGTGTGTGTGTGTGTGTGTGTGTGTGTGTGTGTGTGTGTGTGTGTGTGTTATGGGTGGGATATGATGATACATTTCTGTGGAACGATGCATCAGTGCTAGAGATAACTATAAACTATCACAGTGCAGACTTCGTAACAATATGACTGAAATGTTATTAAAGCTACATTACAAAAATTACACACACACACACAAAAGCGCGCACGCACGCACGCACAAGACTAGGTCACCGGATCTGTTTGCGATTTAATTTGCATAGCATTAAAGGACTCATGGTACTAATGACATGGACGAATGGGAACCAGTGAATAAATGGGAAGATAAGAAGAGTATATATGGGTTTGACTAGCCATGATTGATTGATAATAAAAGTCAAGTTTAAGTGAAAAGATTCATTTTTGTTACACATTACTGAAATTACCGCCTGGCTCTTAAAAGCGAAATTGAAAACACATGATTCCAACACATGCAGATCTAGAAAATGTCCGCGGCTCATTCTCCAGGCAGAGACTGCAAATAAATGATGAATTATATATGATATGGTGAAAAGACCGTAAGAGTCTTATTCCAGCTGCAAGAATGGGATATGTACATTGTAGCAGACAAGCACCGGTCGTTGTTTGAGGAATATATATATATATATATATATATATATATATATATATATATATATATATATATATATATATATATATATATATATATATATATATATATATATATACGAGAAATGGAATAATGAGTTCTGAATTTGCCACTAGAAACACTGTTGCATTCATAACTGTATAGTAAATACTGATATAAGAAATCGCCTTGGTGGCCTAGTGGTTAGGGTCCGCCTCGGACGTGGAAGGTAGCTATTCGAGCCCTGTCCGAGTTATACCAAAGACTTATAAAAATGGTACTAACAGCTGGCTTGCTAGGCGCTCGGCATTAAAAGGTTAGTGTTTGGACTTGTTGCCCTGGTGTCATGATAATGTAATTGTGTGGGACATCATGCCACATGTCTGCAGCATGGTGCGCCAGTGTATGACATTATTATAAACTGCCACCCTGCAGAAAACGTAGAGATGTGACTGAAACATTGTGAAAGCTACGTTAACAATCCAAATCACACACACACACACACACACACACACACACACACACTATTATAACAGCATAGCTGTTTCGCATGATTTCACATACAAAAATATTTTTTACAAAATACAAAGCATTTTAAATGACACAAACTAGTTCATGCGATATAAACTATTTCATGCAATATAAAGTATTTCATGTGATACAAAGTATTTCATACGACACAAAGTATTTCATACGATACAAACTATTTCATACAATACAAAGTATTTCATGCGATACAAAGTATTTCATACGATACAAACTATTTCATAAATACAAAGTATTTCATGCAATATAAAGTATTTCATGTGATACAAAGTATTTCATACAATACAAAGTATTTCATGCGATACAAAGTATTTCATACGATACAAACTATTTCATAAATACAAAGTATTTCATGCAATATAAAGTATTTCATGTGATACAAAGTATTTCATGCGATAAAAAGCATTTCATACGATATAAAGTATTTCATACGATACAAAACATACATTGTATTATCTTTAAGCGAGTGTATTTGAAGTCACGTCTTTGGGGAATACTCCTTTCTCTCTGCCTACCTATCTTAGTACTTTTATGGGGAAAATGGACGATACTGCACGAATGGAAGAACAATTATTTCAGACGTTAATCACAGCATGGCTACCGTTGTAACCGAGGTTGAAAAGGATTAGTGCTTAAACAGTTCGTTCAAGTGCAATTGCTGTTCAAACCCCGGACTCGTTATTACTCAGATTGGTGATGGCCTTATAACGGCTCAGTTGTTACAATAATAATACCTCTCCTCACATCAAAGACTGGTATCTTTCTCATTGTTCTGTTTTATTAACAGATTACTGAACTTTCTGATTGTACTTGACGGCTCTGTCTATCAAGAACTGGAAAAACTGAGAATAGTGTTGTGTGAGCAAGTAACCAGTCACCCATTCTTAAATATCAATGTTAATCATCATTAATTGTCTAAATGTTGTTACGATAATTAGGGCATAACCGACTTTTGATCCGGAAATCGGATTCCACCGGATAGTATGAACTTCCGATTAATCGGAGTCGGACAAGGCAGGAACGACCAATTCGGATAATAAAAATAATAAAGTTGAATTTCTATAGCACCGTGTCTAACACTGCGTGTCATTCAATAGTGCGTTAATAAAGTTAAATAAGAAGTCAGAAAAGTCCAATATGGTCAACAGAACCACGCTGTGAGACAATCTATTTGAACTGGAGGGTGAAAACCGGAAATGAAACCGGATTTGGTAAAGTACTAAGTAATATGCTAGACACGGCAAAACCAGATACCAGAAACCCGGAAACGGAAGATGAAATTTTTTAGAAATAAAATACGGATTTAGCATTTCCGATTATTTAAATCGTATCCGGAATCGGAAAAATTTCATGCCCAAAATCCGGATTCGGAAATCAGTAGAAAAATGCTAATCGGTTATGCCCTAACGATAATGTTATATTCCTTATTGGAAATTTATTTTATCGTTAAAGTAGTTTTCGACATTTGTATTGACTTATTGTACAATTTGTAAATATTTAAGTTAACACTGTTAATAGTAGTGCGTCAAAATGACCAGATTCAGTACAGCAGAATCCTGTGTAGCTCACTGGCAAAATGTCAGTGATATGGCAAGAGTGGCTATTTCAACACCAACACAGCCGAGGTTGGTATCCTTAGTCAGCCCTTCCCTTTTCCCCTGAATCAGATATCCAAAGAAAATGTTAAAAACGCCATTAAAATCAAATAAACCCACCAGAAAAGGTGTCCCATACCCCCCGCCCGAAACCCACCAAAAATAAAAGCAAAACAAATCAAATCAACATTTCATACATATGAACACAGCTGTATTGGAGGTAGAACATAGACCTTGTGTATGTATGTATGTATGTATGTATGTATGTATGTATGTATGTATGTATGTATGTATGTATGTATGTATGTATGTATGTATGTATGTATGTATGTATGTATGTATGTATGTATGTATGTATGTATGTAACTAGCATTATATCTATTAACGAATGTCCTAGCTATCAACATTAATGTTTAATTATATACAGACTGAATAGGTCATTCAGTATTAGCTATAGACTCAATAGGTCATTCCGTATTAGATACATACTGAATAGGTCATTCAGTATTAGATAGAGACTGAATAGGTCATTCAGTATCATATAGGGACTAAATAGGCCATTAGGTATTAATACAGACTGAATAGGCCATTCATTATTAGGTACAGACTGAATAGGCCATTCATTATTAGATACAGACTGAATAGGCCATTCAGTATTAATACAGACTGAATAGGTCATTCAGTATTAGATACAGACTAATAGGTCATTCAGATTTAGCGCCATTTATCAGTCCAATTTCGATTTTACATGGCGGCCAGTATAACTGGTGGATAATGAAGTCGGAAATATCCAGTAAGACCCAGCAACCCTCGTGAACTTACTGGCAAGCTTTCTCACAAATCCACAGTGTCCAATATGGTGCCTTTATGTCAAACCAATGGCAACTATGTGCTATTTATGAAAGCTTTTGTAATATAGTGTTCAAGTCTTAGGGGCTTATGGTCCTTCTCCGGTATATGAATCCATCTTGTAGGTCCTGTACTGCTGTAGGTGCTAGCTGTTGCTTCTTTCCAAGATGGTCGGAAGTCCTCAGTTTCCGAAAGACGTTAGTAGTGCTGTGAGTGATAAATGAGGAAATTGCTTCAGAAGTTGAAAATGGATATCTTATGGTGGAGTTGAAATGATATGGACTCTATCAGGAGAAAAGTGTATTGTAATCGTCAGCAATAGCAGATTTGAATTTTTTAAGGAATCTTGTGGTTCAGGCGGTTGACATGATGAAAGTTTTCTGATTACATCTCTTCTGAAGAATTTTTTCTTTTTATAAAGAAAGAATATTTCCTCCAATGTATGTAGGATGACATTTTTAAGATTTTTACCTTTTTTTCCATGATTTTCTCAAATTTTATTTGTGACCTTTCCTTGCTTTTCCATGTTCGATCCTCATTAAATGGTTGAGCGAGAGTTCAAATCAGAGACATAGCATCTCCCATGTTTTCCTGATGCTGTCTTCAATAGCAGAACATTTTGGATTCTTTGCATGTATCCCCAAATTATGGTCTGTTGGTACGTTTATAAATCTCCAAACCACGCCACAGCTTGACACCGCAAATTTTCTATTACTACACCCAGGAAAATGCATCGTAAATAGTCTACGTTTCCGACACCGCAAGGGACACATTCTAATGGAACTTCAGTAAACTCCATAACAGATGCGAAACATTTGATAAATAAATGTAATTTTACTAGATCGAACAGGATGATCAGGGCTCAAAATAGTTTACAAGAAAGACGCTGAAGCAATTTCCTGAATGATATGCTATTATATAATGTGATTGCTAAGTGAATGAATTTGACACAAAACTCGTACGTATAAAATCACACAATATATTTAACAAAAATGATTCACTTGGAGATATACAAATATTAACATATGCAAATGATGTAGTTCCTAACTGGAACCAATCAGAAGATGTAACGTAAATGATTAATCGAACAAATATCAACGTATGCAACTTGTGAAAAAATAAGATTGAAAATATTGATCTATCACAATGATAGATGAACGACTATAATTTAAAAACAAAACTGAAAATAAAATGTTTTAAGTACCATCGTCGATGGAATTCCAATATATGGATTTATATATATACTCGGAGATTTTCTCTGGGTGACGGACCAAAGCTTGGGAAACATCGCATATAAAAGGGCTCTTTATATATATATATATATATATATATATATATATATATATATATATATATATATATATATATATATATTGAAACTGAAAAATTATTAACAATGGAAGATGTCCATCGTAACGAAGTATTTTAGGTTTCAGTGCTTTCGTCGGATGGTCGCAGAGCCATAACGTGTGTTCCGCCTCTCCCAGTCTGCCAAACAATCCCTCAAGAGCCCTTTTATATGCAATGTTCCCCAAGCTTTGGTCCGTCACCCAGAGAAAATCTCCAAGCAAAATATAACCACTCAGGTTATGCTAAACCTACGACTCTACATCCATGAAATCAGCTTACTATCCAAAGATAAAACTATATATGCTGCTGCCATGTAATACAGGATACACGATCAAGTACAAATATAATGATATGTTACGCATGCACGCATATGAAATTAATGGCATGCAATTTTATATTTCACATACCTCTACAGCTGAAGATTTATACCGTAAAGGTTATTGGTGTGTCTTTATCAACATACATTCAATACCTGGTGTACCTAACAGTCTTTCTGCTTTATTTAGAAAGCCATCCGTTAAGTGGACATCTAGTTGACAAAACGTGGGTGGTATTATAATTTTAATGTTTGATCTGGCTCTATAAGTTAGTTCTATCAATGATGACGAGTGTTGACACATGGCTCTGTGACCTGAATCAAAGTAATATTCCAATCTTCCCTTTCTTAAATATGACCATAATGTAATCATAGTTGATGCAATTACACAAAGGTATTCCTAGAACAAAAGTGGACACTTTAATGCATGGTGCATTGCATACCTATACGACAGTGAAACATTCTAGAAAGATCGAGTACATGCCGTGAATACAAAGCAGAATGCTGACAAATTATAAGTTGAATTCAATGGCGGACAAGGCTCATAAAATATTGAATGGCTGTGTAGGACCAAACAAGGGATCAATGCCGTAATTTGATCCTGCATTTTGTGTTGCAACAACGTAACTTATTCAACTTTTATACATCTATAAATGCTTTTTTCTAAACAAAGAAACACTTTATGCTTCAATTTAAAAGACAAATGGATGCTGCCTGAATCCTCTTCATTAACACACTCGTTTCTGCTTTTTAAAACAACGAATTCTGAATTGTAGCTTTAACTTCCCTGAAACATATTACAGCAAATAATACATTTTATATCTTTCGTCTCGAGCATTGGAAAATTCTAGAACAAACCAAAACAATGTGCGCCATGATTAAAAAACAAGAACCTTGTTGATGATCCGATTGAAATTACTTGCTGAATCTCAAATGGAAGAAGTCAATCAGCTTGTATTTCTAACTTCAATATTTCACCGCTTGTGTAAAGATTACTCGCACGTATTTGCCCAATGGTTTTATTCTGGGTAATATATTGGTGGTTGAATGTATTATATGACAGTTTTACTCGTTCTAAGGTTACTGCTTAAGGCGTGGTAAACAACTATATGAATGCTAATTCCAATTCAACATAGGATAACTTAATTTGAAGCAAAAATAAAATGGCTGATTCTGATACAACCATAATATTTTTTATTATTATACAACAATAGGATATTTTATTCTGATACAAACGATGGCTTATTCTGATACAAATCTTGTTTGCAGATACTGATACAACCATAGGAGTGTTGATTTTGATACAACCGTAGGAGTGCTGATTTTGATACAACCATATGACTGCTGATTTAGATACAACCATATGACTGCTGATTTTGATGCAACCATATGACTGCTGATTTTGATACAACCATATGACTGCTGATTTAGATACAACCATATGACTGCTGATTTTTATACAACCATATGACTGCTGATTTAGATACAACCATATGACTGCAGATTTTGATGCAACCATAAGACTGCTGATTTTGATACAACCATATGACTGCTGATTTAGATACAACCATATGACTGCTGATTTAGATACAACCATGTGACTGCTGATTTTGATACAACCATATGACTGCTGATTTAGATACAACCATATGACTGCTGATTTAGATACAACCATATGACTGCTGATTTTGATACAACCATATGACTGCTGATTTAGATAAACCATATGACTGCTGATTTTCAGTCAACCATATGACTGCTGATTTATATACAACCATATGACTGCTGATTTTGATATAACCATATGACTGCTAATTTTCATTCAACCATATATGACTGCTGATTTTGATACAACCGTTGGAGTACTGATCTTGGTACAACCGTAGCAGTACTAATTTTGATGCAATTATACTGGTGCTAATTTTGATACAGCCGTAGGAGTGCTGATTTTGATAAATCATAGTGGTGCTGATTTTGATTCAACTGTAGGAGTGATGAGTTTGATGCAATCATAGTGGTGCTGTTTTTGATAATATTTCTTAAGCTATGGTAAAATAATTATTTTAACAACACCCTTACCAACTAACCACTGTTCCATACCGTCACCTTCTGTATCAAATTATTGATAATTACTGTGATTATTTTCCTCAGGTGTTATCAACATATGAGTTACTATTAGATATGTACGAAAGGCTTTGGTGCATGCAGCGACCATACGTGAAGGATAACGCTATCTTTTACACATTCGTTTTCCCTCTGGAAAAAAAAACATAACATAAATTTCCTTATGTCTAGTAACAACGACCCGATTAATTAGCTAAATATTCTAACTCCATTCCATTTGCTGTTATTACCAGAAATGTGCTGCAATATATTAGTCTGGATGTATCATCGGCTGATTTCAAAGATCGGTGAATTCATGTACATTGTGCGAGACAGGCAAGTATATAACTAAAATAGCTATACATAGTTTGTTAGTAAAATCTCCAGCTGGTGCATTTTGATCTAATTATCAGATAAATATGTACAAAATGCTAGACTTGCGATGCATTCAGTATCATAAAAAAACGCTTGTTTCCACAGATTTAAACTTGGAACCAATATTGCCGATAAATAAATATTTACGCGAATAAAGGTGCAGGTGTAGATATAAAAAAAACAAATGAATAATTTGTGATTATAACAATAATAATGGAATCTGTATATTCGTCTAAACATTACAAATTTTTAAACTCATATAAATTTGCATCAGGGAGAAAAAATAAATATAAATTTAATTTGACTTTTGAGCATTCAGTTAGAAGCAGTGTGTTAATGTATATAATGAATAATCGACCTTTCATCCTCGCCAGAGTAACAACCTATAATTTGCTCTCGTGCAGAACAAACGACAGAATTTTAAAGGTCTTAAACATTGAAAAATAAAGAAAACTTTGGCTTCAAAATGTCTTTGGCTTCAAAATGTCTTTGACTTCAAAATGTCTTTGCTGAGAGATGGTAATGAGGTTTGGTCATAACGACAAAAATAGCTATCATTGTTACTGAAAGTCTATTTTTATTTCTAAATAATAGTTCTTTCTTTCTACCGATATGAATTGCAGATTAAAGTATGTGATCATGTATAATGCTGATAAGTGCTTTCAGACAAGGGCTTGTCAATTATGGTCGAGACTGCGGAAGAAGTATTTGGATCATCGCGAACTGTACATGTTTCTTGGAGCTCTTAATGTATTTCTTCTGTCTGGGGATACAGTGGTTACTTTTACAAAGACACACATATTTGGCACTAGGTTTTCAGTATTACAACACCTATCCATGTACATGTTCTTAAACCATTGAAAAATTGAGAAAAATGTTCAACCCTTTGCATGCATTACATAGCTACTGTTACCTTTATTATCTTCTAACAAAAATCGGTTTCGCTTGTTTTGCGAATTCGTTAGAGGCTTTACTTTCAGGATTATTATCTTATTTACAAATTCTGGGAAGAGCCAATTAGCGAATCCTTTGGCATGTACCTTAATTAGCAGAACATGCCAAAAGCAAAGAAATGCCAGGTAAAATAAATTTCGCAGGATCAATGAAATTAAGTAAATTGCGTCAGATAAGGCAATGAACGTAAGTATTAATTTACGATGAAGAGATGAATACAATTCCTCATTTTCACATCATTTAATTATAAGCTAACGAGGTCAGTAAAATATAAGCAAAGAAATAATAATAAATGTCTTTCACCTCCGATCATGTGTAGACCCAACACTACACGAAGATAATTATTTTAGTTTTATTCTATGCTCCCATTTCCTATTATTCTGTATTAAGTCTTTAGGCAAAATGCTTGTATCACAAATATCCCAACTACCTACTATACTCACCTACTAATATTATGATCTGAAAAAAAAACGACGTTTCCTTAACTTTTCGAATATGTTGTCAGAATCAGTTTCAGTTATGAAGTATAAAAGTGCAATGTCGTGCTTCAGAAACAATTATAATCATAAAGTAGAAAAAGTTACAAATGAAAAAATAAATCTCTCTACTTTCTGATACAAACTTAAATAAGATATTTTAATTAATTAATTAATTTTTAAAAAAATAAAAGAACGAAATAAAATGAATATTTGTATCGCAAAACGTTTTATTTCGAAAATCGCTTACAAATCTTCAAACGTTCATCATTATCCATAAATTCAAGTTGATAGAATTTTGCATAGCAAAGAATTTCGAATTTGTAAAAATATTTTGTTCTCAAATGGGAATATGCAGAGTGTGCAAAAAAGTACAAAAGAATACAAAAAAAACCCAGAAATTATTCAACGCTGCTTTTCATAATTTTATTTGTAATAAGCGTTATAATAAATCCAAATATTTAACAGGCTACAGCTGATTTTGTGTAGAATGTAGTGAAAAAGTCGTGTTACCTTATGATGTATTATTTTACTTATTATATACTTATATTTTGACCCATATAGCTAGCTTAACGTTGTCGCTATCAATCAATAGTATTGACCGTAGTTTAAATGTTCACAGCTTCCTTATATGGTAAACACGACTCCATATTCAATAAACTACTTCTGGTAAAGGCTAAATACAAATGTAGACATAAATCAAGCTTTTGAAATATCAGTAGGGCATTTCCGTCAAGTCGGATAAACAATTTCGGACGTATTTCTATGAATAAACATCAATTTCATGGCTAGAGTGATTTTCCTCCGACGTTGTGTACAATATAATGTTGAGCCAGTACAAACCAGCAATGTTCCAATTGTGATGTTGTCTCCATCTACCGCTTCAATGGACCAAGTAAACAATTCAGTTTTAAATAGTTCAACAATGACAGAAAACATTTCCGCCTGACATCAGTGCAGTTGTATTGACTGTCTGAAAATGATGATATTTGAAATACCCCCACTGTATACAGCAGATCTAAATATAGCACTTATCTTAATAAATTTAAATACATCCAACGACGTAATTTACCATGCAGTACAAAAATTATTTTTTAATATACATGCAATGGAACTTCTCGTTAGGGACCGTTGCAGGAAAACGTGTGTTTTTCCTTTGCTCATTTTCAACGGTCTCTTGCTGTAATTGTATTGCTGATGAAATACTGTGGTTTATTTCCAAGAGAAAATTCAATATGACTGTGCTATTTGTGATACGTATTCCTTCATATATTACATAGACCAATTACGGAATATATTAGAAGTAAATTTACCAATTGAATGGACCAACGGAGAGTGGGATCGAACGCAGAGTTTGAAACGAGTCATGATATTGCACTTGTATCGAGATAAAGAGCTGACCAGTTGACCACTAAATGTCCAATTTATTCAACGTAGTGATTGAACAAAGGGTACACTTGAATGCAAAGCATGATTAGAGTCTGAAACTGGAACTGGTCTTTGAAGTTCTCCGAAGTTCATGCAAACCGTATCATTCTTCATTACATACACTGGCTCTGGTTTTGAATTTGCTGCAAACACAGCGCAAATAGTAATGGTTTTATATATATATATATATATATATATATATATATATATATATATATATATATATATATATATATATATATATATATATATATATATATATATATATATATATATATATTATATATATATATATATATATATATATATATATATATATATATATATATATATATATATATATATATATATATATATAATATTACTGTTACCAAATCATCTACTACTTATATTTATATACCTTGTACTATTACCAAATATATTACTACTCCTATGCCTTCTGTTGTTACCAAATCTAATACTACTTATATATCTTCCATTTCTTATCAAATCCAAGACTATTAATATACCTTCTACTATTACCAAATCTAATACTATTTATATACCTTCAACTATTACTAAATCTAATGTTACTCCTATGCTACTTCTAATGCATTTATTAGTTTTATATTAATACCGTTGAGGCTATTTATTTTACTATATAAATTACTACTACTATTTCTCCTATTACTATATCTACTACTATTGCCTAAACCAGTACTACTACTAGTGAAACTACTACTATTACAACTATCGCGTTTGCTAGTACTACTATTATTACTCTACTTCGATATTTACTACTACTACTACTACTACTACTACTACTACTACTATATCTACTACTACTACTACTACTACTACTACTACTATATCTACTACTACTACTACTAATACTACTATATCTACTACTATATCTACTAATAATATTATATCTAATATTACTATTAGGGGCATGCTAGTACTAGTGTATCTGCTACCATTGCTATCGAGCCTGCTACTAATCTATAGCTATTTATCATGACCTTTTAGAACAGGTTCATCCAGGGACAGACTGTATACCAATACACAAGCTTGAATAAAGCAAGGTTTAAAAGACTGGATTAGAAGATTGCTTTATTAATTTCTAAATGATGCGATCGACAACATTTATCAAGACCGATACATTACTTTAGGGCCTTTGGGGCACTTAACATATATATCTATAAATACATCTTGAAAGCTGTTCCTACATTGTCCATTTTATTAGTCGTCCAATGACTACTTTGTCAGAATATTATCGATCTGTTTATCAATATCCTACAGGAAATCAAATTACACTCTTAGCAATGTTTGCTTTACGTTATGAAGTTTGTTCGAGAAGTCTATTGTTTCATTGTGAGTGTTCAATATGATTGAATTAAATTTCGTTACCTTGGCTCATTTTTGAATTGTGATGGTACTAAATGAGTTTAAACAATCCTGAAACTTCATTTACACAGTCAATAATGCTAAAATTAAAAGGATAAATATACCACGAACAATCTCTCTCCCCCCCCCCACACACACACTCTATATCTGTCTCTGTCTCTGTCTGTCTGTCAGACTCTCTCTGTGTCTCTATCTGTCTATCTTACTCTGTCTGTCTGTCTGTCTCTGTCTCTCTCTCTCTCTCTCTCTCTCTCTGCATATGAATATACTCTCGTCTTAAAATACATAATTAAGCAATATATGAAACCTAACATTTTCTGGAACAATATTCTACCTCCTGGAGATTTTTCTTTGTTTAAATAATATTTTTTACCTTTATTTTTATATACAATTTTAAATTATAATTTACTCGGAATACAATTGTTTAAGAAACTGTACACATAAGAGGTTTTCCTCTAATTCCGGATTCAATAGATACAGCATAGATCAAGAATTACAATGGAATTACATAAAAAGACAGAATATTCCTTCACTTACATTTGTGAAATTAGCTTTCCCTTTGTAGTAACTCCGTGTGGGCGATAGAACAATGTCCTTGTGCGAACATTTATCGAAATGATTTCCTTAAGATGCAATTAAATACTACGGTATCCAGGCGGCATAATTCTGGTGCTCAATTAGTTGTCTAATAGATGGCTTCCTTGAGCTAATAGTTCTTTCTTCTTGACAGTGTCAGTCCCTTAGCAATCATTGTTACTGAATTTGATGAGTGTTGAGGTATCAGTTTAGTTATATGTCTTCTGCACATAACAGTCGCGCAGTCGGAAATGGATCTACACAACTGACCCTTATATATTTTAAAAAAATGTTAAATATAAACTAATATGAAATATGTACAATTTTGGAGAGAAAACAACTGGTCCATTCTTTGATATTCATGTTTCATTTGGTTTAATTTAACTAATATTTTAAAATTAAATGCTTCCAAAGAACTTTTTGATTGCTACTCACATACATCAATACAAATTTTAAAATACCATTTGAAGAAAAGCCACCACAAGTTGTGTACCTTACTTGGTTGCATCACGAGCTTAACAAGCACTGTGTGCAGTGATACCTCAAGCAGGTCTCTGAGAATATACGAACAAGCGTTGAAATGGTACATCGGCACAGTAGTGACTATATTTTGTTAATTAAAGACAAATGTCTAAACTGTCAACAATAAACGTGTTCCACAACATTTTAGGAAGATCAAACCATCCAATTAAACGCAAACGCAGAGTACAGGAATATAAAATCTATAAAACAAAGACGCCAAACATATGAAAAGGGCATTCAAAAATTAAAGATAAAGATACAACTTGTAAATTTATTCAAACATTCGCTTTTTTATTTCATAACCCAAATTATATAAAAACGTTACAAATTTGCTCGACTGGTTCGTCGTCTTACAGTTTCTTCCTTCAATTCGCATAAGAATATTTGCCCCACGTAGGGAGTGGGGGCGATTCAACACACACATGCATTCTTCCATTTTTATATGTATTATAAATTGTAATAACCATATTGTAATGCATTTAGTGCCATCTACATTTTGTAACTGTTCACATGTAGGGATGTTGGGTAGGGTATGGTGCCCGTGCTGAGATCGATGTCACTAGATTCCACCAGATAACATTATTGGATAAAAGGTAACAAGGTAAAAGATGATAGTATATTTAGCACATTACTTTGCGTTATATGACGTATAGTAAGTTCCCCCCTGATATTTTCCCGCGTTGGAAGAGACGTAATTTTCGTAGTTGAGTATAGCATCCTGCAGTTAAGGTGAAATACGTATGGACTTAACATATATGCCATGTAATCAGCCAATTGGAATTCGAGAGTTAATCATGTGATGTACCAAATTAAGATACTAAAATTAAATTCATGTTTATTAAATAATCTACCGAAGTGTGTTAATTTGCTTGGGAACATTCCCCTTTAAAATCAATATATTTTAAGGATATAATCTTAATATGATTTTGTGAGTACGAATTGGTGGTGATAAACTAGTGTTGATATACGTTTGCGAGTACGTACCTTCTCCCAATTAGTAATGAACCCAAAACGCTGAATATATTAACTTTCATGACAATATCGAAATTTTTACTTTTTATTTTCATCGAGTGTTGTTAGAGTATGATTGAAGCTAAAAATCGATGGTACTTTTGTCAAACAGTTTAGTAGTCGCGTAATATCAGAAAATTTTATATTAAAAAAAATCTTAAAAGAAATGTTTAAACTTTGCAAAGCGCTCTTTCATAGTAAACAATGGCATCATTTGGAACTTTTTCATATATTGTCTGTAATAGAAAAAAAAATTGCCTTTATGTGCTCAACAAATATTGCAACATATGTTGCTTGTCGCAATAGCAGCTGTCACATCTTGTATTAAAAATCATGTAATTTGAAATGATCATGTTAATTTTTTTAATATTCAGTTAAGTGTCAGGACAATTTTACTATGTATTCCACGATTCATAAAAATATTGATGTAGCAAAGTCTATTGTGACAATGTAAATGATGTCATCAAGCTTACATAAGAGAGATCTAATTAATACCAGTTGCTTGTTAAAAACGACTCTTCTTTCCCACCAATGAGCAGCTTGATGCTTGACGATTGTTTATGGATATTGTCTGCCACTATTTTTTAAAAATACAAATTCACAAGGTATTGTTGCAAATTTGTTTTTATAAATATGCCAATTTCGAGTCTTGCGATGCAAATCTGTAGACAGTTTTAGGTAGTCAGGGACGATTTACTGCTTATGACGCTATACATGGTAAGATGTGATTGAGGTACCACTGCACACAGTGCTAGATAGACATATATCACAATTATTTGTACTGCATGTTCTCTACATATATTTCTCACTACTGACCTTTCAACTGTGTGACAATCAATACAGATCATATCTTAATCTAAAATACCTTCAAAGATGACTTCACGGTGAAGTTCTTGTCAAGGGTTGACCAGCATTTTTTTGAGTGGCTGCACTGAAAACAGAACAGCATGTAAACAGAACACAGATTTCACTTCCGGATCATCACCAAGGTATTTACTCAATGTGCACTGTCGCCAAAATACACACAGACACCCACTCTCTCAGTTCATATTCTCAAGCATAAACATTTACCTTTAAATCCCTACCAAAATCGCATCAATATAACTCTTCTATCACCACCAAAATAAGAGAGGAAAAAATGTTCTAAAAATAGACTAGAATTACATTCGTGGGTACTGCACTGGGTACTGAACTGGAAATAATAATTGTGATGCGATTCCAGATTACTATTGACGCAATGTAGCTTATGACACTGTAAACAGTGCTAGATAACTATGATGCAATGTCGCTTATTTCACTGCAAACAGAGCTAGATAACTATTGACGCAATTTCACTAATATCACTGCAAACGGTGATAGATAACTATCGCTTATGACACTGTAAACAGTGATAGATAACTATCGCTTGTGACACTGTAAACAGTGATAGATAACTATCGCTTATGACACTGCAAACAGTGCTAGATGGAATAGGGTCATAATTAACATTTCCGGTTCAGTATCCACGAATTTAGTTCAAGGCTTTTTCTAAAAACATTTACCTCTATCATTCTGGTGCTGATCCAAGAGTTATATTTATGCATTTTTGGTAGGGATTTAAAGGTAAGTGTTTATGCTTGAGAATATGAGCTCAAGATGTGGTTGTCATTTTGTAGTTTGGCTACAATAATGCCTTGGTGATGAGCCGAAAGTGAAATTAGTGTAATGTGTACATGTTGCTCTGTTTACAGTCCATGATCTTAAAGAAATGCAGGTCAACCTTTGACAAGAACTTCACCTTGAGAGTCATTTTTTAAAGATATTTTAGATGAACATGTGATTTTTATTGATTGTCACACAGTGGAAAGGCCAGTACTAAAAATGTATAAAATATATAGTAAAATTATTTGTGTTTATGTCCTGTCAGAGTAGTATTTAAGAAACGTTTAAATTGGTATAAAATCTTTATTAAAAATGATAGACAGGTGAAATTTGAATATGTTCTGTATATTGATTTTGAAAATATAAATAATGAAATAATATAAAAATAATTGTATTTTAAAATTTTAAATAAAATTTAGAAAAATAAAAAATACCCTCCCCCCACCTTAAAATTTTAAAATGTACATATATAATATTTTTTGGACTGATATTAAATGACATCAGCATGATTATATTACTAGACTATAAACAAGCTCCTATGATGGATATTTTTAAAATTTTGTCAGAGAAAATATCTTTGTAAGTCAAAATGATAATTTCATTTAAAATATGCGAAAACAGCAAAATGATGTACGTTGAACACAAAATGCATTCAATTTTATTGTACAATTTGGTTAACACATTGATTGATGTGATTGATGTGACATCGTGGCCAATATGGTGTTATGGGAATTCTAATGATCCATCTTGCTTTATGCATTATTAATTACTAATCATATTTGCTAACTGACACTCTAAAGATTGCATAAGAAATATTCAAACAGATAATTTGATTTTAACTGTGTACAAATGATCTTAACATGATTACATTTCATTAATGAAAAAAATATGCATTTATTTTAGAATGTTTGGGATCAAACGTTCACATTCAATACATCTAATAGGCTGACATTATACCTAAAGTGAATCTGTAATGCACATGTCTGGCTGTGTGCACTGAAAATACCCCCAAAATATTTTTTTCATCATGAATATGGCTATGTATGGTAACATATTCCAATTTAGTACTTTGACAGAGTGAGGTATTGTAGCATCAGATGGTATCTGTAACGATTGAGCTTAATACATGGTAACCAGCACTCTCAAAAATACGCTATATATGTTCAGACAGATAATTTAAATTATGTTTGCACGTTTGATCTTAAAAAGTACATTGTATATGTCGCATATATGCAAATTTCGATCCCTATTTACGAGTTTAGGGGATCCGAATGTCATATGTAGTTCATGATTTAGGATGTATTGGTACCTATAGTTGATCTGTGTGGTCACATTCTGTTGCGTTCACTTGCAATATCAAAAGTTATTACTACTGCTACTACTACTACTACTACTATTACTACTACTACCATTACTACTACTATTACTATTACTACTATTACTACTACTACCATTGCTACTACTATTACTACTGCTACCATTACTGCTATTACTACCATTACTACTACCATTACTACTACTACCATTACTACTACCATTACTACTACTACCATTACTACTACCATTACTACTACTACCATTACTACTACTACCATTACTACTACTACCATTACTACTACTACCATTACTACTACTACTTCCATTGCTACTACTATTACTACTACTACCATTACTAATATTACTACTATTACTACCACTACTAATACTACTACTACTACTACTACTACCATTGCTACTACTATTACTACTACTACCATTACTAATATTACTACTACTACCATTACTACTACTACTATCATTACTACTATTTTTACTACTACTACCATTACTACTACTACTACCATTACTACTATTTTTACTACTACTACCATTACTAATATTACTACTACTACCATTACTACTACTACTACCATTACTAATATTTTTACTACTACTACCATTACTACTACTACTACTACCATTACTACTATTTTTACTACTACTGTTAGAGCGTCCGCCCCGGAAGCGGGAGGTCGTCGGTTCGATCCCCGGCCGAGTCATACCAAAGACTTACAAAAATGGTACTAACAGCTGCCTCGCTTGACGCTCAGCATTAAGAGGTTAGTGTTAGGACTGGTCGGCCTGGTGTCAGGATAATGTGACTGGGTGAGACATCATGCTACATGTCTGCGGCATGATGTCTCAGTGCTAGACATCACTATAAACTGCCTCAATGCAGACATCGTAGCGATATGACTGAAAAAATTGTTAAAGCTACGTTAAAAATCCTAATCAAACAAAAATTTACTACTACTACCATTACTAATATTACTACTATTACTACTACTACTATTATTACTAGTACTACTACAATTACCATCACTACTAAAGGGCTCAGAGTGGCTGAGTGGTCAAAAGCGCTGTCCGTTACGGATTACTGCATCCTCACCTCCGTCTGCGTGGGTTCGAGACTCAGATTCGGCCAATGTGCGTATTTGAGAAAGTTTGTCAGTAGCTTCTCTTGGGTCGGTGGGTCTTTCCGGGGTTTTCTGGGTTCTTCCTCCACCATTAATACTGGCCGCCATATATAATCTATTTTGTGCTGAAAAATAGCTCCAAAGCATCAAAACAAAACAAAACAAACCATTACAACTACTAATATTATTACTTCTACTATTACTACTACAATTACTACCACTACTATTACTACTACAATTACTATTATTAATACTATTACTTCTACTACAACCATTACTTTTACTATTACTATTACTACTACGATTACTACCATTGTTACTACTGCTACTACTATTACTATAACTACTACCATTACTACTACTACTACTACTACTACCATTTCTACCATTACTACTACTACTACCATTACTACTACTACTACCATTACTACTATTACTACTACTACTACTACTATTACTACTACTATTACTACTACTACTACTACTACTACCATTACTACTACTACTACTACTATTACTACTACTATTACTACTACTACTACTACTACTACTACTACTACTACCATTACTACTACTACTACCATTACTACTACTACTACTACTATTACTACTACTACTACTACTACTACTACTACCATTACTACTACTACTACTACTACTATTACTACTACTATTACTACTACTACTATTACTACTACTACTACTACTACTACTACCATTACTACTACTACTATTACTACTACTATTACTACTACTACTACTACTACCATTACTACTACTACTACCATTACTACTACTACTACCATTACTACTACTACTACCATTACTACTACTACTACCATTACTACTATTACTACTACTACTACTATTACTACTAATACTAATACTTCTACTACTACTACTACTACTACTACTATTCCTTTTTCTACTACTATGATTACTACTATTACTGCTATTACTACTACTACTACCATTGCTACTACTACTACCATTACTACTATTAATACTATTACTTCTACTAATACTACTACTACTACCATTACAACTACTACTTCTACTATTACTACTACATTTACTACTAGTACTACTACTACCGCCACTACTACTATTACTACTGTTACTACTACTACTACTATCATGATACCGGCTACATATTTTCTTAAATCTTACGTATGAACTGAATTCTTTGTTAGAATTTCCAAAAGTACAAATGAAATAATCTCTAACCTGTATGACAGTGTTATTTGTATTAAATGTTAATTATTTTCATTATCACACATTCTCCTGTATAATCAAGGGAAAGCACTTTCCATTCTGTTTAATGTGTAAATCTGTCTCTCTGTCTCTCATTTACATGAATAATAGCACATACAAATATATTGATTTGTATTCATAAGAAGAGTTTTCCTAAACGACTGCAGGCGTCTACGTTTTGCTTCATCACTAATAAAACAGCTCCTAACTCAAACGCTTTATTGCCAACTAAGATTCGACAAACCAAAAAGACAATAACATTTGTTAAACTTGAAATGAAACATTATAAAATATGGGGCGTTTACAGATCTGGTTTGGGATTGGAAAGTCATGTTAACAGACTACTGCTGTGTCAACTGTCCGTCTTGACGCCATTAGGCAATGCATATCATTCTGCAATGTAACCAAATAAAACAAAATAACGGTCCAGGTTCAGTGGAATCCAATTGCAGGTTCAGTGGAGTTGCTCTTCTTGGATTAAAACTATGACACTTGGCTGAGGTCCCGCTTTAGAAAAGCTCGTATGTATTGAAATGCTTTAATTATATTTTACGGAATATATCGTATATGAAAAATAGTACACAGTAATACAAATTATGTTTCCAAGGATTAAATTCTTTAAAGATATAAGACACGCAAAATGTGGGTTTCAATACGATAAAGACATTAAAGAGCCATAAGCACATTTAGCTATACCCGCAAGTTCCGCAACAGTATTTATGGAGAAAATCGATAGACAGTTATTAAAATATGTCGTCAGATAGTAAGTAGAGACTAAGCGTAAACAATGTATAACTCGTATTGGAATTATTTATCATATGATTTCATGTAAATCGCAGTTTTTGTATTTCTATCTTCTAAATATGGACAAAACATTGACAGGAAACAACAATTTTGAAACGATTTTAAAGCTTTGATATTTTGTAGTGTGATGTGAGACAAAATGAGGGATGGTTTTACCGTGTTCTAAGTTACCGTCTGACCCCTTGGTGGCCTAATTGGTTAGAACGTCCGTTTCGCATACAAATGGTAGCGGATCCGAACCCCGGCCGAGGCAGTTTAAAGACATATATAAATGGTACTAGCAGCTGCCTCGCTCGGCGATCAGCATTAAAAGTTTATTATTGAGACTGGGTCTCCCTGATGTCTGGATAATGTCAATGATGAACATAATGCTACATTTCGCTGGCGAGATTCCCCACTGTTAGACATCACTATAAACTTCCATGCCTATGACATCGTAACAATATATTTAAAATTGTGAAAGCTACGTCTAATCTCTCTTTACTGTCTGGAAACTAGGGAAAAAGACAATTCGAATAATGGAGAATGACCATCAATTGATGGATATTTTCAATTATTTGTCATTGACTCTCCCTGTATTGTTTTGTGGACATATAATTATTCGGTATCCGAGACAGTATTGATACTGTTTGAAGAAAATAATAACTAAAGATATATATTTTGTCATTGCTACCTTCTTTTTTCTAAAGAACACTACAAGAGTACCATTTACAGCAAATCATGTACGTGTGTTCCTTTGCTTGATTTTCTGTTTACCAAGGATGTTAGTGTAAACTACTATTGGCGGTCATTATTGTATCACTCTACAGATGTAGTTGCAAATATGATTTTGTAGGACAAAACTGATCAATTTTTGAGGCAAAGCTCAAAAATATTTTTCCTACATGAACTATTTCTGTAATAGAGAGCATACTTAAAATTGTTACTTTTTAGGTTAAAACTTAATTTGTCCGTTCGTCTGTCACACGGTCATTATAAGCAGTAATCGGAAAGTGAGTCTAATCCACCTTTTCACAAAAATAGTGAAAAAGACCCCTCCCCTCGAGAAATGATAACAGAAGAACACAAAAGATAACAACACAAAGATGCATTCCATTCAGCAGTAGAATACATATAAATTTATTTTAAATGAAACTTTACTTAAACTTTGATCAGATACCTCAAGCATCAGTCTGAAAAGTTAAACATACATTTGGCTCCAAACCCTACCGATCTCCCCAGTAAAATATGTAATGAGGTTCCCTATAGGTGACCTATATACTGAAAAAAGTCTACAGCCATTCCGTATAGGTGACCTTTATACTGGCAATTTATATGACAAACAACTGTCCAGCAAAGATGCAAATTATGTATTCGCTTGGGATATCTACGTGTCACTCTTGACCGTTCCGGTGGTCATGTGCTTAGAACATCCTGGAGGTCGTGGTTTCGAACCCCTGCCAGTTCATACCAAAAACTTATACAAATGATACTACCAGATGCCTTGTAAAGCCCCAGGCATTTAAGAGGTTAATAATAGAACTGTTTGGCCTGGTTGTCAGGATAATGTGACAGGGTAGGACATCCTAGAGATATGACTTAACAAATGTTAAAACTACGTAAAGAATACAAATCACACACACACACACACACACACACACACACACACACACACACACACCTGTCATCCTGATATTGATTAGAAACACGTCATCCTGACAGTGACTGGGTATCTGTCAATTAAATGAAAGAGCAATAAGTTTATTATATGAGTCAGTATATGTTCTTATTATCCAATGCCATTTCTTGTTCCAAAAGGTGTGCCTCTTCAACGGCAGAGCATCCTTACCTCCACAAAAGAACAAGGCACCGTTGCTGTATCGTCTAATAAAAGAAAACCGCCCTGTGAAATAAATACAATACTCTTTGCATTTAAGTCCATGTGATTAATGCAGCACCATTCCACTCGGTCCTGCTGTTGGTAAGCTTCAACATTCTCATTTTGAACAACCATTCTAGACATGTAACTAAACATTGCCAAACACAGGGTTTCAGCTACTCAAAAAAAATTTTGAAAGCATTTTTATTTTATATTGGTGAAATCTGAAATAACCAATGGAAACGCAATTTTAAAAATCGGGAAGGGAATCGAATCATTCCTACTCTTCATCCAGTGATTTATCTCTAAACTCTTACGGTATTAGATTTCATCAGATTGGTTGTTAAAATTAGCGTATACAGTGTAATAAGGTAACATAACATGACCCCAAAAAATAGTTGCTGTCAGATCTTCATTTTATAACAGCGGAGATCAGATTTTAATCAGATTGACCCCTTTGTATTAAAATGAATTATGGAGGTTCATAACGTATATCGTCCTATGATATTTACATTTGCATCTATAATTGTTAATTGTTATTTGTTTTCTGTTGCTCATGATTCGGTGTTCGGAAGATATTTCTAAAAACCAATTCATATCAGCAGACTTTAATTCTGTATAGTATTTACATCGCTTTTGTACCCAAATATAAGACATTCTCTGGATGTTCCAGTGTATATCTGTCTAGTAATTTCAAATAGGAATAATAATTCTTTGTATTAGGTGTTTGAGTCGTGTTTGTGCTGTATGGCATGAAGTACCGGGCTACGCTTTCAAAGGTTTTCAAATGGGTCACGTGTGAAATTAAGGTCTGATAAATGTTTGGTTATAAGGCGATTTTAGAGGGAAAGTACCTGGGCGTTTAAAACCTGGTAGTTTTCAACCTTGTGGATCTTCTTGCGATTAGCTTTACAGTGAAAGAGGGAGACGCCTGCTTGACATGGTACGCACCAAACGAAACCCATCATAACCAGATCATACTGATTCAAAACCCTTACCGATCTGCGATCAATAGAACAATAACAAGAATGTTCCCAGGTTATGATGTTGGGAGTGATCACAGGCGCGTGATTATGAATTTCCGAGTGAGGCTGAAGAAATTTAACAATCCAAAGAATGTCAGGCTTAAATTTAACCTTGAGCAACTGAAGGACCCTAACATCTGCACGTGATTGCAAGCCACAATTGGAGGAAAATTTACTCCGCACCTTGTGATGGATGTTGAAGTTAAAGTGATGACAAACATGTTTAACACAGTCATGACAACATCCTCCATGGATACCATTGGCCTCCATCGGTCACATAAACAGACCTGGGTTACAGAAGGGATTCTGAATTTGTGTGATGCTCAAAGAGACCTCCAACTCACAAGACACGCAACAGGGGCAATGGAGTACTAAGAAATAACAAGAATATTAGAACTAAAAACTTGAAGAAAGCAAAAGAAGATTGGATTGGCCAAAAGTGCACATAAATAGAGAGCATTCTGATAAAGAATAAGAGCAAAATGTCATTCCAAATTGTGAAAGACCTCACAAGATAGAAACACCCAATAGCATTACCATTCAAGACGAAAATAGGAAACGCCTCACAGCAGCGAGTGACATTGCAGAAAGATGGATTGAGAATTGTAAAGAGCTATATAACCATCAGTCCACAGAAGACTTAGAGGTGCTTGAAGTTCCAAACTCCACAAATGATGATGATTTCCCCATTCTCAAAGGAAAGGCGGAGTCAGCAGTAAAAGCGCTGAAGGATGGAAAGGCAGCTGGAGTAGCCAACATCCCAGATAAACCTACCAAGAAAGGGTGGGGGTGGGTTGGGCAAATCATTGATAGAGCTACTAACAAATACATACGAAGAGATATGGCAGACAGGTGAATAGCCAACTCAGTGGATCAAGTCACTGATTATAACACTCCCCCCAAAAGGCAATCTACAGCTGTGTTACAATTACAGAACTATCACTTTGATAAGCCATGCTAGTTAGGTGATGCTGAAGATAATCTGGAACATACTGAAACCACAAGAAAAATAAATAATTGCTGAATAACAGGCAGAGTTTCGGAGTGGAAGAAGCACAACAGAACAAATATTCAATCCTAGGGTTCTGTGTGAAAAGTACTGACAATATCAACAAGAAGTCTAGAGGGTCTTCATAGATTTCAAAAAGGCCATTGACAGAGTGTGGCATGAGGTATTGTAGGCCACAATGAAGATGTACAACAGGGGTCAAAAAGTGACCGATTCCATCAAGCAGATGTTCGCCAAGGCTACCAGTGCAGAAATTGCTCAAGGTTATGTGTGGGACTTAGAGCGCATCATGAGCGAAGCCATGGAAATTCACTGTGGAGCAGTTAGCATTGAAGGGCCTAACATCAACAACCTTCGCTTTGCAGACGACATTGATGGGCTGGCAGGCAGTGAAGACGATCTTGCCACCTTAACGAGGAACCTGGATGAAACATCTTCCAGATATGACATGAAGCGCAGAGAAGACAAAACTGATGCCAAAAAGAGGCAACAAATCTCAGCCAAGATTAAAGTCAGAGGACAGTAAGTGGAAACAGTGAGCCTTTCAAATATCTTGGTTCCATAATCACCGACGCGGGATCAAGAGCATACATTTTCTCACGAACAGCACAAACAGCGCCAGCTATGTCAAAGCTAAGACTCATCTGGTGAGACAACACTATCTGTCTGAAGACTAAAATCAGACTATTGAGAGCACTAGCATTCTCACTCCTTTTGTTTTCATAGGAGTCCTGGACCGTGACAGCAAAATTATAACGAAGAATCCAGGCAATTCAAATGAGATGCTACATAGCCATCCATAAAATCTCTTACATGGATCACATCACAAATGAATAAGTGAGCAACACCATCATACCTCAACAGCTGGAGATGTGAGTTCTTGTAGTAGACGGCTGACTGACAAGACGTTCCGTAATATAAAGAGCTTTACATGCAGTGATGTATGTATGTAAATATGTATGTATGTATGTATGTATGTATGTATGTATGTATGTATGTATGTATGTATGTATGTATGTATGTATGTATGTATGTATGTATGTATGTATGTATGTATGTATGTATGTATGTATGTATGTATGTATGTATGTATGTATGTATGTACGTACGTACGTATGCATGTATGTATGTATATTGTCTGTGCATTGAAGGCATCCAGTTCATCTCATCAAAAGCACTTCGCACGTTCGTCATATGATGAAACGAACTCACTTTTTTTAAATAACGATATAATATACATTATTCACCATCGGGTATCATGGTACGCCGAAACAAAACTCTAGTACAGGATTTTAATAAATAAATAAATACAGTTTATACAATTCCGCGACGGCTACACCCTGTTATATATTATGCAACATGACCTGTGTGGTGATCAATACTTCTTATATACTGCCAAGCACCCTGCAAAATAATATCCAACACTCCATGTATGGTACGTAATGCCCTCACATATTTTTGAACAAGTCTTATATAGTGACCAATGCTTAGTCATCCACCATCCAACATCTAAACATTAAGATCCAACACCACACATTAGCTATCCAAAACGCCATGTGAAGTGACCTATATTTAACCTTTTCCAGCCCCAACATCCCATAATATACTAGAGAACAAAAATAGTTGGATGTAAAAGAATGGGGGTAAAATTAGGCACTATCACACGTAAGAGACTGAGTAAGAACAGGATAAAATGTTAATGGTTTCGTGTACGAGATGTTATTTTAGAGATGTTCTGTTTCTCGCTGTGAAATATTAATGACAGGGATAAATTTGTGCTATGCCGTGATTGAAAAGGATCTATTCTTTATTATGAGATGCTCTTTTAGTGTAGTTGTAAAAGCAATGTGGGTGGAATCGCACAGATAAATTAAGTATGAAATATGGTCGCGACCAATGTTTTCTATTGACTCGAAAATGGAATAATGACTCCAAGTGGATTTGGTCAAATGTTATTAGAAATGCAGGATAATGGTAATTGGTGGTCTAACGTCTCATTTAGAGATTTCATTTGTTTAATTCAGTAATTAGTGCCATGTTTTGGTCTGTAAGACTCAAGGTTCATTAGCTGATCATTCTTAAAGTATTAACTAAATTAGATATTGATCGAAATTCATTATACAAAACAAACGTTTGCTTCCGTCTCAATACAGAACGGATCTTGCACAGACTTCTGCGTTGAGATATTTGTTAATCGAACCACGGTCAGATTCCTGGCGTTGGAGGATAGATTTATATTATATTATATTATATTATATTATATTATATTATATTATATTATATTATATTATATTATATTATATTATATTATATTATATTATATTATATTATATTATATTATATTATATTATATTATATTATATTATATTATATTATATTATATTATATTATATTATATTATATTATATTATATTATATTATATTATATTATATTATATTATATTATATTATATTATATTATATTATATTATATTATATATATATGTATATATATATGTGTATATATATATATATATATGTATGTATGTATGTATGTATGTATGTATGTATGTATGTATGTATGTATGTATGTATGTATGTATGTATGTATGTATGTATGTATGTATGTACGTACGTACGTACGTACGTATGTATGTATGTATGTTTGTGTGTGTGTATGCATGTTTGTATGTATGTATTTACGTATTCATATATGTATCCATGTATTCATGTATGTATCCATGTATTCATGTATGTATCCATGTATTCATGTATGTATCCATGTATGGGTGTGCGCGCGCGTGCATGCGTGTGCGTATGTGTGCGCGTGACAGATATACTGACAAACTACATAACAAAACTGGTAAAATGATTCACAGTGACTAAATAATGGAAATATGGATATAGTTTACTCAGCTAGCAAACAGTGTTGAATTTTACTATTGTAGTAAAATTAATTCACTCCTTGTGAAATTATGCAAATGAAAAAGCACAGATCTATAACTTATCTATACAGTCCCTAAAGATACAATGAGTTTACGAACGGCTCTACGCTTTCCATATACTACGGACACTAGACTCTGGGCAGCACCGACCAACAACGGACATTTCAAATACTGGACACTCCAGATAATGGATATCACCAGATACTGTACATTTACGACACTCCAGATACAGGACAAATTTACATCTGAGACACTGCAGATACAGGACAAATCTACATCTGAGACACTGCAGATACAGGACAAATCTACATCTGAGACACTGCAGATACAGGACTTTCCATGCACTACACAGCACCGGACAACACCGGACACTCTGGACGCTGGATATTCTAGACACTGAACAGCTTCTCCCCTCCAGACACTGGACATTCCAGACACTCGACACCGGACAATGCCAGGACATTCTGGACATTTCCGGATACTGGTCAGCAGTATATCTGGAGATATGCGAGTCCTGATAGTAGACAGCCGACTGACATGACTATCTTTAATGTAAAGAGATTTACATACGCTGAGGTATTTATACACATATATTGCCTGTGCATTGAAGGCATTCGGTTCTTTGAAATACGACACAATATACATTTATCACCTTCGGATATCGTTGTAAGCCAAAAATTAAACTCTAGTAAACGATTTTTATAAATAAATAAAAAGGGTTTATACAATTTGCGGAAAGTATTATCTGTTTTGTTTTGTAAAATAATACATTGTGAACTCGTGTTGCTTATATTTTGATCAATACAATCATTTCCCTGCAAATACAGAATTTCTATTAAACATTTGATACATTCTTGTTTGAGGGGATTTAAGCTATTATAATGCTGCCTTACTTGTGTAAAACCTACAATTTTAACGTCATGGTGGAATATATTTATTCCTTTTGGAATACCTGGTGCTAATATTCACAAAAAAGTTGTTTGAATTCACTCTTTTCTTGCAGCCGTAGTTGCGAAAATTACAATTCGAAGTTGATTCAATATTTCTGAAATCCAAAGATTGTTTAAACCAATGCCAAAACAGTCCGACTACACACTATACGTATTCTAGTTCTCATAAATAGAAGAAAATGAAGAAAAAAGGTACAATTGCTTTATCGAAAGGAAATTTAACGGTATCATTTAGATATGCATAGAAATGACCATTAAGATATTCTATAGATTGTATTCTAACAATTTGCAAAATTCCTCTTTCTCAAATAATTCATATTTTGAAAGACTTACAATTTGTAAAACTGTATAAATGGAATAAATATTACACAGTGGGACTATAAGCGCTTCAAGTATACATTTGGAAACAATAATTTAAAAGAATTCAATCTGAAGTCTTTCTTCCAAAACTATGATGGACTTTTTACTTAGGCTATAACTGCTAATAAAATTGATTTCATTACTCAAGATAGCACACACAACATAATTAAATTCGTCCTGTTACGTATATCTGATTTAATATATAATTAATTGTTTGCTTGTCAGTTTTAACATTTTTATGTTCCTTACTTTCTATTGTAACATAAATTTATTTACTAGAGATTATGTCTTGTTTTTCTTCAGGTTGGCCTGAATTATTCTTTGGTAAACAATTAATGTTGTCATATATCCTGACCTTGACTCAATGTTAGTGTCATCCACGTAAAAATGTTTTATTTTAAGTTTAAAATGATTAGTGGTTGTAGATGTCAAGATGCCCCTAGTAGATTAAGATGTAAACAACTTTTTTATAATCTTAAAATGATTGATTCTCGTCAAGGTCATGTTAGGAATACGTGATATAAACGATCACATGACTCCTTTCCCCCTTTGTGATTTTGCAGTTTGGGGATGTTTTTGAAAGTGTGACTTCCATCTTGGATTTTTCAACAGGACTCAAACTTGAATCTATTAAAACATCTTATTAATAGGACGTTTGTAATTTAATTCGTGGATTATTCTTGGATTTTGGATTTGATTCTAAAATATGTAAGTTATTTTTCCAGTTTTACAATATTTTTTCCATGGAAATAAATTATTTGTTTAATGATGTTAACCTTGTTGTGTTGACTTTTTCTGTGTTACTGTTTATTAGAGCCTAAACATGTAACAATAGTGACGACGACTGATTATAAGAAAATGATTTTTGTACGATCAACAAAACCACGGGCTGTAATCTTACAATATATATGGAATGTTTCATGCCGTTTTTTTTAACGACACCACCTCACCCCGGAAATAAGAAAGAAACAGAAAAAGCAAAGAAAAAACAAACAAGTAATAATGGTGCTTCGCCAGCGTGTCGCCTGTAAAAAAAATGTCTGTGTTTATCAGTTTTTCGGTTAATATCATGATTTAATGTAAATACCCAGTTTAAGAAAACGAAATAACAGAACATTTACATTTTTAGTTGTTGAAATCATTAAATCTCGATAATTATCCATCTCGTTATCAGTTGCGTTTGGACACATAGTAACATAATTAAATAAAGATTAAGTCGAAAAAGAATTTTGACATTTGCTACACCTTCCAGACTATAATATTTATATAACGATATTAGGCTCTGCTAGAAAAATGAACTTTGATTGGTTGTTATTTATAGATTTACAAGAATCTGAGTTAATCCCTAGATCGTCATCAGCCGCCATATTTGTGGACGCATATTTACCGTTGACTTTGTGTGGTGTTTGGAAATTGAAATAAATTCATCAAATCTTAAAATACCTTTACAAAAATTACATAAACAATACGCAAACCAAGCTTTCTGCATATATCAGTGTGTCTTGTTAACAATGGTAACTTTCGGTGACCGCATATAAGAGACATTGCCATGTTGTCCATCGTTTATGGTACAATAGGCTGAATATCATCTGCTAGTGACCTTACCGGGAAGCGTATATTCAAAGCCAAGCATTCAGTACATCTCTAGGTGGATTCAAATTGCACCAAAAGTTATTGATGTGAACGAACATCTCCTATAGACACCCTTACGTGTATTTAGGATCTGTTAATCATTCCTTTTCAAGGAAGATTTCGAAATTGAAGTCTCTCAAGCGACTCATTTGATACGTCTTTATTAGATTGAGGTCCATTTGGAAAATTAGACCTTTTTGACTGGATTCCAAAACATACACATTGATTTTGCGGATAATTATTGTAAACACACTTCTTATTTATTTTGCGTGGGATTTCTGAATGCTTCAGCTTAACTCAGTTTTAATTAAAAATTATCAAGATCACTAATGGCGATATAAGGAATTTCATTTGGCGTTGCAGTCTTGAAATTGGAATATTATCTATGTGTTGCATCAGCAATACAACTGATATACTTTGAGACATTACCAATTTCACACAGCGTCGCTACTGCCACGCTTAGTGAAAAAATATATTTTACTTTTTATATTGCATGCGTATTTAGTGTAATTACGTTTATTACAGTGATTACTACAATGTAATTACGTTTTATTAAAGTGATTACTACAATGTAATTATGTTTAATTGCAGTGATTACTACAATGTAATTACGTATGATTACAGTGATTATTGCAATGCAATTATGTTTAATTACAGTGATTACTACAATGTAATTACGTTTTATTACAGTGATTACTACAATGTAATTACGTTTATTACAGTGATTGCTATGCTTACACATCTTGAAGGTGAATTTCGTCGTTCATCGAGATAGATGCAGCAGAAATTTAAAAAAATACTTATACTAATTTATATATATATAAGAGAGAGAGAGAGAGAGAGAGAGAGAGAGAGAGAGAGAGAGAGAGAGAGAGAGAGAGAGAGAGAGAGAGAGAGAGAGAGAGAGAGAGAGAGACAGACAGACAGACAGACAGACAGAGGGAGGAGGAGAGAGAACTAATGTAAATAATCATTATTCAACGAGAAATGTTATATAACGTAATTCAGATATTCTGAATGTCGAAATATATGATTGTCTTAGAATTTAGAACCACTGCTTATGAGATTGGGGTGAGTGAAATTAAGCCGCACACCTTGGAAGTACATGCAATGTGAATTTAAACCTTAGTTGGATATCTTAAGTCCGTAATCTTCTGAGGAAGTCTTGAGAATGAATAGTGCTTTCCTCGTCTAACATAAAATGGACCGTGTATCTGTCTTATGAGAAAAAAACATGGTTTAGTGCTAGGAGGCACCATTTCTGAAGATACAGTATTAATTTTAATTTCACGTAAATTCTTTTTTCTTTGATTGTTTTATGCAATGGGTTTGATATGACTAGATTCCATAGTATGCATTGTGTATTCAATTTCATAGCAATGTGTTGATGCTAGAGTTGTTATGAAATTTATCTTTGCAATTTTACAGCTATTAACTCATTGGTATAATTGATGGCATGGGACCCAATATTTTCAAAAGTTAAGGATTTACACTGGGTCATATGAAATAAATGTGAAATAATTTCCTTTGGCGGTTAGGACGATATTGATTATCCTGAGATAGTGATATTTATCTAATTATATTTGATTTTATAATGTTCAATAATCTTCTAGGGTTAGGATTTGTGATTTGTAAACGAACGTGTAGAAACATATGGTAAATGTTGATAAACCGCACATGTGGTAATTTATGACCTGTCTCTTTGAAGCGATGGTAAGTTACTAACGTATTAAGTCAGAATTTACGCATTGTCTGGATAGCTAGTGTGTTCTGAGTAACCTAATTAATGGAATGTTATGTACATCGAGAAGGTGGTATATATAAATATATATATATATATATATATATATATATATATATATATATATATATATATACATACATACATACATACATACATACATACATACATACATACATACATACATACATACATACATACATACATACATACATACATACATACATACATACATACATACATACATACATACATACATACATACATACATACATACTTGGGGATAATTTTGTCCTTTGCAGAACGCGCTTTCCGAGAGAGAATGAGGCGAGGCAATCCGAAGACGGAAGTCCGGAAGGACGAGAGAGTCGTAATAGAAAGACTGGAGTAAATAGGTAAACGGTCGAGTAGAATGTGATGTAATCCGTTGTGGGCATTACACTCCTTTCATCACTCATTATAATGATGAAATACATTAAAATTATACACTGCTATTAATTGTTGATAGAACTTAAGTTGAATTGATATTACTACTATTAATTTGTTGGATTTAATGTGTGGGTTCTTTTTCTTGTCTAAGCGAGGATCGTACTACATTTTATTTCTCCCAATACTCTTGCACAGTTCTCTGTTGGTATTATATATATATTCACTCAAACCAGGTCAACATGTCGAGAGATATCATTCCCTAAATAACACAGTTAAATCCAATTAACTACCCCTCCTCCTAAGAGAATTACGTTACAAAGTGGCGGCTTTTTTCGGGATATCTTTTGAACAGTGTGAGTGAGAGAGGCCGAGTAGGATATTGAAAAGAAACTACAGTATCATAGCTTTGATATATTATGTTATTGTTTAAACAAGGAATTAGAATAATGAATTGAGTCAATATATTATGTAGTTAGTCCATGCGATTGTTTGATATTTCTTTAATATATGTTTTGGCACTGTAAGAAATTAAAGTTCCATTCCCGAACTGCTTTCATTGGCTGTCGTTGTCTGAATTCAAGTAAATCAGATAGAAATATTGCCTTGAATTACACTTGCGAGAAGAGATAATTAAGGACGTTAAGAGGGGGTAATTGCACATTGTTGATGCGAGCCAGATGAGTTCGGAAAGAAATTCAGGATTTTGTAATGCCAATCGATGTTAGGCGGTTTTAGAGTGATTCAAATAAATCGATAGGTTAATAATACCTTATTGGAATAGAATACGGGTTAGTATTCACAAAGAAACTGCTTCCTGTAAGACAGTAAGAGTTACTAAATACTTAAGCTAAGTACATTGGTTGGTGATGAAATCGAGTATACTAGAATGGCAACTGATATGCAGGTCAAAGAGTTTAAATCTATCGGTAAAGACTAATTAGGCTAGAAAGGGATCCAGTGAGCGGAATTTGTATAGTGGAGTCTCAAGGAATACAGTGAACAGCAGGTGGCAGAAAAATAAAGATTTATGCAAACCGAGGAGAAAGAAAGAATTAAACAAACAAAGGAAAAATTAGAGCTTGTTAGTTTGCAGGCCGAAGAAAGAGCCAGGAGAGAGAAATGCGTTAGCCATGAAGAGACTGAGGATCAAAGCGGAATCTCAGAGGGCAGAAGAAGTGAATGAACTAGCAGGACGAATAAGCAAGAGATAGACGTATCGCCCAGATAGCAATGCCGAAGTATAACGACAGAGACGAAATTATTGATAACGTTTAAACTCATTTTGGAAAGTTAGCTTTAATCATTCATATACCCAAAGATCATTTGGCCATTAATATATCTGCATTTTTTGCAAAGAGCTGCCAAGGATGTCTATCATAAAATGGCACCAACTGAAGTAGACGATCACGACGACCTCAAGAAAGCGCTTTTAGGCACTACGAGCTGTCGGCTGAACGTTTTCGCAAACATGTATGTGAGTCGTATAAATGAGCAACATAGAGACAGGCACAATCTCATACAGGCGTGGGCGTGCTTCTTGATAAATGGATTAAAATGACAGACACTGAAAATGGCGTTAAACCCCACGAAACCAAACGTGATTAATTTTGTAATATATGGAATTTTCTTGTACTGATGTATATCTCATTCCAATGCGGTTAAGAATTGATTTTATTTAGGGCTTTTTAATGTTATTTCTTTTCGGAGTCGGGGTTAGATGTTGGTGGCTATGATCATTATTGTTGTTTGTTTTAATCCTGAACAATTAAAAATTTATAAATAACAAAATTAATAAATTGAATTCTTGTTAAATTATGCTAGTCTGTGTCTCGCGGCCAGTCGAAAAGACTGTGGCATTGCATCTCTTCTATTGTTTTACAATATCTATTTTGTGGTATAAACTGAATGCGTACATGTCCGAGAAAGATTACTGTCGACGAAAGAACTTTACAGCATACGGCGGAAGCTATTTGTTGTGTAACGGTATTATTCTTGTCATTTAAAGGTTTGAACGATGTACGATAAAACATCGCCTCCTGATTATATATCCTCAAGCAATGCATTTGACTTGTGATATAATTATCTTTGAAACTGAAATAAAATAAATAAATAAAATAAATAAATAAAATGAAACCTACGTTTATTGAATTTTAAGTTTCAATAAATAATTAAGTTGCCAATGCGTATATCTGACAATTAGATTATACTAGATATAATGTATGGTCTTTCTTCAGACAAACGATATAAATGACGGATTATCTGTGTACAGATCCAATAAAAGCATCAGATTTGCTGAAGAGAAAATGAAACTCGATGACAAGTCCATATTTTTACTTGCACATAATGTTACTTTCTATCAAAGCTTGTTCTTAGTTTTCTTGTTCCTGTTCTGTTTGTCCTTCCGCGTATGGTGTAATATTGATTATCGGAGAGGACAAAATAATTCGGAATACGATGAAACTGACAAAACAGATTATAGTGTCATGTCATTTTAAATCAGGGTGTTAGTTAAAATCGACGTTGTCTGTGCCGAAATATTGCTTACAGCCACAAATCACCCCGCTTTTAACTTTATAATACTAAGACACGAATAATAAAAGAAACGCATGATCGATTTCCTGAACTATTAGTATCAATCATTCTGACAATTTGCATACTGTTTGTGTCTTCTGTAGACAAATAATTAATGAGACGTTTGCTGGTATGCAGCCGATTTTCTCACTGACGCATTCTGCAGGTTGGGTGTCATATCGAATGTTGAAACCCGTATTATGTCAGTTACGTTTCTTAACTGTGTTGAAACCCGTATTATGTCAGTTACATTTCTTAACTGTGTTGAAACCCGTATTATGTCAGTTACGCTTCTTAACTGTGTTGTAACCCGTATTATGTCAGTTACATTTCTTAACTGTGTTGAAACCCGTATTAGGTCAGTTACATTTCTTAACTGTGTTGAAACCCGTATTATGTCAATTACATTTCTTAACTGTGTTGAAACCCGTATTATGTCAGTTACGCTTCTTAACTGTGTTGTAACCCGTATTATGTCAGTTACATTTCTTAACTGTGTTGAAACCCGTATTAGGTCAGTTACATTTCTTAACTGTGTTGGAACCCGTATTATGTCAGTTACGTTTCTTAACTGTGTTGAACCCCGTATTATGTCAGTCACGTTTCTTAACTGTGTTGAAACCCCTATTATGTCAGTTACGTTTCTTAACTGTGTTGAAACCCGTATTATGTCAGTTACATTTCTTAACTGTCTTGAAACCCGTATTGTCAGTTACGTTTCTTAACTGTGTTGAACCCCGTGTTATGTCAGTTACGTTTCTTAACTGTGTTGAAACCCGTATTATGTCAGTTACATTTCTTAACTGTCTTGAAACCCGTATTGTCAGTTACGTTTCTTAACTGTGTTGAAACCCGTATTATGTCAGTTACATTTCTTAACTGTGTTGAAACCCGTATTATGTCAGTTACGTTTCTTAACTGTGTTGAACCCCGTATTATGTCAGTTACGTTTCTTAACTGTGTTGAAACCCGTATTATGTCAGTTACATTTCTTAACTGTGTTGAAACCCGTATTATGTCAGTTACGCTTCTTAACTGTGTTGGAACCCGTATTATGTCAGTTACGTTTCTTAACTGTGTTGAACCCCGTATTATGTCAGTCACGTTTCTTAACTGTGTTGAAACCCCTATTATGTCAGTTACGTTTCTTAACTGTGTTGAAACCCGTATTATGTCAGTTACATTTCTTAACTGTCTTGAAACCCGTATTGTCAGTTACGTTTCTTAACTGTGTTGAACCCCGTATTATGTCAGTTACGTTTCTTAACTGTGTTGAAACCCGTATTATGTCAGTTACATTTCTTAACTGTCTTGAAACCCGTATTGTCAGTTACGTTTCTTAACTGTGTTGAAACCCGTATTATGTCAGTTACATTTCTTAACTGTGTTGAAACCCGTATTATGTCAGTTACGTTTCTTAACTGTGTTGAACCCCGTATTATGTCAGTTACGTTTCTTAACTGTGTTGAAACCCGCAAAGCACATTTTATATTTGTTGATCTCGCCATGTTTGCCAAGTACAGAGATGAAATATTTTAGTCCGTACACCATTAACCTTTAGAGAAAAAGGTACTCGACTCAAGCTAGATCGGATAAAAAGTTCTGACCATCGGTATATCTCGCGGCCATTTGCGTTAATTCGAAAAATAGGCTTTAATATGGGTTTGATCATTCAGCTGTCGCGGGGTACACCACATATTGCACTAGAAAACACAAATAGTGTTGAGACTGGTGTTACGAGTTCAAACTCTAATAAACGGTAACAACGAAAGAGTGAAAACATCAAGTTTTGTACAAATTTAACAAAGTATTCATTTCCCTGGAAAAACACTGAAAAATGGGAAAAAACGAACGTTCAGTTTTAAGAACGAAATCGAAAATTTTCATAAGAATAATCCACAAATTAAATTAAAAAACTCCTAGTAATGAAATGTTCTAAAAAGTCAAGTTCGTATTCTGTTGGAAAATCCAAGATGCCAGACTTTGATAAAGTTCGAGTCTTGTTATAAAAGATCTAGGTCAACATTACTTGTTTACCAAAGAATAATTTTGTCAACCGATTTTCTCAAACAACATCATCCCTCGCGAATAAATTTACATTATAATAAAACAAAATAAAAAATAAAACAGAATTTGAAACATACAAATAATATTAAATTACAACAAATGTATATCATATCAAATCAGATATGCGTAACATCGAGACCTTCTATCCTACCTCTACCTTGTGAAATTTTTTAAAGATGTTTAATTTTATTCAGTGTTTCTTTGTCGAGAATATTCCAGTTGCATGTTTTGCGTTTCCTGACACTTTATTTGTCTTAAGCGGAACACTGCAATGTGAGTTAAATGCTTTGATCAAAAGCGTCGTCATGTCTTGATCAGAGTGATTGGAATGACACAGTAGAACATGTGTGGGTCTTTACATCAAAACTTAATAAGGACTAAAAACACACAAATAAAGGATATTCCTGTTGAGTGAGGTCGAAAGTTACCAGGTATTGACAGCCGATCCTTCTAGCGACATCTAACGGAGCCGGCCTGAATCTATATGCATATAATTTTACGCGTTCAGGCTATGTCCATGGGCTATCAGCAGCATCTTTATGCTCGTGGGCTATCATCAGCATCTTTATGCTTAATGTCTATCAGTACTGGGCTATCTGCAACATCCTGATGCCCAATGGCAATCAGTATCGGGCTATCAGCATTATTTTGCTCATGGACTATCAGTTTGGGGCTATCAGCAGCATTATTTTGCTCGTGGGCTATTTAGTATGGGGTTATCAGCAGGTCCGGCGCTTCCGCTAGGCGAACTAGGCAATCGCCTAGGACGCTGGGCTAAGGGTTTATTTCATGATGGGCGGGTGGGGGAGGGCGTGAGTGGAAGGGGGGGGGGGGGGGCGCCAGATATCTGATCTCGACTAGGGCTACAAAATGCCTTGCACCGGCGCTGGTTATCAGCCACATTCTCTTGCTCAGTAGATCAAAGAAAATAAGTTAAACATGCGATTAATTAAATAAGCAGTGACGCATACTTGCGTATTAAATAAGCAGTGACGCATACTTGCGTATTAAATAAGCAGTGATGCATACACGCGTTCATTGTCACCTAGCTTTCTTTGCGTTGCGTGATAAGATCTAAGGAAAAGCTAGATAACAAAGGCTTCAGAATAGTTAATTGTCATGACATTTAATTGAAGTTGACGGCAAAATCCAAACACACACTTAATGACTTCTGGCATGGCCTGAATATACAAAGATAGCGCTAATTGGCTGGCAAAGAGAGTATGAATATTTATTTTTAATCTAGGATCAGATGTAATAAATGTCAGTTATGAGGAACCCTATATTGTACTGCGCCTGAACAAGAAGAGCGTAGTCTCTTGACTAATCACTGAAGATTAAGGAAATGAATTAAAGCTGGAAGCCATGTCCTCTTTTAAAGATTGTCCCACTGGGGAAAGAATTTCATATTATGTTATTTTCTGTTATTTAGCTGGCTTTTATACATAACATAGTAATGACCAGCATTGTTATACTTTAAAGTACAGTAAAGTCGAGAACATGAAAATGTGTTAATTGCCGTCGATTAATACATTTAAACGTAAACTGCATTTAATTTGAATTTTGTATAATAATATTATTAATTGATTTATTTTCCACCATCTAATTGGGTCTAAACAGTCATGTGATACTGATCGGGAATTATATTTTTAATACGGTATATTCTGTTGACTAATGTTCTTCTATTGCAGTATGAGTGAAGCTTTGTTTATATTAATTCCTTACACCACAATAATAAGAACGTCGCAAATTCCACCCCATTGACTTTAGACCAAACTATGCAACCCCAAAAAGTCGGCAAATAGAATTTCAAAAAATATTATATCACAATCCATCCTGCACTTGAACACGCCATCTGCAGCCAAACAAAGCATATGTCAGGCGTTATGAGACAATCTAAGTTCGTAAATTACTAAACTTTTTGCTTCCAATGCTGATTTTGAGGGTCAAGGTCATAAAATGTGAGCGTGTGGGTTCTCACTAAAAATGAACATGATTTTGTTTTACAGAAATAAAACTTCTTTGAAAGCTAGATCAACACATTCTAGAACATCATCGCACGCCCAACCTAGTAATTAATACACAATACTTTCAGATTCAAAATATAAATGACATGTTCAATATATACAGATCAAAAGAGGATTAAATTTAACGTCATGTTCTATGTATAATACTCTTTTTGTAAGTCTTTTGTACGACTCGGCCAGGGATCAAAGCAACTTCCTTCCGCTGAAGCGGCGGACGCTCTAACCACTAGGCCACCGGAGCGGTTCTTAAATGTAATATAAACGCTAGATATCAAAGCGGATTACAAGTGATTGCTTATATGAAATATTAATTCGTCTAATCAATGCGGGGTCATTACGCGTCATAATGCAGGTGCCATAAACTCTCTCAACGACACCATATATGTTAGAATCAGAACTAACACACTAGGCACAAGTGAAACTAAATTGCAAATCCATGTTACACAATGTATTGATTGCTTTGGCGGGCAATATAAACACACAAAACCAAGTTTGACGCAGGATTATTTCAGCTGACACATTTGACACCCTCCAAATCTTTTACTTTCTGTTTAGAATGGTAGACTATTATATTCCCTACACATTCTCTACATTGTGATTTCAGTATTTACTTTCACAATGTGTCAAAACCCAAACCAAGTTATGCGTTAGTCCAATGCACTCAATCATGGCTGCTATTGATGGGTATTGAACTAGAAACTCTGGGATTACAGGTCTATCGCTCCGCCAAGTTACCGCAAACACTTGAAGCTCCTTTATAGAAATGATAAAATAAAATTCGGCAATATTTATTCTTTAGTAAAGGAGACAGATACGACTGCCACAACGAGAATAGCCTGCTGCCACAACAAGAATAGCAGTATTTGTAATCTATGTTATGAGTAATCTATTTTCGAGGTTTGTATGTCAGACAGTTACACAGGAATTAGACAAATTCGCAATTAGAGAATCTACGGGTTTCTTCAAACGGAGTAGTTTTTCATGATTGATTTCATTTAATGATTAACATATTTCCTGGCGATTCCTGAAACCGCGTCATAGATTTCTTTCGAGAAAGTTTTCTTTCAAGCTACCGGATGGATTGTCTACAGCTGTACGACGGTAGTTATCGATATTTCATCAGGTAAGATTCTATAGAAATACAGTTCTGATTTTCTTCGATATCGGGATCTAAGGTTAATGTTCCTAATAGTTAAGTTTCCCAGACTTAAGTAATCTGAATTTATGTAGTCGTTAATCTTGCTAACTCAGCTCGCTTTTCAAATAGGACATTCTGAAATTGCTATTTTTATCAGTCCTCCTCATTAACACGTCCTAGAGGATTATATGATTTGTAAATATGAGTTGGCATGTATTCTCGTTTGATATAAGATGCATTTCTGATGCAGCGTTACATTTAATGGGATTCCCACATAATTTTTCAGTTGTGTCTATATGAGCTGCCGACCGTATGGTATCATCACGACTGGACGTCATCCAGAAGCCCTGCTGTGTAATCCATCGGTTTGCAAATATGAACGGGTTCCGCTGAGTGATCGCAAAAGTCACGTTTATAGTGATTCGTTTTGTAACTGAATGCTTTTGTAAATAAAAGATATCACTCGAACTTGACTTGATGGACAGCACTTAACGCGTTTTTTTATCTTGATTTTCGCCTTTTGTGTTTCCTAGTAAAGTCAATATGTTTGTGTCACAACCAACACGATCATCAAACATACAAACGGTATGAGCACACCGACAGAGCTAATTAAACAGATGCTAAATACATAATCTATATATTGATTTATTTAATAGCTAAACACTTAAATGGCAGAGCACAGGGGACAGGATGCAATAATAAATATGACGATTGATAGGGTTTTAACGAGCAAGATAACATTACTTAAGAAGCGTGACCAAGTATAGTCTTCACTTGCCTGTATCTAAATAAGTCGGATCAGAACATATACATAACGATATTGCTGCAGACGGAGTTTAGCAAGGGTGTAATATGTCTATTACCTGCAAAATATTGATTATATTGTGTCTAACGAAGCAAGGACAGCTAGACAGACATAGCCATATATGAAGATGGGGTACTTATAACTCCTCGATAACAAAGTTGATTAAATACACGTGATATTTTATATGTAAAATAAACTCCTCGATATCAAAGTCGATTAAATACACGTGATATCTTATATGTAACATAAACTCCTCGATATCAAAGTCGATTAAATACACGTGATATCTTATATGTAACATAAACTCCTCGATATCAAAGACTATTAAATACACGTGATATCTTATGTAACATAAACTCCTTTATATCAAAGCAGGGCGTAAACACATGTTAACTTAAATGAAATGTTTGTGTGATTAGGATTTTTAACGTAGTTTTAACAACTCTTCAGTCATATTGCTACGATGTCGGCAATGAGGCAATTTATAGTGATATCTAGCACTGGGGCATCATTCCACAGACATGTAACATGATCTCCCACCCAATCACATTATCCTGACACCAGGCCGACCAATCCTAACACTAACCTCTTAATGCTGTGCGCCTAGCGAGGCAGTTGTTAGTACTATTTTTGTAAGTCTTTTGTACGACTCGGCCGGGGATCAAAACAACTTCTTTCCGCTTAAACGGCGGACGCTCTAACCACTAGGCCACCGGAGCGGTCCTTAAATGTAATATAAACGCTGGATATCAAGGCGGATTACATACAAGTGATTGCTTATATGAAATATTAATTCGTCTAATCAATGCTGGGTCATTACGCATCATAATGCATGTGCCATAAACTCTATCTACGACACCATATATTATAATCAGAACTAACACACTAGGCACAAGTAAAACTAAATTGCAAATCCATGTTACACAAATAATGAAAAAATTCATCAGTTGTAATACAAATGAGACACGGATCGTAAAATCGGTGTGTACATTTGTATCATCATAAGATGTAATGGAAAAGTAAATTTTGCTGTTTAGTAAATTTTAATAAATGGAAGATTCTGCATGTGAACGGATATTAAAGTAGATGCACGCGTTTCAGTAAAATGATTTTTATTTCTAGTTTAGATAAAAATGTGTTTTAACTGAATCAAAGCTCAGCAGAAAGGGGGGGGGGATAATTCTGCACGCTGCAAGCTACTCGGTTCTTGTTGCATTTTCAAAGTCAACATTCTAATAGGACACGATATCTGATAAGTGGCTGCATTTGAATGTTGGGGGTGGGGTGGGGTAGTGGCTAATGTCTGTCAGTTTTTAGCATAAATGTAACGTACAGTCAAACCATATTTTAAAAGCTTTCTTTAGGAAAGTGTAAAAACACACATCGACATGCGGTTTCTCAATATAAGCTTTACTCTGAATTAATTTGCTGTAAGTTACCTTTAAGAATTTTAAGTATATAATTTCGAATTAAAACGCGGAAACCATCTTATCATAGTAATTCTCTCTGTTTTTGAGATGTGGTGTGAAAATTAAAGTATGAAATAGGAGAGTTATTGACCTCCGTCAATATAGTGTAACTAAAGACAGGTGGGTGTAAACGAGTTATATGTTCGCCGTCAATATAGTGTAACTAAAGACACGTGGGTGTAAACGAGTTATATGTTCTCCGTCAATATAGTGTAACTAAAGACACGTGGGTGTAAACGAGTTATATGTTCTCCGTCAATATAGTGTAACTAAAGACACGTGGGTGTAAACGAGTTATATGTTCTCCGTTAATATAGTGTAACTAAAGACACGTGGGTGTAAACGAGTTCTATGTTCTCCGTCAATATAGTGTAACTAAAGACACGTGGGTGTAAACAAGTTATATGTTCTCCGTCAATCTAGTGCAACTAAAGACACGTGGGTGTAAGATATTAGGCTACATTTCCAAATAAAGAGTTGATTAATACCGTGCTAGGCATTATAAAATCATGCTGTTAAATGCATAATCAAATTTAATAGTTCTGATGGGAAAGGAAATTTGTGATTCAATGTCAGGCTTTTAAATTAAACATGAACCATTTTAACAAAACGATTTTAAAGAAAAATGGTGAAATTTGTATTTCTCAATAATAAACACATCAACAAATTTAATTATAGCCCGACGAGCTCTGAGGACGCTATTTGACATAATGCATGCAAATACAAACGGACGGAAGGACATGGTTTACATTATACGTCCATAAATTCTTGGAGATATGGCCTTCCATATCCGTTAAACATTAAAGTAGACAGATGAAAACGCAAAACTATTCATTGTATTAAGATATTTAGTTTACCTTATATGTATGTTTGTTTGTATGTATGTATGTATGTATGTATGTATGTATGTATGTATGTATGTATGTATGTATGTATGTATGTATGTATGTATGTATGTATGTGTGTGTGTGTGTGTGTGTGTGTGTGTGTGTGTGTGTGTGTGTGTGTGTGGCGTTCATTGAAAATACAGGAAAGTTTATAAGGCCTATTCATGATCATGATGATGATGATTATGGTGATGATTATGATGATTATGATTATGCTGCTGCTGCTGATGATGATATGATGATGATGACGACGACAACGATGATGACGACGACGATGATGATTGTAACGATACGGGCAATAGAAGCAATATACAACTTCCACTACAATTATTCTTATTATTAGTAAACACAATCCCCAAGCACTTAAAGAATACCAGTCCAATACCAATGTTTACAAGAATATACTTCAGAATGTTGCCATGGATACAATGAAAAAATCTTCAGCGATTCCTAAATGTTTCAAGAAAGTATGATTTCACGGTGGCATGCAAAGATGACATTGAAGAATAGAGAAATGTCCAGAACAATTACAATGCCGTTCTAAAAAATTACATTTTGGATAAGTACCGCATTTATGTTCTATAAATACCGTATATATCTGGCAAAATTGTTTGTTTGATTAGGATTTTTAACGTAGCTTTAACAATTTTTCAGTCATATCGCTACGATGTCTGCAGTGAGGCAGTTTATAGTGATGTCTAGCACTGAGACATCATGCCGCAGACATGTAGCATGATGTCTCACCCAGTCACATTATCCTGACACCAGGCCGACCAGTCCTAACACTAACCTCTTAATGCTGAGCGTCAAGCGAGGCAGCTGTTAGTTCCATTTTTGTAAGTCTTTAGTATGACTCGGCCGGGGATCGAACCGACGACCTCCCGCTTCCAGGGCGGACGCTCTAACCACTAGGCCACCGGAGCGGTTATATCTGGCAAAAGCTCGTCATACTATTTAAAGAACGTCATAAAACATGGCGAGTATATGTGTCTGTGTTAAATTCCTGTATTAATAATTCAGTATATAATTCGGTATGAAAAATCCTCAGGAAAGATAATATAAGCTTAATCAAACTCTGAACGGAAATATGATGAAATTGTCAAAATTTACCAAAAATGCAAATGTATTGGTCAAAAAGTCTCAAAACAACTCGTAGGAGAGCTATTCTGAAAAATTTCCGACGTGTCCTAAACTTAAAATCTGCTAATGGTGAACATTGCAAAGAATCTTGCGCTTTTAAAGAACTAATGAACCCCCTCTCTATCTAGACTGTTCCTCTGGCATAGTGGTTAGAGCGTCCTCTTCGGGTGCGGGTTGTCGCGGGTTCGATCAAAAGACTTATAAAATAGTACTATCTTGGCGCTCAAGATTAAGAGGCTAGTTCTAGGATTGTTCGAGCTTGTGTCAGGATAGTGTGACTGTGTGGAGCATAATGCTACATGTAAGTGGCATGATGTCCCAGTGCTAGACATCAGTGTAAAGTATCACAGAGCAGACACCGTAGCGAAATAAATAAAGAATTTTTAAAGCCACGTTACAAATTTAAAACCAGAGAGAGAGAGAGAGAGAGAGAGAGAGAGAGAGAGAGAGAGAGAGAGAGAGAGATAGACAGACAGACAGACAGAGACAGAAACAGAGAGATAAAGAGAGAGACAGAGACAGATAGAGAGACAGAGACAGAAACAGAGAAAAACGAGATCTAAAATACTTTCCAAATGCATTTCTCAATAAACTACTATCACGTTGTAGAATTAAACCAGATTTCAATTTGGGTATATTACACCTTGAGGCTATAATTTCCCTCTGTCAAAATGTATGAGAGTATCCAGCCAGTCATATGATATAGCCGTAAAGATAGAGACGCTCGCCAAATTACGTAGCTTTGTTCACAGGTAAGTGACGATTCTTTGTTTGGAACAATGGAGCATCAACGAGGATCGTAAACATTCTTGACAGACTGTAGACTGTTGGGAGGGACGATGTCTGATCATTATGAACCAACATCCAATCGGAATTGAGCAAGACACTGCAAACATTAGGATATCAAGTTTAGATACATTATCTTGAGAACCAAATTATTAGTATTGGTACAACTATTTTGCGGAAAGTAAGGCAAATAAGCTACTCCAAAGACATTCGTTATTGGCGGGAAAATTGTATATTCTGGAAATAACAAGGATCTTCCAAACAGGTTAGTTATTATTTACTCGATTGTTGTAAAATATAACTGCAAAGTAAGTGTACTTTAATTATTGCAGTATATATACTTTAGTACGTAGAATTACCACTTGTAGTTTGATTTATTCGTAGTACTTGATATACATGCATAGTTTGAGCAATGTGATGTAAAAGACAGTAATACTGTAATTCGCTATTGAGTCAATTCGTAGTAACCTCATGCATTTATTCATTTCATATTATAGATTTGCAAATGTTGAATTGAATTATAAAGTGTGTATAATGGTTGCGGTGTGTAACATTAGTTATAGGGATTTTGCCTATTTGTGTACACTTCGTAGGAGCATCATGTGTAAGGATATATCAGCGCACGCATGGATATATGGATATCTGTGTACACTTTGTTGAAGTGCAGTGTACAGAAATGCGTCTTATTATGTGATATTGTTCTATATAATAAGATTGAGAATATATATATATATATTCAGTGTACACTTAGCAGAGAGAATGTGTATTTTGATGGGCACTAATGCGTGACCATACACGGTAATGGCCTATCTGATGATATTAGTGTTTGAGTGAAATCTAAAGGAATATGTTTTGCTAATGTCCTTCCATGTATTTTTTAGAAGCTTTTAGGGATCAGATGGAATTACCCCAGTAGTTGGTTTGAGTCTCTGGGAGACAAAATAGAAGGTAGAACGGAGGGAGAAATTCAAAGGAAAAACGGAGGGAGACAAAGGAAAAGAGAGACGGAAGACTCGTACAGATGAGTAGGAACTCAGGGCAGGAGAAAATATTCGCACACTAATTCAAAGTATGAAATAGGCCGTCACATGGTCGGGTGATAGAGTTTTAGTTGAATTGTATTTGAGATATGACTGTTATTGAATTATAATAAATTGTTGTTATTTGAATGTCACAATTTGTGTATTCATTAATTTAACTGTCCGCACCGCTGCCTGGGGGCTCAGAGCTTTGCATCCCTCTTTCACTATTTCGATTTCTGACAAAAACGAGCCAGGGTGGGTCTTCTGTATTAAATTAAATAAATTGGGAGCTCCTTATCCCAAATTGAATAAGCACCAACCTTCACAACTACTAAAACGTGTAAAACAATTTGAGAAACAAACGATTATATGCCATCTGGGAAAGAAGCAACTGGGAAAAGTGTACCTAACCAATGATAGCACGAACCTTTCCAAAATAGTCCTCGTTTTGCATATAATATTTTTTTTCGAAAATCTGAAATTTTAAAACCTAAAACCGCCCATTTCTTGTACAGAACCTCAGCACATTGCATATTAAAACTCGGAAGATACATTTGATCTTTGAAATTAAAAGTCGCGCAGGAAAGCTTGCGTGTTTTATAGTATAGTCATAAAATGAAAGATTTCAAGAGCAGCCAAACGCTTTAAAGGAGCTGTTGTTGCAAAACATCATGGCACCATCTGGAACCGATTACATGCCAAGCCTCCAATTACACTGCCATATAAAACCTCTGAATTACTTCAAACCTCTCAAGAAATAAGAAATTTTAGTTATCTTTTCGGATTCCATCTTCACACCGACAATTTTATGAAACCTTACATTTTGCAATCGCTTAATATTCCGGAAGATATTGAAATTTCATTCGCCCATACAATCTACAAAAGTGGTCCGTAACTTGGCTGCCTAGTCACAATGAAAAGACAGATAAAGCAAGCAAGGCTATTATGAATTAACCCATTTCTGAATGGAAGATATCAAATAGATATTATATAAATGAACAAGTTTCATAAACTTGGCAAACATATTTATCATGAGAACACAAGGAACAAAACTTTGTAACATCATTCCGTTATTGTTGAGTGGCATCTCTGAGAAATCGCGAGGACGATACCGATTGCATATGCGACCTTAGTTGACGGTGCATACCTACTGAATGGCGAGTCTTGACCAGTATGCATGCCATGCCAGTGACCCCTGACCGTGTAGCATATACTTGTCGAGTGTATGAACATCCACCCAGAGAGAATTTGTTTCTAATGTAAATTCTAATTTGGGAACTTTATGATATTCCACCATTGACTAGTTTGGACATTTTGTGGGGTGTGGTGTCTATAACAAGGGTTAACAATATATATATATATATATATATATATATATATATATATATATATATATATATATATATATATATATATATATATATATATATATATATATATATATATATATATATATATATATAAGGGTTCTTTTTATTTTATCTTGCAGTACGTTATGTTTAAATTTAAAGTAAACAGATCAAAACGCAAAACTATTCTTTGTATTCAGATAAATCGTTTACCTGGTGTGTGTGTGTGTGTGTGTCTGTGTGCGCGCGCGCGTGTGTCTGATAATGTGAAAACATAGTAGCTGTGCCAATACAGTCACGTGCAAATTTACAAACGTGCCAAAAAATATACATCGTTTGCTGATTTTCTGCGGGTGAATATTGCACATGAAAATCATAGATTCCAACTGAGAAACATTGGCTATTTTCATCATTGTTTATGTGTAGTTCATTCACTTCCATATAATGGATTTCAAAGAGCGGATAAAATGCCGGTCATTCAATCAGTGCCAAATACTATCAGAAAAGAAATACCGTTTCATGCTTGCCCTCAAACTGTGAAGTACCACAGAACACGTGTTGCGATGAATACGAATCCCAACAGCGACGTCCTGCGGCGCTTAATGAATGTATTCAGTCTTTTATCTTATTACAGGACCAATATCAATTAGAGTTGTTACAGTAGTTACCTATTTTCGAGGTAATTGTCTAAATTGTAGATTGAATATGAGAAACGTTTTCAATGTTACGTTTATTTCGTGTGCTTATGAATGAACAAGTGAGTAAATTGGAAAATAAGTTATAAACATTTTTCTTGAATTACGATTACGAAATTACTACCTTTAAATTCTACACTTAAGTGTTAAATATTAGAGAATTGTTGGCGAATAATATTCATATAGCCGTGGGCAACTGCAGCCTTTTATGCAAGTGAAGGGTGACCAGTCAGTCAAGGCCAGGGGAGTTAGTATATTAAGCAGTCTGAAACTTAAGCTAGTAATTACTAAGCAGTTTGAACAGAATCTTGTGACATATTTTCAGCTTCACTTGCATGATTAAACTAATATATATATATATATATATATATATATATATATATATATATATATATATATATATATATATATATATATATATATATATATATCGATCCCCTACATAAATGGTACTAACAGCTGCCTTGCATGGCGCTCAGCATTAAGAGGTTAGAGTTAGGACTGGTCGGCCTGGTGTCAGGATAATGTGACTGGGTGGTTCATCATGCTACATGTCTGCGGCATGATGCCCCAGTGCTAGACATCACTATAAACTGCCTAATTGCAGACATCGTTGCGATATGGCTGAATTTATTTAAAAAGTTACATAAAAAAATCCAAATCAAACAACGAACAAACATACACATAATATGCCAAAACCAATTTTTTTATTCTAAAGATTAAAACAAGAAAAGTTTTTGCTTCACCAAAACTATTCACCAGTTTAAGGTCACGTATCCAATACAGCAACAATCTCGCTATTCTTGTTTACGTGGATGTTATCTCTCTCTCTCTCTCTCTCTCTCTCTCTCTCTCTCTCTCTCTCTCTCTCTCTCTCTCTCTCATTACTAGCATAATGAAACGTTTTTCATGCTACTGTCAACTGCGCAGCTTCCGGTAATATATAACAGGTTAATATCTAGGTGAAGCTAAACTCTGATTAGGCGTACAGAACAGATGGCACCGGAAGAAAACTAAATGATCGATGACTATACATGTCAAAGATACAGGGATCGGGGTCAGACAGACAAACGATTGGTCGGAGTATAAGGCAATTAGTGCCTATTCTTATAGATTTTTTTTTATCTTGAGGCGCAATTAGGCGGCCGATCTTATTAGTACACAAGTCTAGAATTTGGATGGGGTGCGTGTTTATTGTGCGAACAACACAAATTGCAATGACCAATCGGTTGTCAGCTTACTTAACATAGGTTTATACATAACGCAACACTTATTAATATATAAACCAGCTTATTAATTTTAGCGTTTATAATTAATTTCATGGTAAATGCGCTTTAATGATGTAATTTTGCTGTGCAACGGTTTTACACACATGGTAACAATATACATGCAACTTGACAATCAGATGTACAGGTATGCTCAAAATAGGATGAAATTCAAATTGTCCAGTTAAAGTAATGTGTTGCTCAAAATACAGTTTAGCAGCAGAGAGGGGGAACAGACTAATTCGAAACGTCACCCTTTTTTGATTTACAAATCGACTAATGGTGACTAACATAGAAGTCAGTTCAATGACTGTCACAGAATTAGGCGAAAATTAAATTTATTTTCTTCTTGAATTACAAACTAATTTCACCATTTTTTTTGTTTCGTCGTACATGAGTTACCTGGGGTGAATAAGTTGTTTTCTCCAAGGTAACGATTTGCATGTGCCTGACTTTCAATTACATGAAGTCCGGAACATTAGATTAACGTAGTGCACGGTAATCTTGCCGTGATTTCTGCTCACCTATTTGAGGGTATATAAGGCAGAATATTTCTGATCAATATTACGGGACCTAAAGTATCTAATCACAGGATAGACAGCTCGTCTTTCAATCTCCAGCCAAAGGGGTGAGTGTTAAATTTATATTTCGTTTTATTGTGAATTTTATTCAGTTTATCATTTCATATAATGATGCCTTTATTGAAATGCAGATTTTCAACATGGAATATTTGGAATTACTAGTCACTATTAGACTTTAAATGCAAAAGCGTAATCTAAAGTTTAGATTATTTTTTGAGACAACTATTATTAGTCTGGTTTCTTTATTGTAGCTGATAGCATCTCTGATAACGTCGTCTGATAACATCTCTGAGATCGTAGCTGAAATTGTAGATGATTTATTGCGGAACATCTCTGTCACTGATAACATCTCTGATATCGTAGCTGAAATTGTTGCTGATTTATTGTGCAATCGAATTGAAGTATCTGACTGTCTGTCTGTCAGATTGTCTGTCCGTCTACATCTGTCGTGACGTGTAAATATCCAGAAATCTAGAAGTCCGAGTGTCGGAGCTGTCTAGAGTTGTAAACATCCGGGGTGGCATCTAGGGTATTGAGGAACGTTAGTTCTAGTAGATGTTGTATGCTGTCTGTACGTATAACTGTGGTGGATCCGTGAAGGGCAAGTGACCGATAAAAGTATTGAGTCAACCCTAGGTTTTCGGGGAAACTGGGCGGCGATTCAACTGTTGGTGAATCGTACGGTTATACAGGGTCGGGACACATGTGTGTGTTGCAATTGTAGTACAATTGAATACATTGTTGTATTTACATGGTTACTTCAAATCACAATAGTATTTCAAAGCATTGCATGAATCTCAATAAAAGCTAGCAACTTGATTAAATACATGTATATGTTCGTGCTAGTTGTCGCAATCCATACGTGCGATAGTATAGTTTGATGTTTGTGTTTATTATCGTAATTTATACTTGCGTTAATATAACTTTTGTAAAGGTTCCTTGGATCTGTGTATAGTCCAAGAGATTCCTTTGTATCTGTGTTTTATTTTGTATTAATATTTCATTTATTCATGTATTGTGAATGGTTGTGAGTGTAATTGTGGGTTGAACGCATGAGTTATTGTGTTGATACATCATTATTTTTCATTAATAATTTATTTCATAAATTTATATTTTCTTTCACATATTGTGTTTGTGTTGTTCATTTAATCCACCATCCTCTCGGTAACAATTCTGTTACAATGGCGTCAGAAGTGGGATCACTGGATTAAGTGAACTGTCAATCATTTTTGTGAATGTATACATTTAATGTTTATATTTGAGCGTGACCTTCTTGACAAGATAATACTCAAGTTGGGGTGTATTTTTGTTTAGTTTATCTAGGTCCGTTTGTCCAGTATAAACTTATTTAAAGCATTGATTTGGTTACCTTCATCAGGAAGATAAGGTCAGCTTGTTTTATACATTTATATTTAAATTACAATTGTCATGTCATCCCTTAAGGACTTGGTTGCCTTAGGCAAAGAATTTGGATATGAAGGTGAAAGCTTAAGGAAATTTATTCAGGAAGAACAAGCTAGGGAAAGGGAAGAAAGGTTAAGAGCAAGGGAATTAGAAAGGGAATTAGAAAGGGAAAAAGGGGAAACCGGAGAAAGGAAACGGGCATTAGAAAGGGAATCCGATGAAAGGAAACAGGAATTAGAAAGGGTAGCCGATGAAAGGAAATGGGCCTTTGAGAGGGAAAAGATAGAATTAGAGAAGCAGGCCGAAAAGGACAGGATAGGATGGGAAATGGAAGCGGAGTACAGGCGAATAGAGTTAGATAAACGAGCAAAAGTAGAAATGTTAGAGTTAGAAGAAACAGCAAAGCAACGGGACCATGTGCATAAGGTAGAATTAGTAACAGCTGGAAAAGGAGAACACGATTCTGCCTCTATCAAATTAAGGGGCCCCAAATTACCTCCCTTTGACGATGAAAAAGATAACATGGATAGTTATCTTCATCGGTTTGAGCGGTATGCCGAAAACCAGAAGTGGAGTCAAAATGACTGGGCATTGCATCTTAGTGCTCTATTAAAGGGTAAAGCACTGGATGTATACTCACGACTTCCTAGAGACGATGTGTTTAAGTACGACGTCCTAAAGGAAGCACTTCTCAAAAGGTACGAGCTCACTGAACAGGGTTTTCGTAAAAAGTTCAGGTATAGCAAGCCCGATAAGGGAGAAACCTTTGGTCAGTTCACCGTTAGAATTGCGAACTATTTTGAGCGGTGGATTGAATGCGGCAAAGGGGTGAAAACGTTTGAAGGGTTGACTGATTTCTTGCTCAGAGATCAATTATTTAATACGGTTGGGCGAGAATTAGATCAATTTCTGAAAGAGAAAGTCTTCACAAACGTAATAGATATGGCTAAGCAAGCCGATTTCTTTGCCGAAGCTCATGGGGGAACCCAGAACGTGGTTTCAAAAGATTTTAAGTCTGGAAACCAGTCTGCGAGACCGATGCCTAGGGAGCTTGTGAAATCAGCTGAGGTAAATAGGTCAGTTAGGAATCCAGGTAGTCAGCGTGTGCAATGTTACTTGTGTAATGTATGGGGTCATGTTCAAAAAGACTGTCCTAAAAGAAAGGGACTTGTACATAAGGTAGCAGTGGCTATACAAAGTAAAGGTATATCTGATAATATCGTACAGGTAGAACCTTGTATTCATTCGCTTGGCACGTGTCTATTTCCCAAAACGCGTGTACCAACCGCGAGAAGGTTTGTCAACGGTCGAGAAGTCGTAGTATTACGTGACACTGGTTGCACGGGCAACGCAGTCTCGTGCAGGATAACCAAATGCTCGGGTGGGAGTCCCCATGTATGTTACTTGATCAGACGATCGGTCGCATTCCCGTAGCAAGGATCACGGTAAAAACACCTTTCCTAACGGGAACTGTTGATGCCCTTTGTATGGAAAATCCTATTTACGATCTGACGATCGGTAATGTTGAAGGTTCCCGTCTTCCAAAAATTGCCGATTTTAAAATACCTTTGGCCAAGGCAGTCGAAACGCGAGCGCAAACACGTCGAGAGAAAACCGCGTTTAATAAATTAATAGTCCCTGAATCGATCTCAGGAATTTCGCGAGATGAGTTCAAACAAGAGCAAGAACGTGATGAATCCATCAAAACAATTGTCGAGAAAATCGCGTCCGGGGCGATTAAACACTGCAAGGGTGGGGGTAGCTCGAGATTCGTACGCAAGAACGGATTAATTCATAGGGAGTTTAGCGCTCGGGAGGGTAAGAAGTATTGGCAAGTGGTCGTACCCCAGAGATATAGATCTCAAGTACTTAGGGTGGCACATGAGTCGAGCATGGCAGGACACCTAGATAAGGCTAAGACCACTAGCAGGGTAGTCGCTGCATTCTACTGGCCCGGTGTTAATGGCGATGTCACACGGTTCTGTAGGTCGTGCGACGTATGTCAGAAAACCGTATGTAAGGGAAGGGTCACAAGGGTGCCTTTAGGACAGATGCCATTAATAGATACACCGTTTAAAAGAGTGGCAGTAGATATTGTAGGACCAATACACCCGGTTACCGAAAGAAAGAATCGGTATATTCTTACTCTGGTTGATTACGCGACCAGATACCCAGAAGCCGTAGCGTTGCCAACTATTGGAACGGAAAGGGTAGCTGAAGCATTAGTTGATATCTTCAGTAGGGTAGGGGTGCCAGAAGAAATCCTCACTGATTGTGGTGCCCAATTCACCTCTGACCTCATGGGTGAAATAAGTAGGCTGTTATCCATCAAACAGCTAAACACTACCCCATACCAACCGATGTGCAATGGACTGGTAGAGAAGTTTAATGGTACACTGAAAAGCATGCTACGAAAGATGTGCGCGTAACGTCCGCAAGACTGGGACCGTTATTTAAACGCTGTTCTGTTCGCGTACCGTGAAGTACCGCAGGAGAGTTTAGGGTTTTCACCCTTCGAACTGTTGTACGGTAGAACAGTTCGAGGCCCGATGCGGATACTACGCGAACTATGGACTGGTGATGTCGCGAACGAGGAAATAAAAACAACTTACCAGTACGTGTTAGATCTGCGAAATAAACTTGAGAGTACATGCCAGATGGCACGTGACGAATTAATTAAATCGGGGCGCAGATATGCCAAGTATTATAACCGCAGAGCGCGAAATAGGAGATTTCTTGCAGGAGATCAGGTGCTATTGCTTCTTCCAACGAGCTCAAATAAGTTATTAGTCCAGTGGAAAGGTCCCTATGAAGTTAAAGAGGTAAAAGGTGACATGGACTATAAAATTGACATGGACGGTAATTTAAAGACATTCCATGCTAACATGCTCAAGTTGTATATCAAGAGACAGAGCGACAATGTTGAAAAGGGGGTTTTAAATGTCGTTTGTACGGCAGTCGTAGACGATGATGAAGCAGATTCGAATATCGAGAGTTCCCTTAAATGTCCCTTGGGAGTTGCGGGGGAAGGGATATATAAGGTCGATGTGAGTGCGGAGTTGACGAAAGACCAGCATCAACAGATTAATGCGCTCTTGGCTAAACACTCTTATGTATTCACAGACAGACCAGGTTGTACAACTTTGTTGGACCTCAAAATTAAACTGAATACGTCTGACCCTATTCGAATCAAGGGATATCCGGTGCCATACAACGCACGTGAAGCTGTGGACGAAGCGGTGGGTAAAATGTTGGATCTGGGGGTGATTGAACCCTCCACTCGCCATATTCTTCTCCAGTAGTGCTAGTCAGGAAAAAGGACGGGACGAACCGATTCTGTATCGATTTTCGGCAGTTGAATAAAATCACTGTGTTCGATGCAGAACCAATGCCAGATATGGAGGGTCTTTTTGCAAAGTTGTCGGGAAACCGATGGATTTCCAAATTGGATCTGTCCAAGGGATATTGACAGGTTCCCATTGTCCCAGAGTCCCGAACTTTGACAGCATTTGCGACCCAGAAAGGACTGTATCAATTCAAAGTGATGCCATTCGGGTTAGTTGGAGCCAGCGCCACCTGTTGTCGTTTGATGCGAAAGTTGCTTAAAGGTTTAGCAAACGTTGATAGCTTTGTAGACGACATATTCGTGTACACGAATACTTGGAGTGAGCACGTGTCCGTCCTGAGCGAGCTCTTCAATAGACTCCGCAGAGCGAACCTCACAGTGAGACCCACTAAATGCAGTATTGGTTATACAGATTTAGATTGTTTGGGTCATAGGGTCAGCGGTATGGGTCAGTTAAAAACTCACCCCAAGCAAGTTGAAGCAATTAGAGACGCACCAAAGCCAACCAACAAAACGCAGGTAAGATCATTTTTAGGTCTAGTAGGTTTTTATAGAAAGTTTATACCGAACTTTGCAGCCATTGCTAGCCCGCTGTCTGATTTGACCAAGAAGGGGCAACCAAATAAAGTTGAATGGGGACCGCCACAAGATAAAGCATTTTGTGCTCTGAAAGAGAAACTGGTTAGTGCACCTATATTAAAATTGCCAGATGTCAGCAAACCTTTTATTCTAAGAAAAGATGCTTCTGAAACTGGGTTGAGGGCAGTTTTACTGCAAGAGCAAGACGAAAGACGACAGTAAGTTACCCGTATCTTACTCGAATAGGAAATTGCTACCCAGGGAGAAGAATTATTCCATCATAGAAAAGGAATGTTTGGCCGTAGTATGGGGAATTGGGAAGTATCACGCATATCTATTTGGGAGAGATTTCGTTCTCGAGACTGATCACCAACCCCTACTGTATTTAAACAAGGCCAAGGTCGCCAACGCTCGGTTGATGCGTTGGGCGCTAACACTACAACCTTATCGCTTCCGTGTAGAAGCAATAAGGGGAGTTGAAAATATAGGCGCAGACTACTTGAGTAGGGCATGATGGGAAATTTGTATGAATTTGCCCAGTAATATAATCCAGATTGTAGTATAACCAGTGTAAATGTTGTAAGATATCATCAGTAGTTATTTTTCTTCTATTCTGTGTTAGTTTTAAAAATGTGTACATTTTTATTCTTAGGGGGGAGGTATTGTCACAGAATTAGGCGAAAATTAAATTTATTTTCTTCTTGAATTACAAACTAATTTCACCAATTTTTTCTTTCGTCGTACATGCGTTACCTGGGGTGAATAAGTGATTTTCTCCAAGGTAAGCGGCGTGTAACGATTTGCATGTGCCTGACTTTCAATTACATGAAGTCCGGAACATTAGATTCACGTAGTGCACGGTAATCTTGCCGTGATTTCTGCTCACCTATTTGAGGGTATATAAGGCAGAATATTTCTGATCAATATTACGGGACCTAAAGTATCTAATCACGGGATAGATAGCTCGTCTTTCAATCTCCAGCCAAAGGGGTGAGTGTTAAATTAATATTTCGTTTTATTGTGAATTTTATTCAGTTTATCATTTCATATAATGATGCCTTTATTGCAATGCAGATTTTAAACGTGGAATATTTGGAATTACTAGTCACTATTAGACTTTAAATGCAATAGCGTAATCTAAGGTTTAGATTATTTTTTGAGACAACTATTATTAGTCTGGTTTCTTTATTGTAGCTGATAGCATTTCTGATAACGTCGTCTGATAACATCTCTGAGATCGTAGCTGAAATTGTAGATGATTTATTGCGGAACATCTCTGTTAACGTCACTGATAACATCTCTGATATCGTAGCTGAAATTGTTGCTGATTTATTGTGCAATCGAATTGAAGTATCTGACTGTATGTCTGTCAGATTGTCTGTCCGTCTACATCTGTCGTGACGTGTAAATATCCAGAAATCTAGAAGTCCGAGTGTCGGAGCTGTCTAGAGTTGTAAACATCCGGGGTGGCATCTAGGGTATTGAGGAACGTTAGTTCTAGTAGATGTTGTATGCTGTCTGTACGTATAACTGTGGTGGATCCGTGAAGGGCAAGTGACCGATAAAAGTATTGGTCAACCCTAGGTATTCGGGGAAACTGGGCGGCGATTCAACAGGTGGTGAATCGTACGGTTATACAGGGTCGAGACACATGTGTGTGTTGCAATTGTAGTACAATTGAATACAGTGTTGTATTTACATGGTTACTTTAAATCACAATAGTATTTCAAGGCATTGCATTAATCTCAATAAAAGCTAGCAACTTGATTAAATACATGTATATGTTCGTGCTAGTTGTCGCAATCCATACGTGCGATAGTATAGTTTGATGTTTGTGTTTATTATCGTAATTTATACTTGCGTTAATATAACTTTTGTAAAGGTTCCTTGGATCTGTGTATAGTCCAAGAGATTCCTTTGTATCTGTGTTTTATTTTGTATTAATATTTCATTTATTCATGTATTGTGAATGGTTGTGAGTGTAATTGTGGGTTGAACGCATGAGTTATTGTGTTGATACATCATTATTTTTCATTAATAATTTATTTCATAAATTTATATTTTCTTTCACATATTGTGTTTGTGTTGTTCATTTAATCCACCATCCTCTAGGTAACAATTCTGTTACAATGACTACACCTAGATTGTCCCAAACAAATGTTGTAGTCGACCCCCTCTGCTGCTCACTCCATGTGTTAAATTGTCAATCTGAGGATAAAAAGAAATCTTGTACATAGATCAAACAAAATGAATAATTTAGATAAATGATCAATCTGAGATTTTTTAAGTTTGAGTAATATTCTTCCTCGGTGTTGCTACAAATTAGCATAATATTTTATCGATACATGTAATTAAATCATTATATATATATATATATATATATATATATATATATATATATATATATATATATATATATATATATATATATATATATATATATATATATCAATAAAACTATGTTAAATATCGGAGAAGTATATACTACTAGATTAGCTCGAGAACTCCAGGAAGCAATCAAAAAATATATTCCTTTGAGAGATTCGCTTAGAAGAAAACTTCAAGAACGCCAGGAGTCACAAGCTGATTACGTAGAAGGTACAGAAAGATTATTTAAACCTATGACTGCAACAACTGAAAAAGTGGTATGGGGAGATATCACTGATCCAGAAGAAAAGAAACCTTTTCTTGGGACAATATAAGAAACCGCTAGGGCAACGCAATAGATTTTACTAGATCTTCCAGCTAGAATAGCTGCCACACAACCTCCTCAAGATATTGATAAGATTTACACTGAAATAGCTGATGTGAAAGAACAACTTGCATCTAAACCTAAAGCAAAAGGAGATGTTGAATTGATTAGTAAATTTAAGGAAGGTGTTATTAAAGATATAAAAAATGTAAAGGAAGATTTTCCTCGTTTTGCATATAATAGTTTTTTTCGAAAATCTGAAATTTTAAAACCTAAATACGCTAAAACAAATAATGATAACTATTTCAAATGGCTATATCGTGTGTACTACGATAAAATTCAGGCTAGAAGTAATGACTATTTCAAATGGCTATATCGTGTGTACTACGATAAAATTCAGGATATATATTCAATATATATAATGAATATATTAACAATATAAAATTTTATTTAAAAAAACCTCAACAGAAAATAGAACAACAACAACCCCAGTATCAGCTACCTCCATCTCTGCAACAAATAGAACAACAACCTCCCCATTATCAACTTCCTTCATCTCCGGAACAAATAGAACAACAAAGGATGATGTTTGAAGCTGAAAAACGGCGAGAGAAATTACGCTCTTCACTAGGTACGGAAATGGATCATGGTGATGATTCTTTTGGCGCTACTACAGGAAGTGGATTTAATACTCAAGAAAATGATCCTATCACTTGTCCTGACAACGTCGTCGCTGACATGCATAAACTAGAAATCCTCATAGGAGGAAAACGCGCTGGAAATACTTCTCATGAAAGTATCAACGAAATCTCTGATATCTGTCGACGATTATTTACCGGTGGTATCATGGACATCAATACCTATCGGGAATTTATCGATGAAATTACAGATGACTAAATCCCTTGACAGATAATTTAGATCATTGTGAATGATGAAATAAAATGATCATACACAATACGTATCGTAGACCAAGAATGATCAGAGTAGTAAACTCACGATTACCAGTTTATGAAATAACCTAAGGAGCTGGACCTGGTGATGTTGTTCGGGGTTTATTTACCAGGATAGCCCCAAAAGCAATGCCAATTGCAAAACAACTATCAATGAAAGCTATAGCTGTTATTCGCGACAAAGCTCCTAGCGCAATCGGTGATCTTGCCGGTAACGCGTTTTCTGCGGTCAAGGACATAATTTTACGGTTATTACGACAAAAAAACCCAACTGAAATACCATCTACTGAAGTTATGCCAACAATTGAAAGTAAAATAATTAATCAGACCGCAACCCAAAGATTAATGGATCTGGCTGATGCATCGTTAAAAGAAAAAGAAGATAACATAACCGCTAGTCTGATAGCAGGAAGTGATCTTCGTAGATAATTACAATTTAGATCAGAGTAATTACAATAAAAATGTTTAAGCGTGAAATTGATACAGCTTTAGACATGGGTGAACCAGTTTGTAAAAATGAATCCTTGCGCGATTATTAATATTATTCTTACGATGCAGTACAACCAAATCAACGTGGAAGAATCGAAGATATTCAAGATACAAGTTGGTATTTCTTACCAGCTGAAGCATTTATCGAAGTCGAAGTTCGACTTATAAAAGCAGATGATACAGAATATGGAATCGGTGACAGAGTTGGTTTTGTCAATAACGGTATCATGGTGTTATTCAGCAGTGCTATCTATATGATCGATGGAAAACACATCGAATCATGCCTGGAAAATGTTGATATTGCTACGACGATACTTGGTCTAGCTAGATACTCCGATGACTATTCAAGATCAGCTGGTCCATCAATGATGTTTACAAAGGATACAAATGATCATCCAGAAAACAGAAATGTAACGATGAATGCAGCTGGAACTGAAGTTGAGTCAATGAACGAAAATTTCAATCTCGGATTCGCAGTACGTAGATTAATGTTAAACGCAACCGAGATGTTTTCATGTGCGATTCCATTATCTCATATTTTTGGATTTCGCAGAGATGTTAGGAAGGTTATGTTCGGTGCTAAACACACTGTGGTACTTAACAGAAAAGAATCCGACAATGATGAAATCTGGCGAGCCGGAGGTGATGCTGGTAAAGTAGTAATAACAAAATTATCATTGTGGATGCCGGTAATGGTTCCATCTATCACAGAAGAAAATAAATTACTTTCATGACTCAAGGTGGTAAATCACTGCTATCATGGAAAACAATGACTACAGATAGTAATGAAGGTAATGCTGCTGGTTTATTTACATGGCATATAGCAGCACAACAAGGGGTTTCAGCACCACGAGATATTTTTTATCGCATTTCAAGCAAATGTACGAGTAAATAATCAGGAACGAAATCCGATGGTATTTGACACACTTAATGTTATCGAGGTTAGTTTGAGAATAAATGGACATCAAGAACCTGCCGAGAAAGTTACTTTGAATTTTGGACAGAATGAAGTTGCACGTGCATATCTTCGTTTAATGTCATTAATGGGGCGTGATTTAAATGTAGATACCGGTTTGCAAATATCACAAAAAGATTTTATAACATTATATCCGATCTATTACTTTTCACTGGAACATTTGGATTTATTTAGACAATCTGTTGTTGATATATATTTTCAAGCTCTAGTAGGTTATTTTCCTGCTGGTGCTGTAGGTCCACCTGTTGTTCCTGCTGGTTTCAGAGCGATCGCTGTTATACTTAGCGACAGAGCAGTATTACTCGAGGGTGTTGGTGGAAGAATGCGTGTCGTTGATGCACCCGTAGAAAACATGCAATTAAAATCAATCAAGTAAAAATAAAAATGTCGTATAGTCATGTTAACGCAACTCTGACTCAAGGTCAGATTAAAAAAAAATACAATTAAAGAACGCAAATCAATGTGCTGGATAAATAACGTTAAAGAAAAAGCAAATGAGTGGTGGTCCAGACAAATTATCGTTAACCGGTAATCAGCTTAAACGTTTCAATAAAGCTCTGGTATCAAAAATTGGAGTTCAACTGAATTTTCTCCAAGTGCCATCAAAGATATGATTAAATTAGGAGGTATATTTCCACTTCTTGCAGCAATACCAGCAATATTCCAGGAATATAATACCGATGTCAAATTTTGATCTGATAAATGCTGCTGAAAGATTAAAAATAAAACATTTTAGAGGAGTGTTTATGCGCGATCAATTACCGAAAAAACCACATCACGTTGAAACCGGTATCATCAATCTCGATTCGAATTCCGGTCCAGGGACTCAATGGGTTGCATATGCGATTGATCCACACGGAATTGTTTTTTTTTATTCATACGGACTATCACCACCAGTTGAGTTTTTAAATTATATTAACCAATTACCTGCCAGAACTTGGTATTCAACGTTACCGACACAGACAATGGCAGACCCAGCGATATGTGGTCGTGAATCCATCGCTGTACTTGATTCGATATCAAAATCAACTAAACCACCTCACAAGGTTGTACATGAATACACAAGTAGTCGTTGGACAGGTATTTAAAATTGTACACATATATAATGGTTGATATTTACGGAAGATCTTTGAGTGACAGAAAAAAAACTGATAAAGATTTCGACGCATCAAAATATGCAACTAAAGATGGCCTTGCTGATATTATGAACCCAGCTGTGGTTGACCGAAATGAAGTTGTTATTTTTCAGGACAAACACGATGTTTTGAAAACAAGTAATATTAAATGGAATGATATAGTTCGTAGGGGTCTTGGCACCGCTATGGATAATATTCCGGTATTTACCGACACCGGAAAAATACGAGATTCAGGAGTGAGATTATAAAATATGTTCAAAAACGATTATCAACGTCAGGTGCTGTATTAACAGGGGATTTTTTCATGAACGGAAATAAAATAACATCAGATGAAGATGCGGTGACTAAAAGATACGTGGACACTGTTGATGGTAAATTATCTACGTTAAAATCCGAACATGATGCCGTTAGTGGTACATTATCCACGTTAAAAACCGAATACGAACTTTACATAAACGATCACAATACCGTAACGGAAAATAATCTACGCTGAGAGCCGAGTATGACGTTCACGTAGTTGCGTTTACAAATCTCCGTAGAAATTTTAGAAAGATCGATGAAATTGAAGAGGGGTTCTTCGGAAAACTATTAATCGTTGAAACGAAACTTTCTGATATTAAAACATCAATCATCACGATTAAGAGAACACAAGAAGATATTGTAAGTGTTGCTGGTAATATTATTAATAAAATTGATTTCTTGAAAAATATCTGGGTAAAATTCTCCATAGGCGGATTAACAACGTCGTATACACAATATCATCAGGATCAACAACATGGTCTCAACAAAATAATACTATCAAACATACCGCGAAAGGTACTGACGTGCACAGATTGTCTGTGTTTAGTAGTGCAAAATTCGAGATATTTACCACGTATCCATGGCGTCACTCAACGGATAAATTCTCTGGAACCGTATCTGTTATATTAAACCGTGGAGACGAAAAAACATTTATCCTGGTTGCATCCGACAAGAAATTAACTGCAGCAACGATCTGGTGGTGTCTAATATTTGTTGCCGAAACATCTCAATTGATTACAGCGTAAATAATATGGACTACAGATACAATCAAGCGCGAGAGTGGCAAGATAAATTAAAATATATCGTTGATACTTACACGATAAAAGTAAAACAATATCACAGACGTGTAATTGTCATTGATATAATTGTATACGCAGTCTCCGCGGTGACTGCTGGAGCCGGTCTTTTATTATCCGTGGTAACAATGACGTCATCTGCGGTCATAACGATCTGTGTTTCAGCGTCAACTGCTATCGCTGAAGTTTTTAATATAATCGCAAAAAAATATATCGACGTGCACGAATGAAAATTATCCGATTATGCGATGCAGTTACACGCGGCAACGGCGTCGTATTCTAAACTGTCTCAGTTAATATCTCAAAGCCTCAACGATGCTTCAATATTCGATTCAGAGTTCGCATTAATGACTAAAATATTCTCGTAAGCAATGACTGACAGAATCTACACCCATTAAAGTTACAGATAAATAGATAAATGTCAGCACAAGAATTATTGCAACAGATTGCCACAAACACAACACTGGTGAAAACCACTATGATATCAGTGAGCACAACCAATCCTGAATTCAGTATTAATTTTCCAACTGCAATTTTAGCAAGGGAGATTGCACTTGCACAACTGCGAGTATATAATAGATGGTCAAATATCAGATCTGAACCTTTTTGGTGGATTACCTCCGAATAATTCGCTTGTATTTGCAAACAAACAAAAAACCGGATGGAACCCCAGATTTCTTTGTTGTTTATATCCCCACAGGTAGTTATCAGATTGAACATATCAACGATGAATTCCAGCACAGAACAAAATCAACAACAAAAAAGAATAAAAAGTAACTATTACTGTTCACGAACCAAAATTATCATTTGTGATTGAAGTAAAGTCTGCCGAACTTGAAACAATATTATATAGTTCTGAATAAAAATCAGTAAAACAGAATATTTATTTACAGATTTGATGTATTTCTTCTTTTCTTTATCCATTTTAGTCAATTTTATCGTACAAAATCTGACAGATTTCTGATTTTTGTAAGGTAAAACCCCGAGCCATTCTCTAATTGATTTATCGATAAATCGGTAATTTCATCTTTTTTTTTGATCTGTTTTTTTTTTGTATATTCTCGTAGAAATATATTTTAGCTGATTTATGAACAAAACATGGCAAATTTACCGATTTATCGATAAATCATTTAGCGAATGGCTCGGAGTGTTACCCTACAAATATTACAATTTTGATAGATTTTTTATGATATTTCGACTAAAATGGGTAAAAAAAGATGACAAAAAATTACAAATCTGAATATAAAAGGATATTATAAGAGAATAAAAAAATATAACAGAAAAAAAAATATAACACAATAAAAAAGATATTATAACAGAATAAAAAAGGATATTATAACAGAATAAAAAAAGATATTATAACAGAATAAAACAAAATATAACAGAATAAAAAAGGATATTATAACAGAATAAAAAAGGATATAACAGAATAAAACAGCAGAACTGTAGAGGAATTAATCCAAGCTGTCACGGTAACAGCGTTTTTATTTTAAATCTTTTTTAATTGTCTCACGCGTGTGTTAATAATTTTGTTTGTTTCATATTCGTGAGACAGATTCGATTTAATATTTTCTACTGCGATAGAAAGTGGTACAAATTTATCTACATCTGTATCTTTTACCATTGATAAGAACTGGAGCATTATAGACTGTATGTTCTTTATCAGCCTATACTCCGTTGAAAGTGTATAACCACCTTCAAGATTTCGTTGTTGGATTGACTCGAAATCACAAATTATTTTTTCTGGATCGAGTTGTATATTTATATTTTCATTTTTTAATGCTTTTAGTGCAGATCAACGGAGTAATAAGTAATATGGAGTTATCTTCCATGAACTGAGAGATCTGTCATCTTTTTGTAAAACTGAAGGTCTCTAGGTAATAGTATTATATCTTACTGAAAATATCCCAATATATATATATATATATATATATATATATATATATATATATATATATATAAAATAAATAGTAAAGTAATATAAGCAATATAATTACAGAGAGACAGTCTTTCCCTTCAATAGCATTGAAATGTAATTTTTTGTTTATATTTTATAGAGAGAGCAGATTTGTATATATTTTCTGAGACAAATTGTGCTGATTTTGATTGAATATCAAAGTATTAACCAGCTTTATTTATTGATGGAAATTTTATTTCTTCGTCTGTTTCTGTATTTACAGATTTTATCTGTTTTCCTATTGCTTTCGATCTACCAGTATTACCGTTTATAGAATTCTGACTCTGCATGATAGCTCTCAGATTATCCAAGGAATTATATTTCGGATTTGAATTTATATGGCCAATGACAAGACCGTCTTTGATAATTCCATTGAAACATTCGAATACGAATCTGTGACAGAGATATGTTCTTATTTTATTTATTTTATTGAAAGTGAACATGAGATAACCGTGGCAATAAACAAAACCAACCGGTTTTATTAGTCGACAATTCCTGATAAGACCATCACGATTTGCTTCGTAGTTTGTTATGATAGGATGTCCCATGAATTCCTTTTGCTCCATTATATAGAAATATCCTTTGTTTAAATCGTTATTTGCATTAATCCTTACTTTGAAATCTAATCAGATAATCTTCCGGGGTTTTTATAATCCTGTCGCTATCATTATTTTTTTTATCATAATATCGTTTCAGTTCTCTGTATCTTTTACCACAACATTGCACACACAAGCGTGTTTACCTCGTACTCCAACATCACATTGTAAACACGGTTTTGGTCCTAGACTTCCATCTCAGACACATTGCGACTGGATTCCGCAGAATTTGTTCACGCAAGATCTGTTACAAGGAGTAACAGAGCCCATCATCAACCGCTTGCAGAGATTCCTTGTTTTAATCATTATACATGTATATATGTAATATTTTTAATTTAAATACTTGTTTTAATTATAATGATGGAGGAGTTCGAGAGATTATCCATGATCGAGCTTTCTAAAAATAAAAGATTAAATCTTGACAGAATATTTCCTGTGCCGATGCGAGATCTGGTTGATTCGACAGATAAAATTTTGATCAATAAAATACATGACGCCAAAAATGAAGTTCAGAAAAATGAAGCAGCTCATGTGTGGTTGACGTTTAAGATTATAAGTGACACTAAAACTATAGATGCTACGATGAACGATAAACGAGCGGCGATGATCATTAACTATTTTGACGATAGAAAATATATTTTAAGGATCAAATTTATCGTACTATCAGATACATGCAATTGGATTATTCGTGATAAACGTGATCCTGTCCTTCATAACGAAAAACCTGCCATACTGAATAAAGGTTCCAAACTAGGGATGTTGATCGGTATTGATAAACTATATTACGAAAGATATTATCCTGTAAGAGCGGTTATCTATGGGATATATCTGCTTGAGAAACCCAACATTGATAATCTGAAACTGATGAAATTCTCGAAGATAAATTGTGTGGCCGAACGAATAACAGAACATTTCACTGTTTCGACTCGTGGGAAGGGGTTAACGGATAACCGACGTAATATAATAAATTCGTGGGCAGAAATAGTCAAATTTACCGGAGCATCTATCAAAGATGTTGCTGAACTAGGAAAGAAATTGAAATTCCCTATAACAGTAAAAACGATAACAGGAGAGATCTTATACGAATCAAAATTCAAATCAAAGGGAGCTTCAATAAAAATTGTTGATCATAATGCGCATGCGTGGACTAATGCAGTAACAGTATTTCCACGCACGAGGACGGTTAAATTCTATAACGGAGATATGTCTGACCTTATTAACGAAATAAGTAAAAACTATCCTGTGGTTGTTTAGTTCTGAAGATGAATCCGATTAGTTTGTAAGACCAAATGGTGATATTTTTCTAACAGAATCCCTCCACGAGAAAATGAGAGAATATACCCCTGACGAAAATTTACTCGGTGAATGTTTTACTGTTCCATCAGTTGCAGCTCATTTTGCTAGAGAGAAAAATTCCTGGAAACCAACTCGGTTTCATCTTGTTGATGATATAATATTAGGTTGTATTGAAATTGAAATTCCCTATAACAGTAAAAACGATAACAGGAGAGATCTTATACGAATCAAAATTTAAATCAAAGGGAGCTTCAATAGAAATTGTTGATCATAATGCGCATGCGTGGACTAATGCAGTAACAGTATTTCCACGCACGAGGACGGTTAAATTCTATAACGGAGATATGTTTGACCTTATTAACGAAATAAGTAAAAACGATCCTGTATCGGTGTGGTTGTTTAGTTCTGAAGATGAATCCGATGAGTTTGTAAGACCAAATGGTGATATTTTTCTAACAGAATCCCTCCACGAGAAAATGAGCGAATATACCCGTGACGAAAATTTACTCGGTGAATGTTTTACTGTTCCATCAGTTGCAGCTCATTTTGCTAGAGAGAAAAATTCCTGGAAACCAACTCGGTTTCATCTTGTTGATGATATAATATTAGGTTGTATTGAATATGGTCACGGTGGACAGTGGAACCGTAAATATTCGCGTAAAGATGTTATCTCGGTTGATATGGTTGCATGTTATCGGGGAAGTTTTTTGGTATACGGAGAGTGTTCTGGGTATTTTAAAAGATTCGGTCACCCGACACACGAGAAGACGCGAGTATCAATAAATGGACCATTACCTGATTTTGATATTACTGGATTCGCTTGTATTGAATTATTCGAGATTACAGAAAACCTTCATCCGATTTGTTATGTTTGGTTCGGTAGACATTTGTCAGAAAAACAGTGGGCTCCAATAGTACTGTTACGATATATGCTCGATTGTTTAATGTTCATGTCGTTGATTTGTCAGTGAAGCGATTATATCATGCCGAATGCAGACCGAAGTTTCGCTACCATAACAAAATAAATATGCTGATGAAGAAAATCCTGATAAAACCGACTTTGAAAATAAAATTGCAAAAGATCTTGACAGGAAAATAATAGGTAAATTTACCCAAGGAGGATCATACGATCATAAACGACATTGTACAAGATTGATCATGGACGATGCTGAATTAAATTTTATAATCGCCGATACATCGAAAAAAAGTACATTTAGAAGTATGGATACAGCTTTCTTATCAAATGGAACTAAGTTAGGTACAATTGTGAGTTATATTGACGGTGAATAACCGCAGTATACCCATTTAAGATCTTCGATGCTCGCGTACGTTTTGATTAATCTGTTATCCATGATAAAAAACATTCCAGAGTTTACTGTCAGAGTAGCTACCGATTCGTTTTATATCAGTAAAAAATATTCAAGATTACTAGACCTTCTAAATATCATCGATCATGCACCATGGGGTGAATGGAGAATAAAAAAAGAGAATATACTCGATTATTCTGAATCAGCAGATGTTCCAATCAAATATATTTACCGTAGAAATAATCGGATATTAAAACCATCGTCTGCACCATCAATATATAATCCCGTAGCTAGACACAAAACAATTTATCTCAATGGACCAGGAGGATCAGGAAAGACGACACGTGCGATTGAACTATTTCAGAGTTCAGATATGATCGTTTTGATACCTACACACAGACTTGCGCGAGAAATGACCCAACGAAGAACACGGTCATGTACTTATCACAGCTTTTTCCGATGGAGCGGAGACGCATGGAATCCCGATCGAATGGGAGATAAATATATTCCGAAGATCATAGTTTGGGATGAAATATGTACTGTACCGCTGGAAAATCTAAACTTATTTGTTGATTGGCTGTTCACGAAGAACACTGCTGTAATAATGTGTGGCGAACGTGGTCAACCACCATCCTTTGTTGGACCGTCTCCACACGAATGGCTAAAGAGATCAGTTGACTATTACGAAGAAATAATTGACGATCATAGAGCACTTGATTCAATATTGAGGGAGTTAAAAAAATTAATCAGATTACAAACAAATAAAATTCAATGTGAGGTTATGCGTAATATAATTTCAGAAACCTCTTTGAACGACTTTTGGGATACGTGGAGGCCAAATGATCAGATAGCTGCAAGTAGAAAGATAGTTCGTGACACACTTCAACAAAAATTATTTCTGCTACAACTAGAAAAATTCGCATTATGTTATCGCCCAGCAGATACGCGAAGACAGAATATTCTCGTTGACATACCAGGACAGACGGAGAAAAAAAATCTCGTGTTGAATGTGTTACGGCTATTGGATTTAATTTATTTTATTTTTTATTGTTAAATCCAAATTTATCATTTAGGGTTTAATATCCATTAATTGGGAAATTGTTCTAGAAAGTTCAGCTTAATCACTTTAACTGTAAATAGGCTGACTTAGATTGTAAACAAGTTTTGACCTTGGCTTGTTTGACCTAAATCCTGACCTTGCTTTAGACATTGTCAACAAGCCTCTAAAAACTATTGGTCAATTTCAAGGACAACACTTTTATTGAGGGTGGGAAGTGAATGATTTCCTTCTAGAATATTCCATTATTACGTGACTTGGAGAAGGTAGCTTCTTTCTGTGACCTTCCAGAATCACATGATTCCTCTTGTTTACGAGGGAATTACATATATATATAGCTGTGTTTTGGAGGCTAACTTTAGTAGATTTTGGGCTTATTGTAATATTAAGTTGTGTATTATCTGTTTGAGTTTAATTATTTTGGATTTTGTGACAATTCGTTGGAAAAGAAGAATTATCTGGAAAAAGGACATATGTTTATGATATTCATTTGGATGATTAAAAACAAGAACTGTACCACGTGACATTGTCAGCCATTTTGGATTACATCGACAAGATTCGAACCTGGAACTATTAGAACATTTATTTATCAGGACTTGAAATTCCATTAGTGGATTATTTTGTGAATTCTATATTTGTTGGATTTGATTCTTTAAAACCGTAAGTTTATTTATTTTATGAAAATAATTCTACTTAATAAAATCATTGTTAAAGTTTTACAAGCTTGTTAGTTTTCACTGTTTATGTGTTGCTGCTTATTCGAGCCTAAGCACATAACAAATGATATTGTTTTAGTTGATGTCAATGTTGTTGATAGCGCGATATCGGATTGGACGCTAGGATACGCAATGACAATACATTCATCTCAAGAATTAACTATGTCTGATACAGTTGTCTGGATTGTGGACGATCATATCGAGTGGTCGAATTTAGATTATCTTGCGGTGTCTCGCGTCAGAAAAATATCTCAGCTACGTAGGATTGTCGTGGATGCGCCAGAAACCACTGGCAATGTTGACAATGATATAGTAAGAAATAAATTAGATGGCTATAAACAATGTGATAAAAAAATAAACGCGACTTCGATCTGGACGTGCAGTTTATCATAACACTGAAACAACAACAGGATAATCACTGTGCAAGCTGTAATTGTGTAATGCTGTGGCAATACTCGAGTAAAAATCCTAGGCAATTTACCGTAGATAGAAAAGATAACAGTCTTGGTCATACACGTAATAATGTGATGTTAACTTGTCTTGAATATAATCGGCGTAGAGGTGCTAGTTACGTGAATGTGGTGGTAATTGTGTATCCTCGGGAATTTCCTGTAATTGGTCACGTGTGAATCCACGCTGAAGAGCAGTTGAATCTAATCTGTAGATTGCAGGTCTACCTGTGGATCGTACCACGCTGGATATCTTGTGTGTAGTAATACTCCAAATATGATCTGTCGCTCTTTTTTTTTCCTCCTTCAAGTTCACCTCGTACGTATAAATACCTGACGATGACATTACCTAATATTGGATGCGGTGAAACATTATGTTGTATTGTATATATTTTCTTGTAATCGCATTAATAGGTTTCATGGCATCTGTTCGAGTAACCTCATTGTTTAATGCAGCTATCACATTTGGTAATCTTGCAACCCATTCACGAGATCTTGTATCCTGAATGAATTCCTTCGCGTAATGGTATCCAAATAATTTTTCAGCAATCTGTAGATTGACAATTTAACACATGGAGAGAGCAGCAGAGAGGGTTGACTATAACATTTGTTTGGGTAAATCTAGGTGTAGTCATTGAAATGACTTCTATGTTAGTCACCATTAGTCGATTTGGTAATCAAAAATGGTGATGTTTCGAATTAGTCTGTCCACCCTCTCTGCTGCTAGTTTGGATCTTGCCCACTATGTATATCATGGTGACTTGTGTTTCGGACGGTGATATTTTAAAACTTTTTGTATAGTGCAAATAATAGCGAGCAAGGCATTGTGATGAATTGGGTGTATTTTATATTTCATATTGAAACAGTACAATAAAGATAATGGGAATACAATTTGTATAATTGTAAAGTCCAGCTTTTTAGAGGTGCGGTGTATTTATTACCCGTATGACAGGTTACCGCCTAAATTGTTCGAGTGGCACGTCCCATGCTATGTTTTCACTGTATCGGTACTTCGTTAATTTCCGTCAGCAAAGTAATCTGCGGAAATTCTCGAGTAATCATGGTTTATATTTAATACTATTTACAACATCAGTTCGTTTTAGATGACACAAATGATTGAAAATAGGATTAATTTAATTTACAAACCAGTCCAATTTATCACAAGCTAAATCTGAATATTACAAATTTAATTATTTTCACGATTCCTTAATCGCATGTTTGACACGTGTCGAGTATGCCAACAAGGTGGCCAAAAATGGATTTTTTGAAAGATATTCAGTTCAAATTCAATTTAATATAAAAACTGTCGGATTACAAAAATATGTCATTGTATAGGTGATTTTCTAGCGTATGTCAATGTGTTAAATACATGTATTCCGTTGTAAGACTGCCAATCATTATAAGATTTTCAGGAGAGCAGTTGTTTTCTGTCTGAGTTGTACATAATGTATTATGCCCACTAAATATTGGTACGCGGAGGTTTGACCACAGGTGATTTGACCATAGGTGGTTTGACCATAGGTGGTTTGTCCACAGCGGGGGTTTGACCATAGGTGGTTTGTCCACAGGGGGTTTGACCATAGGTGGTAAGAATAATATGAAAAGACTATGATTAGTTGTTGGAGCATTAGATGTAAGTATATTTGGGGATTAAAGTGCGAAGGATGGCATCACAGTCTACAGTCTCTCCTACAATGTAGTCACCCAACAATGTGGCGTTTCCTTGACGGTCTGCATATGGACTGCACGAAGCAGAAGACAACTTTCCTGCAAGGTGTCGCAGGAGCAAACCATCCAGCCGAGAAGCGATACAGGATCCTGCATGAAAAAGTACAACGTGCTGTTCAGACATATGGTCAAACAGATGTACTGACATATTTGCGTGCTATTGCACATATGTCATTAGGTTAACCAAAAAACTGTTATTCCATTAACTATAATATTTGCATGACATTTATGTTTTGATTTGATTTTGTCATTTATATGCGGTATCTGTTTTGTAGGACTGAGTGTAATTTTCTATTAGATCTACAGCCTTAATTTGTGAAACGTTGGGCTTGTTGCCTAATTTGTGTTCATTTTCTGTTTAATAATAAATCATGTAGGCCTGGCACCAGCCTTTATGTGGACCGAAAACAAGCTATTATTGACTTTTATTTACTACATGTTAATTAAATTTAGCATTCACTTATTGGCAACTCAAAGGAAACTTGTCACATAAAATTTCATTAATTGAACCATAATTTTAAACTCTAAATAACAGTTTATTATTATTATAAAAACCACATGTGGACAAACCACCTATGGACAAAACCCCGGTGGTCAAACCCCCGCTGTGGATAAACCACATATGGTCAACCCACCTATGGTCAAAGCACCTGTGGTCAAAGCACCTAGAACCTAAATATTGTGTTACTTGTTGGTCCAGTCTGATTTAAGTTTACGGGCTCTCTCTCTTATACTTACCTTACCAGAGTGTTGGCATCTGCTTCAACGTTCCCTCTAAGCTGGCGCGCATGCGCGCGCAGCTGCTCATACATCCATGCACAGCTGAATTGTCAATCCAACATTAAAGTTTGCACGTCTCCGTAATACTTGCACAATGGAGCGAGCATTGCCATCTACCATTCGCTTAGAGGGAACGTTGATTCTGCTACTCTGTCTGTTATGTCAACAGTATCGACAGTAAATTGCTGGCTTCGATGCGAAAATTTTCTGTTGCTATCAATAAGCTTTCAAATGTCAGCACAATGATTTTATAGTATGCCAGCTATAAGCTTAACTAATCCATTTTAATAACCCTTTCTTGATTGCAACTTATACAACAATTAACATGCAATTAGCAAATTCATAGATTGTATGGTATTCACCATTTCATGGTGATGGCTGCGATTTTCTTTAAAGCGTAGACATTTTATTTTGTTTCAAGATATATTTTTCTTCATTTATTATAATGTATATGTTATGTGCCTTTTATATAAATCAGAGCACAAAAAATTCCAGCTATTGGCAGACAGAATTGTTTTGAAATGGCGATAGACCTCTGCCTCGGAATACTAAATTGTTGGTTTCAAGCATAATGTATTCTTTGCATGAACAGTCTACAATAAATTTTAAAACAAATTTATTTTGTTTAAAATTTTGCCTTTGTGTACACTGTAATAAAGGCCAAATCGATGAACGAAGCTGAACAAATTATATTTTCTGGGCTTGTTGTGCCTGCGTATGCATTCTTTAATTTTATTCTGTACTCTATTACTCTCTTAGAACCAGAAGGAAAATACTAAATATGTTTACAGGGCTGATTTAAAAAAGTAACTTGAAATGGTAAAATATCAAATATTGATATAATTAAGTGCACAAAAATGATCTATGTAGTTAAGTGCACCAAAATTCGAATTGTTTTGACGGTTGCGTCTGTGATATTTGTTGTAAAAGAGAAAAAAATTATGTTTGCCTTAAGGTATCTGTTCTAACATTTTATTGTTCGCTTGATTGAAAAATTGTTACAGGTGTATTCTAGTATAGACGGCCTTAAACACCTAACAATTCTTTACTACGGGCTAATTTGTCTTTACTACGGGCTAATTTATCTTTACTACGGGCTAATTTATCCGCTGGTTATTTTCACTACCAATAGTGTCCGTTGTGCCTTTTTGGCCTAATCTAATTTTGGAAAGAAAGTAATTTTGGAATAAAGAAATGGTTTGAATTATTTGTTTTCTTTTCTTCAAGAAATTTTTGTAGTCTTAGTCTTGGGTTTACTGTTTCGATTTATATATTGCTAATATTATTTATAAAGTAGTGGGATACCATGACTAGCAAAAGTGTAAATTGCCAAAAACATGATGGAAATTATATTGTAAGACTTCTAAGGTATATATAACCAATTCATTTACTTGAGAGGGCTTCTTCAGTCTAAGTCTATGATATTTGCGTCACAATTAAAAATGGATGCGTTTCTCTTCTTCAGGTACAGACATTCAGTTGATGATTTCAACGTGGATATATGCAACTTCTTTAAGTTGATATTAGAACCACGACTCCAATGTGGATGTATTTGTCTTCATAAAGTTAAGATATTTCAGCAACGATTCAATGTGTATGTGTTTTACTTCATACAATTAAGATATATTAGCCACGACTCCAATATGGATATCTTGCTCTTCAAAAAACTGAGATATCCGAGCCACAAGTCCGGTGTGGATGTATATCGCCTATTGAAGCAGAGGTATTCGAACCACGACTGCAGTGGGTTTTTTTTACTTCTTAAAACTAAGATATATTAGCAAAGATTCCAACATAGATTTCAATTCATGGATGTGCTACTATATAAGGTCAGGATCTATACTAGTGACTGGCTTACGATTTAAACTTTTTGTATCTTGGCAACCAATGTTCGGTAAAGACATATTTTTAGTACCAATGTATTGGTATATAATTGTTAATATTGTAAACTGTTTTCTTCTGGTCTCTTTTGGATGGTATACAGCATCACAACATTGGTAAATGAATGATAAGTACAAGAGAGAGAGAGAGAGAGAGAGAGAGAGAGAGAGAGATGAGCAGGAGGTGTAGGAGAGATAAACAGAGGATCATAATTTGTTACTTATTGTAGCCATTTTAGTAGAGCTATTTCAGATCAAGCGTTAAATTAATCTACACACTATGTATGTATGTATGTATGTACTTATTAGAAATACTATTTTTAAACTAAGAGCTAGAAATGAAAACGAAAAAAAATCATACGTTGCTGTTAGGTAGACTAATTGCATGAATTAAAATTTGTTTTCACGCGAATACATTTTTGTATTGATATATGTTGTCAAAACGTATACTTTGGACTCCATATTAAATATACATATTGGCTGGAATAGTGTACAATATGTTTTATACTTTGATGTAACGTTAACAAAATAAGACTTTTGACCATGTTCCCTATCTTCTGGGAAGTAAAGTACGTGCTTCCAACTTGTATGTAAAATTTTAATGTTTTGTTTTAAGATAGTCATCAATTCACCTTGTATGTCTTTGTAATTCGTAAACAAGATTTTACATCACAATTTACATAACTAAAGTATACGCTGAATTTGTCTAACTGAATATGGTAGAACAAACTGTTGTTAACTGGATAACAACCAAAAGGTTAATTGGTTTGAGGCTTGAATTTGAAAGTAGATAAAGATAATCAGAGAAGACCAGTGAAACATTTTTATTTTCCACCTGTAATTCTTTGCTTGAGTCTTTGGCAGTTGTGTTTTGCTGTACAAGAGTGTTTAGACGTTGCGTAGTGTTTTACATGACTCCGTGGCCGTTGTGTATTGCTTTTGAATGAGTCTTTGTCCGTTGTGAAGTGCTTTACACGAGACTTTGGCCGCTTTGAAGTGCTTTATGTACATCAGTCTTTGGCTGACAAATATGTATGCATTTTATTTCATTTATCATCTAAGGAAAAGTCATCCTAAAAGTCTTTACGCTGAAAACATTGCATTCTAATGGATTGGGATCTTGTCAGTATCGATTTTGGTTATGGAAATATAAATGTATGTTTAGCATTCACGCAAAACTTTCTTTCAAAGTCTTTATGTTATTTTATCAGTATTCGCATATTTTATCAGTACTCGTAGATTTTATAAGTAATCGTCACACGCACCTAAATTGTAGATACAGACACAAATTCAGATAGTTTCGTGTGCCTTATTCATGCTTCTGTTATTTTATTATTTGTCTACGACACGAAACACTTCTGTCCGAATGTCGTCTGTGTAAGATTCAATCTGAGTACATCTTTAAAGAGTAACATCTGCCATAGACAGATTAATTAAACCTTGCAAACACCCTTAAATTCGGAAGCCAACGCAAAACGATTAAATAACAGTAGTCAATAAAACAATGCAGCGTGTCCTACGAAGACGGTGAGTCTCAGTATCATAGACTGTTTTCTTTTCTTTCTCATATTGTCAGATAAGAAGTATTGTTAATTTTGTATTCGAAATATAACTGTTGTACCATGCTGATAAGTAAGAAATGACATGACATGATTACCCATGACCTTTCTATCTTGCCAGATTATTTAATTAATGCCTTATATATGTTACCAGTTTAATAATTTAGTATCACCGAATCAATGCCCTTCATATCTTGCCAGTTTACTAAACTAATGTCATCCAATTGATGCTCTATATATCTTGCCAGCATAGTGAATTAGTGCCATCGAATCAACGCCCTTTATATCTAGCCAGTATAATAAATTAGTGCCATCGACTTAATGCCCTTTATATCTAGCCAGTATAGTAAATTATGTCATCGAATCAATGCCCTTTATATTTAGCCAGTATATTAAATTAGTGCCATCGACTTAATGCCCTTTATATCTAGCCAGTATAGTAAATTATGTCATCGTATCAATGCCCTTTATATCTAGCCAGTATAATAAATTAGTGCCATCGAAGCAATTCCCTTTATATCAAGCAAGTTTACGAAATTAATGACATCGAATTGATGCCCTATATAAGATTTTATTGGGCATATTTTAAGTTAAACTTTTCGTTATAATACGATGCCTTTTTCCTGGACATTGTTTAAGCCACCAGAGCCTAAACTAAATCAAATTCGTTTTTTTTCCATGCAAACAGTTGTACACTGGACGAACTCAATAATCTATAAATATTATATAAATCTATCAATATTATACAGTCAACTAATATTCAGTTTTAATTTGCTTAGAAGGCAATGTCAGACCAAAGCGTAAATTGACTGTGTTTCGATTAAAAATGAGCTGCAAGCGTAACAAGGATGATATATATCGCTACCAAAATCTTTCGTGTGCTTTTGACTTCAACATTGATTAGACTTGAATAGAGTTGATTATTGTATAAATAAATAATCCATTTTATCAGGCGAACTGATATTGCATCAGCGCAGCAATGCTTGTACCAATCACGTTATTATCTTTCATTAAATCCGATTGTATGTCTCATCCATCTCATTTTAATTGACTTAAAAATTGTCTAACGTAGATGAACTCTGAACTGTATTGTTCAGCGGTAGATGCTAAGGAAAAGAGCAAAGATAATGAAACAAAGAAAACGAAACACTTTGGCTGTCATTTTGCGAACGTAAGATATTTTAAATCATAATTCTGATTACTTCAACGGGTATAAAGAATTTTACAAATTTTAAAAACTTCCGGAAAACCGGCGAAATTGGAAAGGTGATTAAGATGAATTTTACATGACATGAGCATTGTATCAGTTGCTTTATCCATAAATAACATTCAGTAATATTGTTTCTGGAGGGCAGTTCTTGGGACATTGCCTTGAGATCCATGGATAAAATGACTTGTGTAGGTGATATCAAAGTGTTTGTTTCGGACATTTTGGCTTGCAGGAGAGAGAGAGAGAGAGAGAGAGAGAGAGAGAGAGAGAGAGAGAGAGAGAGAGAGAGTACTGCAAAATTATAAACGGATGCCTAAATTTAAGATTAAACAGACGGGATCTCTATTTCATTTTGAGAGCGTGTCGTGGAACAAAACAAATTATGAAAGGACTGAGTGCAAATTTGAGTAGACAATGGTAAACGATCATTGCGCATGAGCTGTTACTATCCATTTTTGTTAGACATTTTAATTAAGTAATCATTGATTTCTTTAAATGTATAACAAATGAAGAATCAAAACCCATCATTCTTGTTCTTTATCGTGTTAACCATTAGCAGATACTCCTTGTAGATAACTATTACATTCCTATAATCAGATACAATACATTGTTCATACGTTGTACACATTACCGATTAAGATAGTGAAGGATATAACATGCACGAAGACTGGTACTCAACAACTATTGGCTAATAAGACAGAGAGGCACTCATACTAGTATTCAGCAAGATTATATGAATAAGGAGACAACAAATTATCAGCGGCGATGTATGTTTGATGTCTAAATCTCTTAAAGTATTTTGAACACGCTCCCATTCCAAGAAAACTTCCCGGATAAACCATATCAAGTGATATTATATCTCTGTAATATAATGTGTCCATATTCGACGCAACTCGATATTATCTTCGAGAAAATGAAATTAACTGATCTTCCATGACTTTCTCTCATTAACAAAGTGAGCCGGGACTGATGGAGCGGTAAAACGATTATTCAGTAATTGTTTTATTTATCGTAATACTTCCAGTGTGAACACGCCCAGTCACGTTAGTTACGGATGATCAAAACGTCGTCTCCAGCGGTATCTACCGTTACAATAAATTTTACTCTAAATAATTGTATTAGTTCGTCAAGATGATTAATAGTCATCCCTACTCGTTGATCATTCATTGTAACACAAATAACATCTTCGATGTCATGCATGATTCTGAATGTTGACAACACTTGATCTGCACTATCGTTCCGAAACTCTTCCTTGGCTTCACGGATACGATTGAATAGAGCCTGAGTCTAAATTCGGTATTAAGCGTTATCGTAATAGCTGTTTTTAACTTATTCGAATCACCAATTCTGTCAAGAACGAATCAAGCAAAGACGACACACAAAAATAGGGTATATTTTTTTGGTACTTATAAATATAAATAGTAATTAAATACACCGAACTTTGTAGAGAAATTCAAAAACATTAAAAAAGCACTGTCAAACGGAAAAAGGTGGTGATCTGTTTATAGGTCCTGATAACCAAAAGAAATAAGACAACTGGGAAAACTCGATTGTAGAAAAGGTTATCCTAACAAAAACACAATGTATATATATATATATATATATATATATATATATATATATATATATATATATATATATATATATATATATATATATATATATATATATATATATATATATATATATATATATGATGTTATCATATACATGATACAGGAGACCCCTAGCCAGGGTCAAACAAAAAAGTGGAGAAGGAACCAAAGAGAAGGTGGAACTAAACCAACTCAGAGAACCACCCTAAATAAACATTACGGGAAAAGGAAAAAATACCCCTTTCAAAATATTTTATAACCATAAATGGAAATAAAAACTTATATAAACAACACATCAGGGGGAACACATCACACATGAATACAACATTTTAGTTTTTGAAAGGGGGATCTGTCTGGTGCCCCTAAAAAGAAGATAATCTGGCTTTAGAAGGCTTGATTGTAGCTTATCTCTCCATATTATAATTAAGGCATGTCATTTTAAACTATAGTATAATTATATTTATAATGATTTAAACAAAGAACAAATGTAGGTGGGTAAGATAGGTTATACAATCCCCTTGCAACAAAGCCTGCGTAAACAATTTGTGCGGATATCAATCACAAAATGTACGGAGGGGTAGTTTAGGAGCAAAACCGTGCTTACGAAGTGGTGTTGGGGTTAGGGGATAAATTCAGTTGTGTGTGCAATGTGGTGGTAAAAGAAATACAGAGAGCTCAACCAAATATTATTATACAAATCTAACAATGACAAAAAGAAAATTTAAAAAAAGCCAAATAATATCTTGTTATTTTTCCAAAATAATAATTTAGACAAAAAAGGTTATAAAGAATTGGCACGAAAACAATTTGTGAGGCATCCTATTATCGAAACTTATGAAGCATCTCGTGATAATGAAATAAGATACTGTCGACTAATCATGGTTATCTAAGTAACTGCTGGGAAGAAAAGTTATTACACTCATAAATGTATATACGAATGTTTTCGGTGGGTATTCGAAGACGGTCATGTGATTGATCATGGTTGTAAATACTGGCAGATATGACAAAATTTCAAGGGTCGTTAAATCAGTAAATACAGAGACTGGTGAAAAAAAATATTTTAATCAATCAATGCAGCTGGCAAGTATTTTCATATTTGCGTACATTCAATACAATAAGTCGCTGATAAACTATACAAATCGGCGTATTAAAAAATGTATAAGCAAAAAATTTTATTTCAGCATATCCCATTGTGTTAGATATCTAATAAAAGGATACGTATAGTGTTAAAGTGTTGTTTCGATTATACTACTAGCTATTATTTTAAAAGTTTTTGGTGTCAACATAATCATTGTTAGAATAAATATAATACAACCTCGTTTTGACCAATCTGTTACTTCTATTGTCGATGTGGAAGCATGCCAAATCTATAATAATATATGTAATAATATATGATTATGCGAGCTCCACAGTCGCAAAATATGTGTATGGTAATTTTTGGCGGGCAAAATATCGAAATAAAACGATTAGTTGATCGATATGATGTTGAAGTTAAGTAACTCTGACAAATTCTATAGATTATACAAATCAATAGTCTAAGTGATAAAGTAACACATACAACAAAATATTTAAATTACCTTTACTGCTCCGTACATCAGACCGATATATTATCCTTCTCTATAATTATGCATACGCTTATACATAAATTTCACGTGAATCATACTAATTCCAAACTGACTAAATTCACCTGATGAGTTATTGTAAAAATTCACACGATTACCTGGACACGCATGAATCGATGTAAGGTATGCATAACTATAAGAGACGGAGAATAGCAATCCTTCAGTCAGTCTCGAAGTTCGTATTCCGAAGTACAAAAGGTAAGTGAAGTATTTTATTTTGTAATCTAGAGGGTGCGTTATACACAGTTGTATTATATCGTCATGGTTGAGGAATATAATTTAAATACATATTTATAATATAATGAACTTTGAAAATATTAATGCTACTATTTCTGAAATTAAAAAAATTAAAACATGACGTCATAAGAATATGTCTGATAAACTAAATCCTGACAGACTTATTTGTGATTTTGAATCATTATAAGACCTTAAATTCTAAGATGGATATGCACTACAAATTCATTAAACAAATTCAACAGTCTATGTTCTCATTTCTGGCCGCAATGAAGGAAACAGTAGAGGATTCGTATCTCTCTCACGCGAGATCGAATACATTAGATTAGAATTATCTCACGATTATGTAACAACAAACTATCATTTCACGTGTAAGAATAAAAAAAAAATACGTGAACAAGTGAGAACGAAAATGCTGTCAAAACTAATAGCAGCATAAATAAAAGTAGCAGCCCTAAATCAGAATAAATATATTTGTTTCTGAATTGACGTTATCAGTAGAACTTCAGCAGGAAAATAAATTATGTTACAAGTATATTTTTGTTATTGTTATATTGTTTTGGGTATCAATCTGAAGGATTAAGTAACATTTTTTTAATCCAATCAAAATAAATCCAGGAATGCGCATAATTTGGAATTTGATCTCTATAGCATATAATCATGATAATATGATCTCGTCTCAGTTAATTTAACTGTTCCTGTTTTAACAAAACAGTTTATTGCCGTATTCATGAATAATTATTTCAATATTAAATTGTTCTGCCCCGACTGTGGACAGTGTAAATGCTTTTATGATGTTTTTTTTCAAGTACCTCTTTGATGTGTATAAGAATCATCACGTCTTGGTATATTTATATAATACCTAGAGATTAACTGATAAATCGTCACATCTTAAATGAAGCAAGTGGACGGTCTGGTCATTTAGTTCGAATCATATCCTTGATATTAGCGGATTTTGACATCATAGATATACAAGAATGATCAGTTCTTGCAATGCCAGAGAGGTAATGGAGGCTTAAATATATGTAGAATACATATTGCTAAGCGTGATTTGATACTTCAATATCAGAGTGATCACCACGATGAATAAGTGTATTAGTAATAAGTTTACTGATCCTGTAATACTGCATTTAAATAATCCATTGTCTCAATAATGTGTTCTTTTATAACATCGGTTTAATATTTTCTAATAAGAGAAAATAAATTTGTAATTTTTTTATTCTTTCAAATTTGATTCTTCCAGGGGTCTGTTCGTGGACCTGTTCTCTTCATTCTGTTCACTCAGCCGCTCTCAAGTGTCATAGATCATCACCCAGTGTCTCACCAATTGTACACTGATGACACCCAAATATACAAGTCTAGCCACCCAACTGAAGTTGATGCCACCATCCATGGAGTAGAGAGGTGCATTTCTGACGTAAAATCATGGATAATATATAACAAGCTGCAGATGAATTATGATAAAACTAAGGCTATTCTGATCACAACACAAATACTTTCTCATTCACATCCTTTACCCCAGACAATAAATATCAGCAACACCAACATTAAATTCTGACAGTCAGTACGAAACATAGGTGTTACTCTAGACAGTACTCTCACATTGCACCAACATGTCATGAACAAATATGCAAGGCTGCATATCTTGAACTGAGACGCATCAGTTCCAGTCGCAAATATCTTTCAGTCGATGCCACTAAAACACTGGTGTATTCATTTGTACTTTAAAGACTGGACCGTTGTAACTCAATTCTGTCTGGTTCGTCACCATATCTACTCCAGAAACTTCAAAAAAGTTCACAACGCAGCTGCTCGGATCATCTTTAGAGTACCTCGATCAGAGCACACCTCACCACTGCTCTGTACCCTACACTGGCTATCAATTCGATACAGAATAAAACACAAAATTTGTTATCTGTGCTATGTTTTACTGACAGACTCCTGTCCAACATACCTATTAGGCCTCACCCATGTGTATACTTGTGAAGCGTCGTTTAGTAGGGGTGGGGTTCTTCCTATAGACTTTAAAGAATTATGAGGAAGTTCCCCTGGTCCGCATTCAGAATGTTTACTTCTGGACAATATATTATATATGGCTACGAGCCCCCAGTCAGCAATGCCGACAGTTAAATTAAAAGAAATACAAAGATGAAATTTAAACAACAATTTAATAAATGAAAATTTTAAAGATATTAAGCAATCAATGTCACTCTTGACCCAATGATCCCTAGATCATCATTTGATTTCAGTGTGAGGAATATTTTCCCTTCTTGAGTGTTACTCATCTAAATAAGTCTCCTTTCGTCTTTCTCTCCTTCCGATTCCTCTACTTCCGTTTCCTCTTCTATCCCTACTTCCGTTTCCTCTTCTATCTCTACTTCCGTTTCCTCTTCTACGGTATCTCTTGAGGTCACCCGAAATTCACTCGGTATCTGTCAAATTCACTCGGAATTCTTTCCACGTCATCCGAAATTTCCCCGGAGTTCTCTCAACGTCACCCAAAATTTCTCAACGTCACCCGAAAGCTTCCTGTTGAAAGGTATAATGCATTAGCATATGGTGATGAATATTACCTCACACTAAGTCACTGAATTGAACCATCAGTTTAAGGCGGGACATTTTTGGTCACGCATGCGCACACATCGAAATTCCCATACGCTTCCGCCGCTTACAAAATGGCGCCATGACACAATCTCATAAAGAATTCAAATATCTACATACTGAGCCCTATCAGTATATGCATACAAATATTTCAAATATCATTGTATTATAATATTACTACTATTAGTAATATGACTATCTATATATTTATATATATGTCCTACACAAGCGTACCGAATCCACAATATTCACATTCAAATTGCAATAACGGAAATCCGTTAACTCAATGGCAAAATATATCATTACGTAAACAAAGTGCTAGTCTACCATAATATACCTACACAAGGAATTATAATATTAATTCTTATAGCGGCTAGCAAACAATACAATTCTTCACGAATACAAATCGTCCTTTCAAAAGGGTGTAAACGTGATAATTTACGAAATAATATGCACACCTATTACTAACAAAAGAAGAGCAACATTTTACCTAGAGCAACATTTTACCTCACAAAATAAGGGGTAATATAATATCATGAAGAAGATGCAACGAATTTACATCATAATCAACTATTCATACTACAATACAAGTAAAATGAATATACATACGAGAATCCTTCCATTCCGCAGACGTATCAAGCAGAAATCAAACAAAAATCACACTGACCTTTGAAGCTATCTTAAGATTTCCTTGATTTCCAAAATCTGAGTCAGCCACCAATTTTCGTCTGGCCGTACGGAGTTCTATCTCTTCTCAATTCCTATTGGAGCGAACTGACAAATTCTTACTAAACATGAGTTATTATCGCAGATTCCAATCAAGGGCCCACCCTCAGCGAATTCTGATTGGATGGCGATCGACTCTGGTCAGTTGTTCGAATGTCTGTCTGTGTGTCTATCAATTGTTACAGTCTTCTTATTAGGCGCTGTCCTGTCCTTTGATGTGGTTACGTCACCCGTCCGCGATGGACACAGTCTCCTCTCCCCTCGAGAGCTAACAAAGACCATCTTACGTAAGGGGATTAGCTAACTTAGAACAATTGGAAACATCACAGCTGGGTCAGGCAGACCTACAATTTATACATGTACAAGGTCAGTCAGAATCACAAGTTATAGTAACTTATACCTACATACAAGGGGTTGGGGTAAAATCGTCACATCACTCCAGCAAGATCCTCACGCTCCTCTTCTGACAATCGTAGACTCATTGTTCCTACAATGAAAACGAAGTTATATGGACAACGTTGTTTTGCATACCAGGGCCCGGCGATGCGGAACGAATTGCCCATTGAAATTAGACACAAAGGCATATTGGTCCCTTTTAAATGTGCTCTTAAAACTCACCTTTTTAGACCTAGAACCTAATAATGTTTTGTATCTTATATGTTTCCAGCATGTTTTTATGCTTTCCAATTTCATGGTTTTCGTTATTTGTTTTTCTGTAGTGTAGTGATATCATTATTGATGTTGTAAAGCGCTTAGAGCTTCTGAAGATTAGGCGCTATACAATGTCCTCATTATTATTATTATTATTCTATGTTATAATTCTAAATTAGTAGGATCAAGAAATGTTTTGACAAATTTTTCGTCTATGATTGGATTTAAATTAGCATCGTGGGTGTATAGTTGTCGAAATACACCACCAAACAAAACGAATTTAAACTTCTACCAATATAACACAGCTTATATCGTGAGTAGTTGTTACATTTGTGTTCATTTGTTCTGGAATCGTCTGGTATTTTGGTTCAATTGCAGGCCATGATAAAACTAATCGAATCGAGAACTGATAAATATCAACAGCGCAATCTGGTGATTTTATTTCAATCACGGCTGCTAAAGTTTGTTTGTTAACCGTTCTTGCTGTTTGTGATTCTTTCCCTTAATAGATTAAATTCTGCGCTGAAATTCAACGTTCAAATGTTAGATTTGATAACTGCCCGTTGGAATAGCACAAAAATCTGCGTCATGGGTTCCATCTGGGTTTTAATTTGGTTTGCAAATACGAAAGTACTATTTGCCTATATTCCATCGAATGATTTTGATCTAATATTTGGCCAACAATGATATAATCGTAATTGTGCAAGCGCAATTTCTATTATTGGAATTGCAGCTAAGTTCGTGATTGGTCAAACTTGCTGATATCATCGTTGTTTTGTATGGAGTTGTATTAACTACGATCTGTGGCTGTAGTTCTTGCGATGACGACGTTATTTTTATTTCTATTTTCCAAGTCAGACGTAGGCATTGCCTCGCCGTAACTCTTGATCATTTATGTAAACTCGCTATCTGATATGAATCCATCATTAAGGCCTGATGGTGTAAAATAATTTGGAGAATGCTAGAGTCGCTGTATGCAACTTTATTATATACTCATGTAATTTATTTTCGTTACATGTTGCTACTCTTTGGCGACTATATTAAGAATGTCAGAATTGCTGTTGCAGCTGAAACACAAATTGTTACATCTGTTTGTGCCATCATTAGCGATGTTACTGTTGACAACAATACACCTGTTCCAGTGATAACAGCAAATTCCGAATACACAATTCAATCCACGACAACTCATGTCTGAAATTTTTGGTGACCCTTTTCTGTATACTCATTAACATTATTTTATTTTTATTTTGCCATTAGTGCATCTGATTGTACCTATACTATTACACGCTGATTGAGCAACTAATTATTTAAGTAGGTGGTAGTTTAGCGATTAACTCCAATAGCAAAATCAAGCCGAGTCTTTTATCTTCAGGTTCCACTTTAAATGTTAATTCATCGTTTTGATCTAGTGCTACTAATATAGATCCAGAATATATTGTTAGTGGATAAACGTCGTGGTATTGTGGTGAATATTGTAAACAAATGCAACACCTAGTACTGATTGCATGTATATACGGGTAACCTCAGTGCAATGTTTAATAAATATATTAGGCGGTGACCGATCTGGAAGCTATCGTATATACTATGCTGTCGCTGATCTTTTTTATGTCAGCGAGTTTAATATCGATCACCGCTGAACTGCCAAATAACTCGTTAATGTTTCTCTTTACGTGTCTACGAAAACTTAATAACGTTTGTATGTGAGCAGTTTAATCAAATTTAAGATTGATTACATCGTTATTGATTGCCGTTAACGAGTTCATCATTGATTTTGAAACAGTGTTAAGTACAGCAAAAATTGCCTCACGGCCGCATATTGGTGGATCAGTTCTTGTCTGTGTTGGTAATGTTGAATACCAAATCGAAATGCATTTTGTATATAACATAAATTCTGTCGGCGTAGGACGTCCTTACGAGTCAAAATAAACTGTTCATGTGATTCAATTGCGTATGCAACAAAATTAGTACACGAAAGAGAACTCATGCCAAGAATAATGATAATTCATTGTCCAAGTTAGGTAATTAATCGCGCATATAACACACTTAAAGCTTCTTATTTTTAATTTTCAACAGTATTTATTAAATAAAAGTTAGACATTGGAAGAAGACGTTTTGCGTCAAACGCAGTGTCCCGGGAAATTTCAGACCATTTCCATACGGTGGATTTCCTTGTAATCTTAGACCCTCTCCCCTTTTTTTAAAATTCATTTTCCTGTTGCTTTCATTAGTGCCAATCAGACAGCGGTTTCAACCGACCATAATGCAGCGGCTTTTGCGACAGCGGGTGCATAGGCAGATGCTAACACTGCTATAGCTGCAGAAAGTAGAAATATGCCACCTCTTTTATTAACATATCTCTAATGGAACTTAGAGGAAGATGAAGTGAAATTCCTGTTTTTGATTCTATAGCTTTGTTAAAATGTTTAAGCTGATTTTTAGTTAATGAATCTTTTATTGGACCACCACTTGCAATTTGATCTTTATTCAATCGTATTTTCGTTCCGCAAGATTTGATTATAATTCTTTTACCTGACCATGAGTCAAGATTACCTTAATTTGATGTTGTGACATGAGCGATGTAATTACATGTTCTCTGATGGGGCATCAATGATTCTCATTTTTTCACAAGCACCTTCAAACAACAACGCTTCGTCGCGGAGTATAACATCAATTGCTCTGTAATAACCACCACTTATGGGGTTACATTCACTTGAAACGACAGATCATCCAAGTGTTCCAGCAAAAAGTAATAAATCGGATACAGACTTGTAAAATCCAATTGTAATATATCATCATCACGTGCTACATAATTGTGATCCAAATTAAGTACAATGTCTTCGGATGATTCTTGATGTCCGTTTATTCTAAAGGAAACCTCAGAAACCCAACATTTATTAAATACCATTGTTGTGATGCTGTATGTCATGTGAATAAACCATCAACAATAATTTGAACACTGCCTGTGATTACTGTTGACCATGATCCTTTTTACCGCCTTGATCCATAAAAGCCAGTCAGTTTTCGTTATTCAGTATTGCTGAAGTCATTACAGGCATCCACAAAGAAAATAATATTACTTTACTTGCTGCAGCAGTGCCACGTTCTCACCAGATGGCATGGTTATCATCACCCTTTCTAATTGTATGATTGGTTCCGAAAAAAACATTTCTGACATTTCTACAAAATCCAAACATATGTGACAATGGAATTACACATGAAAATATTCTACGGTTATTATTTTAACATTAATGGACGCGCTTTGAACTCTAAATTGTAATTTGGATTATCATCAATAATCATGTTATCCATTGCGTCATCAATATCAGGAACAGCATGGTCTTTTGGTATTCTATTATACGGTCTGCCATCAGGGTAGTCAGAATTACCCTACTTGCACATCAATGATGGAACAACTGATTTAGTTTAAACATCTGAATATCTTGCTAGACCTAATATAGTTGAGGCAACGTCAACAGTATCCTTCATTGGATCAATTGCTCTTCCATCGACACTTCTGAATAATGCCGTAACACCATAATTAACAAACAAAACCACCTTTGACATTAGCTCCATTTTCGGCATTAGTGACGAGGTCTATTATAGGTTCAACTTCTACTTCAATAAATCTTTCAGCGGGTAAAACACGTCTGCTTGTATCTTGAACTTGCAGTTCGATTCTTCCACGCTGAATTGGCTGTGACACTTCATAAAAATAATATTGATAATCACGTATAGATTCATCTTTGAGTACTGTTGCATCCATGTCGAAAATTTGATCGGATTGTGGCGTGCGGCGGAATGTTATGCCGTCACTTTGGTAGGTGTGCTATTGTGGTTGGTGTGTGTTGCTGCCAACATTTTATTACATTATTATAGAAGTCTCACCCAGGCGCGATTTTGTAGAAAGTGAAGATATTGATAGAGCAAGGTCAAGCTCCGAACCCCCAATCATTGATGCCGACAGTTAAATGATTGAGTACACAAAAGGTGAAATTCAAATGAATAACCATTTAACACAGTTCAGTAGTCAACTTATAATAATTCTCCAATCACTCCTCATTCTCTCGACCAAGTGACAGCCTATTGCATCATTTGATTTCATGTGTGAGATAGCTTTTCCACCTGTCATTGTTTCTACTCATCTGTATCAGCTGCTTTAGTATTAATTTCTGGATAAATATTTTCAGCACGTTTTCCTCCAATCAAAAGTTCTAATCATTCAACATCAGAAAGGAAGTTGTTAGGACAAATAACAAGACCACTTCCTTGATTATAACAATCACTTTCAGTGGTGCTCTGGTCTGTTTTTTTATATTCCGGATCCTTGACTTGAAGAAGATCTTCTGGCATAAATTTAAGTATTTACGATATTCATTTTTGTTGATGTTGTGGAGATTGTGGTATTTGTATTTTGTTGTTGCGGAGAAGGATGTTCATGTAATTGTTGTTGAATTTGTCGAGCTTGTTGTAAATTAATGTTTATCTACAAGTATAATAAATTCTTTTTTATCACCTCTGGTCTGACTTTTTTAATTTATTAATTCGAACTGTCATTTTCCCAAGGATTCTCGATTAACCTTAGCAACATATTCGGGTTTTAAATAATCTTTTCTTTTATCAAACGTTCGGTGTCAAATCGTCACGCTTTACAACTTGTTTCTTTTCTTCATCATCACATTCAGCAAATTTATCTTTATTTGTTTTCTTCTCTTGGTTTTGTTCTGTTTCTGTGTTTAACATACGTTCCTTTGTATCACCTTTTTCAGCAAGACCTTGACCAATATATTCAAGCATTTCCTGTGTTGGTTGAGCATTAGCTATTTCAGTTGGAAAATCTCGTAAACATCTATTTGTTTTTTAAGTTGGTTCTGTTGTTTTGTTTTTCAGTTGATATAGCAATTTGCTCTAACGTATGACGAATGCCTTCAGTAGCTTCTACATCTCTTTAATTAACCTTTGTTACTGGTTTAAATAATTGTTCTGAACCCTCTGCAAATCCCACCGCAGATTCCTGACATGCTTGTAAGGTTTCTCTGACAGAATCACGGACAGGAAGATCTATCTTAATTGCTTCTAGTCGCTTTCATTATAAGATTCCATAGCTGGTGCCATAGTATTGATGTATAATACAGATACAGATCTAACTCACATCATCGGGGGGTGGGGGTGGGGCACGACCTCAATGAAGGGTTACGGAGTGTGCATACTTGTTGAAAAACACCGAGGTTATACACACCGAGGTTATACAGAAACTGTAACAAAATAAACTAAGCCAATTAGTTAAATTGTCGTTGAGTTTGAGGCTTCGGTTAGGCATTATTGACCTTATATTTTTCATTTTCGTACTAAGACGTTTTGCTCCAAAGTTGGTCTGTTCGCCGCCCCTACCACCCCCACCCCCGTGCCGCTAATGTAAATTGGGGTATTTATAGAAGATAATGTACATTGGGATATTTATAAAAGATAATGTACTTTGGTTGAGTTATTTGTAAAAATAATATACATTGAGGTATTTCTACATGAGAATGCACATTGGGGAATGTGTTGTTGTTGTTGTTGTAGGGTTTAACGCTAATTTTCAGCACAAGATAGGATAAACATAGCGGTTAGTACAAATGGTGGAGGAAGAACCCGGGAAAACCCCCGGATAGAACCAATGAGAAGCTGTTGGCAAGCTTCCTCACATAACCAGATTAGCCGAATCCGATACTCGAACGACGGAGGTGAGATGGCAGTGATCTGTAACGGTGAGCGTTTTAGATTACTTGGCTACTCGGGGATATTTGTAGAAGATAATGTACGTTGGGGTATTTATAGAAAAAACCGTATGTTTGGGTATTTGTAGAACAAAATGTGCATTAGGGTATTTGTAGAAAGAAATGTATATTGGGGTATTTTTAAAAAAAAAGTACATTAGGGTATTAATAGGAGAAATGTAGATTGGGGCATTTTAAGAATAAATTCTACGTTTGGGTATTTGTAGAAAAAATGTACATTATGGTATTTATAGAAAAAAATGTACGTTGGGGTTTTCATAGAAAACATTGTACGTTGGGGTATAAGTAGAAGAAAATGTACATTGTGTTATTTATAGAAGATAATGTACATTGGGGTATTTGTAGAAACACAATGTACATTGGAGTATTTATAGAAGATAATGTACAGTGGGGTATTTGTAGAAACAAAATATACATTTGGGTATTTATATAAAAAATGTACATTGTGGTATTTAAAGCTGAAAATCATCATTTGTGGCAATTGTATATGAAAATTAGAGGATTCATACTAAGCCTCAACACTTGCTTCATAATGTGTTTGCTAATACTAAGAAACTTAATTCAATCTCTTATTACATAAGGGTGTTTATTACATAAGGGTGGGGTTTTTTGTGACCAACGCATAAATATCTAACGCTGAATAGATATAGAAGCCAAAATACTGGTGGCCCTATTGATATTAAACGCTAAGGTCGCAACTCGTTTTAAATGAAATGTAAAGAGAAATATGTTTCTATCTCGGTTAATGATAGAATACCGTATCACAAATCTATATTAGAATATTAAGATGTAAAACAAGGTCTGAAAATAATGCCCATCTAAACACCTTATATCTATTTCTAGAATTATTGGACAATCTGACTACTCCATCTTTGAAAGTTTTCCTTACTATATATATATATATATATATATATATATATATATATATATATATATATATATATCATTTGCAGAAATCGAGCTAATTATTCATTTTTGTTAAATTTCGTGATTGCAGTGTCATTCTCTACGTGTATGTTGGATACAGTACACAGTGAGTAATCAGATATTTATGATTGCAGTGGGATTCTCCGTGTGTATTTTGGATCCAGTACACAGTAGTAATCACGCATTTAGGACTGCAACGTGATTATATGCGTGTATGTTGGATACAGTACACAGTGAGTAATCACGCTTTTATGACTGTGGTGGGATTATTCGTGTGTATTTTGGATTTAGTAAACAGTTAATAACCAGGCGATACTGTCTCGAAGTGAAATCTGTAACCTGGTGCGTTGCATCTTTTATACATCGGCATCTCTTACAAATGCATATGACATATGGCAAGACTTGTAGTTTAATACGTTTAAGGAAAATTCTTTTTTAACATAAAATTTGGTTGCATTTCGGCAAATTTGAAAGAGAAGCATCGAAAGCAAAGGTGTAAAATTTCTGTGAAAATAGATAAAGTTTCATTGTACAGAGTCCATCTGTAACTGGCAATTACCTTTGCAATTAGCTAATCAATGTAAGATATATGTGGAGAGTTAAGACATGCGATACGCAAACAAAGATTGTATCCAAAATGACGATGAAAGACTTCCTTTCATTTGTGTTTTAATTACTGTAATCATTCTTTCATCTTCTCACGCCAACGCGAGGCACTCGACTATTTCTGGAATCTTAGGTTCCGAGAGAGAAGAATTAATTGACATCAACTAAAACGTCTGTGAAGAAATTATAGGTCTGTACGTTTATAGGTCTGTACGTTTATAGGTCTGTACGTTTATGTGTGCATTAGTACAATTCAAGAGCAACAGAAAAAAACAAACTTTGGTCTTTAGATCTGGAAAACTTTAAGAATCGAAGAATTGTCAAACAGTAAGACCAACAATTCACACACACAATGACTATCGTCCCCTCAGTCTATTGGTCATCCATTACGGATCGACTAACATAATAACTTCATTCACACCATTCTCGCATGTATTTGTGGAAGGTACAAGTGGCCATAACGGCTGTTAATATGTAAAAGCAATATGTTTAGTGATGTGATGTTTCATTCAATCAATAATTCATTCATTCACCTTTTGTTCTCTCTTCTTAGTTTTCAAATTTATAACACACACACACACACACACACACACATACATATATTATATATATATATATATATATATATATATATATATATATATATATATATATATATATATATATATATATATATATATATAATATCTTTTAGTTTGATACTTGTATCTATAACGTTAATTATTTAGTATACGTTGGTTTGGTTTGCATGTGAAAGTTACATTATCACCTTAACTACTGTGAGTCTGGGAAGTGTACTTAGTGCAAATTCAACTTAAGAGATATTTGTATTTGCATAATAGCTTTATTTAATATCCTCATGGATACAATGTTTAGATCTGACAAGTAATTATTTTAGCAAAGTTTCTGGAAATAGTTTGTTTTACTGCAGAGATACTTTCCTGCCCTTAAATACCTGATAAATAAATTGCATCCAATGCCCGAAACATTTTCAGAATATTTCGTCCTCAGCACACGCATACACTGTGTTGTCCATCCATTTCCACATAACGCATGACATATTACTGCGTGTGTGTGTGTGTGTGTGTTTGTGTGTGTGTGTGTGTGCGTGTGTGTGTGTGTGAATCTATTTTACACATAACATATAACAGAGTATGATATAGTCGATACACTTTACCTACTATGTGTGCAATTACATATTCTAATAAATTAGTAGTATATTTCTATCTAGTAGTATATTTCTATCTAGTAGTATATTTCTATCTAGTAGTATATTTCTATCTAGTAGTATATTTCTATCTAAATAATTTCTACTGAAATAAAACTATGTGATTAAAGGAATCTCAAATGGGAAATGATTTTATATTTATGAAACTTTGGAAATAATGTACAGCTTTTGCTCGCCAAGGTTCACAAAAGCTGGAAATGATTTAACTCGTTTCATATATTCAATATTAAATCGTTACTAATTTCAGATCCGATATTTATTGTGTGCGTGTGTGTGTGTGTGTGTGTGTGTGTGTGTACATCGAATTTCCTCATAATGTAAGACATACCTATTTTGTGTGTACTGTACATCGATTACCCCATATTTTTTAACAGATAATTGTTTTGTGTCTATATTAGTTTTCTCGTCATTTGTATTTTATTAGTCGATTAATATCTTTCTGTTGAAATTTATCGATGTTGCGATCGTAATTGATGTAAACTTGTTTGCATTCGATTGTTTGCATTCCTAGACCATAAATATCACGTTACACTTGTTTTTTTTATGCCAAAGTGTTTATTAGAGGTGTGTATTGTATGTCTGCTTTTGGTGACTGAATACCACATGTCACGTGTCGAACCAGTGAATCTATTACGTCTGCCAAATTGTATCGCATACATAATTAGATCATCAATTATATGTAACAGGAAACGTAATCATTTGCATTTGATTGTAATGGGATAAATCTACCGGTACTATGGCACGACGCCAAACAGAAAGCACGAGTAGAAAGTGCTCATTTATAATGCACCTTGATCATAATTGAATTTCTGACACCCTCGATCACGTCATTATTCTATCTATAACAATACTAACGAAAAAAATCCGAGAAACCCTACCCAACAAATGCACACATTTATCAATGTACATAACAGAATTATATTGTTCGTCAATGCATAGGATCACACAATGAGATTTATGTGTCAATGAATATGATTTATATGGGGATACCATTACAGCTGTTTTGTTACAAGTAGACGGACAAACGAGTTTGAATCGGAATATGTCGAGGCTGTTCCTTAGCAATATCCAACGAGTTCTTTCATGCAAAATCACATGAATTCAAAATGCATGGTAACATACATTTTCCTGCTTTTGTCTCGGTGATGACATATTCTGATCAACGCTGCATCACTCTGTCATACGTCTGCGTTTATTGTGTAAACGTTTATAAGTTGATCCTGAGATTTACTATACGAAGTTGATTCGGCACTATCAGTTATAAATAAATTGAAAGCTCCTAAACTCAAACTTGCTACTTACAAATATAAATATAAATATTCGCAGGCAGACTGTATTTTGAAACTATGTAGATGCAATGGTTATAGGATGCTTTTGGTATTTTAGATTATTTAAATTTTGGAATGTCTCCTCTCTGTCACTTTGCAAACCAACTTTGCGTTAGGCGTCACTTTGTACAGCAGCGTAATGTTAAGCGTCGCTTTGCAAACCAGCTTTGCGTTAGGCGTCACTTTGTATAGCAGCGTCATGTTAAGCGTCGCTTTACACACCAACTTTTGTTTTCTTTTTCATTTATATCTTGTTTTTCTTGGGAAGTAAATGGTTTGTTAAATTTTATATAATTGCTGTTTTCATGCTTTCTGTATTACTGTTTATGAGAGCATACACACGTAACATAAGTTGTAAAAAAAAGTTACAGGCTGGGTGTGCGTAATTGACAATTTAGGTGTGATATAAGGAATCAGCGATTAAGCATCTATATCGCACGCAAAATCAGTTATGTAAGATCAAAATGAGAATGTAATAAATGCACAAAACTAGACCATGTTTTATTCTGAGTCGACCGAAAGAGCTAGTTTGATATGGCGTAGGGAAACGTATTCAGATGCCCTATCAAACCAACATATATGATTAAAAGTAAGAACATGGATCTTGCAAAACGTGAAAATACATGGTCTAAACCAAATATGCAAAACAAAGTACTGCTCCGGTGGCTAGTGGTTAGAGCGTCCGGCTCAGATACGGGAGGTCGTGGCTTCGATCCCCTGCCGAGTAATACCAAAGACTTACAAAATTGGTACTAACAGCTGCTTCAATTGGCGCTTTCCATAAGAGGTTAGTGTTAGGGCTAAAATTGGTCACGATGTTCTATTGCTAGACATCACTATAAACTGTCACACTACAGATATCGTAGCGATCTGACTGAAAATATGTTAAAGCTACGTCAATAATCCGAATCGCACACACCCAAAAATGCAAGACAGAAAATATAAGGAATATCATCAAATGCAAATTGTGTTGCTTTCTCTATGTCAGAGAAACGGATAAGCTACCCCACCTTAAAAAGAACTGATTTGATGACAAGGAAGTTGGACGGAGGTAGGAGAAAGCTTCTTTTCTCATAGCCATACGTTTTGTGTCACTACTATTGCCCAGAAGGAGTTCTGAAACCTGGAAACAAAACAAGAATTATGAAGAATTCAACCTAACTGTTAAATCAAGACGAGTCCAAATGCAAAAAGAAAAATCAGTCAGATCATTTTTTGTGTACGGGTTTGTTAAATTAAAAAAGTTCTAGATTTTTGCTCTTTGTCATTATATATATATATATATATATATATATATATATATATATATATATATATATATATATATATATATATATATATATATATATATCTATTGGATATAACATATATATATGATTCTCTATGTAGACAGTTTACTTACTCGACACACCATTTACATCTGCATAACTAAATTATATAAAGTTTGATATCCACGACAGAGTTTTTAAATTCAGGGCAAAAAACTCTCAGAAACGTACCGACTTTCTAATTCTTCAAAGTCGTTTACATTTATCCTGTAAGTTTTTATTCATTTTTGCCTTGCATGTGTGTGCTTCTCTGTATATGCACAATTTAACATTTTCTTTGACAGGACACATCCTCAATGGACTATATTGAAATGAGCATTATGTAATCAATATTTGGTTTTACTGGCACGAAACGCATCAGTTATTTATCACCGTCCCTGTAGGCTAAGAATAAAGCATATTTGTTCAACAGATCCCAATCGTATGTAAATTCTTTGTTTCGAACTGATGCGTCTTAGAAAACTCTTTATGAGGGTCTGTGCTTATCATCTGGTTTGTACAGAGCAGCTGTCACGTTGCGTTTATAGTGGGACCACAGAAGAAAACTTTCAATTGGGATTACACTTTCAAATTCAAAATGCTGAATGTATATCAACAGTTGCTTGTTTTCTCATCAATAATTCACATAATAGAAAAAGTTATATTCTTCTCTCGTGACTGCTTCTCAAGCTAGCATTCCTCGAATAAGAGTACGTTACTTACGCTATAATTAACTAGAATAACGGTATTTTCACACATACTCAGTTCATGCCAACAATATTTTTATATTTTGTTTATCGAGGAACGAGACAGTTTTTTCCCCAATCCTTTTTAATTGGTATACCCACCCGAAGACACACGGTACTTTGTGCATTAAATGTATTTACAACTTGAAGAATCTGTTCATTTTTTTTTTACCATCCTTTACTGTCTAAATTATTACAATTGCTTATCAGGTACATAATACTAGAATACCATTATTGATCCGGCAATTTAAGATAACACACTCATTACTGCAAAATTAATATTATTTTACATCTTATCAGATCAAAAGATGACAAATTGAGATGGCCTCATAGTATGCAATTTAATATTATGAAACACTCAACTCTAATAAATACTGGACTTGTTAACTTTAAGTAATATATATATATATATATATATATATATATATATATATATATATATATATATATATATATATATATATATATATATATATATATAGAGAGAGAGAGAGAGAGAGAGAGAGAGAGAGAGAGAGATACATATATATATATATATATATATATATATATATATATATATATATATATATATATATATATATATATATAACAGTCTAAGGGATATCAACACATTCCTAGCTATATAATATCATATGCCCTGTTTTAAAAGATCTGAACTGGAAAATTATAATTTTGATATCTACAATGTAATATATTTCTTATTTGCTCCCATTTTCTTGATATGAATGATACAGATGTTATTTGTATCATTTGTAACTGTAAGCATCAATTCGTCATTCGCGGAAATCATTACAGAGGTCACTAAACCATCTTGTACTTTTCAAACTAAGCATCCATAAATACCTGGAATACAGGTTTTGAAATGTACAAATTAATTACATTTTAAACAATGATTGCGTGGTTGTGCCATGATTCGAGAAGTACATGATAATATTATTGACATTTTGTTGCGTCTTCTTTAAAAATCCTTCTGCAGGTTTTTAGGAATGCTTTGGGGGTGGGGGTGGGGAACAAATATGCAATATAAATTACAATGTCTCTAAAATAATTTATTCTGGTAACAATGAGGAATCATTTGCTGCTAATTGCGACATAATTTTGTCTACTATTATAGCAATTTAATTCTATCCAAAACCTGTTGTAAGGGGACAATTAGATACTTGGAAATTCATCTTAATCCAAAAACACCAATTAGAGAACGAAGTGTTACGATTAGAACGCTTAGTACAGTGGGAAAAAGAAAAGTCATTTTTATACATTCCTACAGACACGATTTGATTCATTGGCATCATTTGTTAAAAACAATACTGTAACGTAATCTAGAGATGGAATATTTATATAATCAAATTAAATCTGTGTATGCCCGAATATATGTGCCTTCTGAAAAGAATATTATTATATCATGAAAAGACAACCAATATTAGAACAGGTACGGTAATGATATTAAGTTATCTTAAGATTGATTATTTCGAAGTTTTTATTCAGGCTATATAGTTTATAGTCCAAAGCTAACATAAGTTGAAAATTAATTTAAAAGCCGTACTAGGCGATGCAACGGATGAGAGTATCATTTGAATTCGTCTCAAGATAATACAAATAACGCCATAGTAGTATGTTGGGCACCCTAGCGTCAAGGGAAAATCCAGTCAAAAAGGGCTTGGGCACGTCTGGCGAGAAGGCATGGTGGGCACGTCTGTTGACAAGGCATGGTTGGCACGTCTAGCGACAAGGGAAATGTAACATGGGAACTATTTGGGCCTATCTAGCGTCAAGGGAAATTGAACATGGGGAATATTATTTGTATTTGGGACTGGATAGCGACAGAGGCAAAGAAAGCTAATATCTGTCTAGCGACAAGGAAAATTGAACATGGTGGGCCTATCTAGCGACAAGGGAAATTTAACATGAGGACTATTTGGGCCTATCTAGCAAAAAGGGGAATTTAACATGGTGGGCCTATCTAGTGACAAGGGAAATTTAACATGGGAACTATTTGGGCCTATCTAGCGTCAAGGGAAATTGAACATGGGGAATATTATTTGTATTTGGGACTGGATAGCGACAAGGGAAATAGAGGCAAAGAAAGCTGTTATCTTTTCGAGGTATATGAGTGGCCCTGAAAACAAACCACACAATCTTTTATCAAAACAGAAGGGAAGGAAAATAAAATCACACAATCTCCTATACACACAGAAGGAAAGGAAAACAAAACAAGGATAATTAAGAACACCATACATTCTATGTGAAATAAGTTCATTGTTTTCATTCATTCATCAATTTAGTAAAATGGTAGTGTGATATTTATTGTCAACTGACTTCTTAAACATATCTCAAATTTAAGGGATGTCTTGTGTTTCTCAGCACACGCTACATACAATGTTGCCAAGTTTTAACAAATCTAAGCTTAAGGGGGAAAAAAAGCAGCACCAAAATTTGCATTGTTATATCGACATTCTAAGCTGTGTGTTTTGATTTGAAATTCAAAGTTAATCATAGGCAGGGTCATAAAGTGCAATGTCACTCGCATCATTGTTACAATTCTTCCGAATGTGTGTTTTGGTTCTGCTATTTTTATTTCAAGGTTAGCCATAAGCAGGGTTCTACAGTGCAAGATCACTCGGGTCATGAATGAAATAGTTTTGTATTTGTTTCCTTTCTAAAAAAAAAAACGGTAGATCTCATGCTTAAAAAAATTTCCGTGACACATTGCAGTGCCAAAAATAAAGATAAAGCTCCGATACCTGAATTGTACAAGTTTGTCAACTCAAGATTTTATTTCATCCAACGATTTACTGAGAGAGAGAGAGAGAGAGAGAGAGAGAGAGAGAGAGAGAGAGTGAGAGAGAAAAAAATATGTTATACCTACTTTTAAAAAGAATCAGGACACTTACGCTTGTTTTTGTATATTTTCCCTTAGAAAAATTCAAAGAAACACATATCCCACTTAGAAAATCAAATCCATAGGAAAGGTCCACGATTTTAAAATATCACCAGAGTGAACCGATGACAAATACGACTAAAACGTTCTCACAAAATAGTTAATCCAAATACGCTGTGATGTATCTGACTATAAAATTGATATAATTTTTGTGTGATCGCCCAGAGTACGATTGTTCTTGCTTTAGTTTGACTTCTTTCTTTATATAAATAATCTAGCGGTGAAACACGACCTATCTCGAAACTAGGTGAAGAGCTACTGAAGTCAATTCGAAGTGAACGCGGTAAGAAAATTAATCTTGCCAATGAAAGTGTTTATGATGAGTGATGCAATGTTTTGTACGAAGGTGGTATGGCAAAATAATAAATACGTTCTCAAGTTGTTCCCATTGCAGTGCAGACTGGAATGTGAAATTAAATCCCTCCGTTGTTTATTGTAACATTTCTTCTTACCACATCAACTACTGAATGGTCACAGTACTCGTAGCATTTCTTTTTACCACATCAGCTACTGAACGGTCAGAGTACTGGTTCGCATTTTGAAACTGACAATTTAATTGTATCTCATTTAAACATTTTGACGTACACACCCACATCGGCATAGTCAGGACTGGTGCAGTATTAAGTGGCATGGTTTTTTTGTTTCTTTTTTTTTTCTTTTCTTTTCAAACTTGTGAATCTGAAATTTGTACGAATTAACGAATCAAGTTCAGCGAACCTCAAGGATAAAAACCCAAGTCGTCTGTCTATTGATAAGAATATTTACATCAAAAACAATATGACCTGCAAAACACAAAGATATACGGCAAGCATGATTAGAATGAACACAACAAAACCTACCTAGCAACAAAGAGATGTTTTTCTTCACGTTCGCTTAACTTAGAGTTTCAAACCCCTTTCAAGACAAACTTGGTATCCTTTTGCGAGCGTGAAATTAAAATACTGAAAAAACTTAAGCGTTTTGCTATAGACTATAGTATATATAATTTCAGCAACAAACTAAACAATATAAAAACCGTTACAACAATAGAAAGCCCGAAATCGTCTATAAAAAAAAAGCGTTTAAAAAAAAATTAAAGATTAACGATGGCTAAGCAATAAAACCGAATTTAAGAAAGGCAATGACATTTTATATAGGCCTCTCACTTTGATATTGTATGCGGATGTAATCTGCCATGTATTAACAGCTTGAAAAATGGTATACGCAATGAGAAACCTCAATTCCAACAGACTTTTTCAGATTTATTTCTTCTTTTTATTTTTTGGGAACACGCCTAAACGCTATTCAAGGGTGGAACAGGGAAAATACATATATCAAAACAAGCCATACAATTCACACATAGGCAGAAGCCAAAACGCAAATCTACTAATCACACGATAGAAAGAAGTATGTGTAAGTGTCAAAACCTAAAGTCATATAACATTTGTACGGTTTGTAACCTTCCACATGGAAATATCATAAATTATTATCACAAACAGAATTGAAACATAGGAGGCTTGAAAGTTGTTGTTTATACAGATCCACTAAACTTCACAACATGCTTGCGCTGTCTCTTATTTTGGTCTCGGGAAGGATCCCTTTGTAGGTGTAGCATCTGTGGTAAGAGTAGACGTCGTTGTCGCTGCTGTCAAATAAGAGTAGATTATTTTAAAAAATGGATCTAGTATTTTATATTTTAAAAAAATCAAATAAAGAAATACAATTGTTGGTAGACATCGTGGTCAGCAACAAAGTAAAAGTGACAGAGAGAATGAGACATCGTGGTTGAGAAGCGTACTTCTGGAGTACGTTCGTGTCCTAACGTCACAGTACCTTCTCAATCACTCTTGATGCAAAAGCAATGCCATCTCCGCGTGAGACCATGCAGCTACTATCCTACGGATGTCATTCAATCCAAAGTAACCTCCTGGTAATTTCACCGTACCTGTATCGAAATGAACTTGTGAAAGACGAATATTCGTTCCCTGTGCGCTTGCCGGAATACTTTAACTTTAAAAGTTGATTCCAAACTTTCAAAGAAAACTGGCCAACATATCTACCTGGACCAACTCCTGAAGAATTAGCCAAAGCCGGATTTTTCTACTTGGGCGAAAGGGATAAAGTCAAGTGTTTCAGTTGTGGTGTGTCAATTTACGAGTGCGAACAGAAAGATTCCGCTTACCTGGAACATACTCGATGGTCTCCGAATTGTCAATACCTACCTTTAGTGGGACTAAGTAATTGAAAGTGACAATACTGTACCATATCGTTTAACAAACCAGTTTGGCTTGGAGACAAACCTAGTCCAATATATAAACCCTCTTTAAAAATAATATTCAAGGATCACCACACAAATTGCAAGAAAAAATCTACAAGGAAGTTTGGCAGGGACTTACTACAGAAAAATCTCAATGGGTGACAGTAGAGCTTTTGTATCTCCTCCACCGGTGACACCCACGTCCACATTAGCGGCAGTAGCAGCTGCTCACAAAGTACCTGCCCCCAAAGTCAAAGTCCAAGAAAGATCTGTCATGTTAAAGAGTTTACTGGATTTGTCCAAACAAGAATTGTCCCGATTTAATCCGAACATTTTCACGACGTGTGTTACATGTCATGAAGTTGATACGACGGAAAGATAATCAGTGGCGTCGAATTCCAGTATAAAAAAAATCACTTGAAGACAATGGTGTCTCATCAAAAACGTGCACACCACAACCCTCGGCGTTCTACTGTCCAGAAAGGAAAAGGAAAAAGGCAATCTCGTCATCCAACAAAACGCTTAAAAACCAAACATCGACGTCATCCCCTAAAAAGACGCAGTCGTTTAAAGTAAAAGAAGAGTCACCATAAAGGAGGTTATTTTGGCGATTTTGGGAAACATATCGTTACATTTTTGACGAACCGCTAGAAAAGAAGATAAAAGAGTGTGTGTACCAAGTCTTTGACGTCAGTGTATTTCTGGAACGAACAAGCAAAGATGTCACTTCGCAGAAATTATTCTTATTCTCCCCACAAGGGAAAGAAAAGGAAAGGACTACCTCCTCGTTTAGCCAAACACGGAGATATGTTGTCCATCCTGTCCAAAGTGCGAAAACAAATCATTAAAACGGCCTCCAAAGATGTCATCGATACCGTGTGCGAATGTTGCTTGAATGTCTTGAAAGGCACGATACCTTTGTCTCCACACCAGAAAAATGTTTAGCCAAACATCGACACGTTCTTCGTCAAATGGTCCAAAAGAAAATATCGATCCGTCAAAAGAAAAAGATGTTGGTGCAACACGGTGGATTTTTACCCTTTCTTGTTCCTTTGTTGACAGGCTTAATACCAGGTTTGATACAAGGGGTGACACAAGGGATGATCCAAGGGATTTCCCAAGGGATACCCCAAGGAATGGGTAGAAATATAATTGATCCTTCCAGAAGATAAAAGGGCCCTATGGAGCACAACGATCTCAGACATTAACTTTTGGAAGCCCATGGAAGGACAAAAACTGACTGATCCAGCCCACCCTGCAGGTTACGGAGGTGTTCAGAAATTATATCGTGCTGTTAAAACTCGCCTGAAAAATCTCCGTTTACCTGAAGTACAACGATGGTTACAAGAACAATCTACGTACAGTTTACACAAACCCATTCGACGAAAATTTCACAGAAGTCGCACTCAAGTGGAAGGTATTGATCATCAATGGCAAGCCGATTTAGCTGATGTCTCTAATTTAACCACCTACAATCGCGGCTACAAATATTTGCTTTGTGTGATCGACGTCTTTTCTAAATTTGCCTGGGTTGTACCATTGACTTCCAAATCGAGCCGAGAGTTAGTACAAGCTTCGCAACTGGTGTTGAAACAAAGTAGTCGTCACCCTCTTCGATGGCTAACCGACAAAGGCACCGAATTTCTTAACCAAGCTTTCCAACGAGTAATTTTTCTAAGAGAAAATATACAACAAAAACAAGCGTAAGTGTCCTGATTCTTTTTAAAAGTAGGTATAACATACTCTCTCTCTCTCTCTCTCTCTCTCTCTCTCTCTCTCTCTCTCTCTCTCTCTCTCTCTCTCTCGTCGTAATACGTTTGATTGAAATCCTAATGGTAGATGTTCCCGTTTGAAGATACCTCTCCAAAAGTTTAATCAGTAGGCACCATAATTTTCGTTTGTCATGTAATTTGTTTTTCAAACGCTACACCCTTACAAATAGTCAATCAGTAAATCGTTGGATGAAATAAAATCTTGAGTTGACAAACTTGTACAATTCAGGTATCGGAGCTTTATCTTTATTTTTGACACTGCAATGTGTCACGGAAATTTTTTAAAGCATGAGATCTACCGTTTTTTTTAGAAAGAAAACAAATACAAAACTATTTCATTCATGACGCGAGTGATCTTGCACTGTATAACTCTGCTTTTGGCAAACTTTGAAATAAAAAATACCAGCACCAAAACACACGTTCGGAAGAATTGTAACAATGTAACAATGATTGACGCGAGTAACATTGCACTTTATGACCCTGCCTATGGTTAACTTTGAATTTCAAATCAAAACACACCGCTTAGACTGTCGATAGAACAATGCCGATTTTGGTGCTGCTTTTTTTCCCCTTCGACTTAGATTTGCTAAAACTTGGCAACATTGTTTGTAGCGTGTGCTGAGAAACACAGGACATCCCTTAAATTTGAGAAGACAGTCGATAATAAATATCACACTACCATTTTACTAAATTGATGAATGAATGAAAACAATGATCATATTTCGCATAGAATGTATGGTGTTCTTAATTATCCTTGTTTTGTTTTCCTTTCCTTCTGTTTGAATAGGAGATTGTGTGGTTTGCTTTCAGGGCCACTCATATACCACGAAAAGATAATAGCTTTCTTTGCCTCTATTTCCCTTGTCGCTATCCAGTCCCAAATACAAATAATATTCCCCATGTTCAATTTCCCTTGTCGCTAGATAAGCCCAAATAGTTCCCATGTTAAATTCCCCTTGTCGCTAGATAGGCCCAAATAGTTCCCATGTTAAATTTCTATTGACGCTAGATAGACCCACCATGTTCAATTTTCCTTGTCGCTAGATAAGCCCAAATCGTTCCCATGTTAAATTCCGCTATAAATCTTGACGCCAAACGTGCCCAAGCTATTTTTGACTGGATTTTCCCTTGACGCTAGATTAGCCCAAGCTATTTTTGACTGGATTTTCCCTTGACGCTAGATTAGCCCAAGCTATTTTTGACTGGATTTTCCCTTGACGCTAGATTAGCCCAAGCTATTTTTGACTGGATTTTCCCTTGACGCTAGATTAGCCCAAGCTATTTTTGACTGGATTTTCCCTTGACGCTAGATTAGCCCAAGCTATTTTTGACTGGATTTTCCCTTGACGCTAGATTAGCCCAAGCTATTTTTGACTGGATTTTCCCTTGACGCTAGATTAGCCCAAGCTATTTTTGACTGGATTTTCCCTTGACGCTAGATTAGCCCAAGCTATTTTTGACTGGATTTTCCCTTGACGCTAGATTAGCCCAAGCTATTTTTGACTGGATTTTCCCTTGACGCTAGATTAGCCCAAGCTATTTTTGACTGGATTTTCCCTTGACGCTAGGGTGCCCCACATTACTACTCGCCATCAACAGAACATGACAGCAGATCAGGAGAATAATAATTCCATTTGACTGTATCCAGCGTACTGTATAGGAGGTGTTTATGACTGTATGGTCATAAATCTAAGTAACAGAGAAACCCTCAATGAGTCTTGTAAAACTTCATAACTTATCCAAGTTGTAAAATGGAAATATAAGACGAACATGGAGTATCGTAAAGTTAGTCAAAAATTATCCTAAATGTTTTTATTCAAGTCCAAAAGAATAAAATGTTCGGGATAGATTTCATTTCCTCGAATACACATAACAATGTTATTGTCCGAAACTTATTTGAATAATTCAAAATTGTTTCAGAATAACTTTAAAAGAATCTATAGCAGTTTACAAAATTAGGCATGTCCTATCCTATTGATAGATAATCGCTACAATTTTCAGTCAAATTTTTATTAATAGATAACATAGATACAGTCATGTACCAAGATATACAAAAATGTCAATTCTCGGTACACCATAACACGTGTGGTATAGACTGCTTTCATTAAGGTATTGTCGTTTTCAGCATTTTACAATAAGGCGTTGTTTGTTGTTCTATAGATTTACATCATTACAATGTGAACAGTTGTTTTGGATCGCATATTTATTATATTATATTTGGTCGGTATATAATTGAATTTTACTTTTAATGAAATGTAATCAACCAATCATGTACAGTCATGTCCAAGCGTTGCAGAACGTTGTCGCTTTCATCTGAACGGAGTATTTTTCGCACTAAAGGTATATCCGGTACAGATATAATGCGTATGCGTAAATAATTGACATCATCATCAAAGTTCGTCTGCCTTGTCATGCCAATGGCTGGTAAGGTATTGCTTAATTCCACATTTCAATCGCAATTAACAACGGATGTTCAAAATTGCACAACTCTTTTGTTCATGCTGTCTTCCTAATGTTTGAAACTCTTAAATCTTTGTTCATGTCTCAACCTAAAGTTATTTTCATAATAATTAATGAATATGGATGATGACCTTTGAACTTTCATAATGACTTGGCATTTCAGCCAAATATATAAAATAAATAAACTTACGGTTTTAGAGAATCAAATCCAACATTAATCCAATATAGAATTCACAAAATAATCCACTAATGGAATTGCAAGTCCTGATAAATAAATGTACTAATAGTTCCAGGTTCGAATCTTGTCGATGTAATCCAAAATGGCTGACAATGTCACGTGGTACAGTTCTTGTTTTTAATCATCCAAATGAATTTATGAAACATATGTCCTTTTTACAGATAATTCTTCTTTTCCAACGATTTAACACAAAGTCCTAAATAATTAAACTCAAACAGATAATACACAACCAATAACTTACAATAAGCCCAAAATCTACTAAAGTTAGCTTCTAAAACACAGCTATATATATTGTAATTCCCTCGTAAACAAGAGGAATCATGTGAGTCTGGAAGGTCATGGAAAAAGTACCTTCTTCGAGTCACGTAGAGATAGAATGAACCAGAAGGAAAAATCAGCCACTAATAAAATGCTGTCCCCGAAACCAACCAATGGAATTGAAGACCTGTTGACAATGTCCAAAACAAGGTCAAATAAAGAAGTATCCAAGCCAAGGTCAGCCTGTTTATCAGTAAAGTACAGGTCAACTGAATTTTCTAGAAAAATTTCCCATTTAATGAATAATAAAGCCTAAATGACAAATTTGGACTTAATAATTAAAAAAATAAATAAATTTAAATCCAATAGCCGTAACAATATATATATGTTTTTCAATGGGAACAAACTTCGGATAACTGCACTTCGCTTAAATGCACACTCCGGATAATAAATAAATTTCTGCCCGTAGCTCATTATTCATTACAATTTTACTCCGGTTAACTGCACAATGTATAGTTATGCTCAGATTTTGCCAGTCCACTGCTGTAGCGCTTCAAATGTGATTTTGTAAATGATTGACATGTAAAAGACGCCTTATGTGGTGTATACATGTATATCCGCGCCCACTAGAGAGCAATAGCGTGGGAAAAATCATAGTACATGTACAGCATGGGAATCATTGCTCTCAACCGAAACCAACAAATGGATGGTTGGAAAGATGGAAAATGCGCAACGGAATTCAATTTAAACGACAACACGGCAAAAAAAAAAACAGGATGCAGACGACTTTGTAGCTGAAGACTTTTTTGCGGAAGATGACCCATCAATGTCTGAAAATCAGTTTTCGAATAACTAGCTATCTATAGAATTTCTTGAAATTTGTTATAATTCCTTGATTCATTGGTTGAATCAGTGAAGTTGTGTTCGTAGGAAGGAAAACAAGTTTAACATTTAAGTAAAAGTTGAAAGAGTGGATTCTAATCATTGTTTAAATTTATTCTTTACATATATTCATGCCGTGCTGATTTAAAGCTTTACTGTACCGTACTTCGGTTAACTGCACACTCCGGGTAACTGCACAGTCTCGTGACGGGCCCGAGGGTGTGCAGTTAAACGGAGTCGACTGTATATATATATATATATATATATATATATATATATATATATATATATATATATATATATATATAGTTATGTATCTTTGATTAGAATGTTTTATCTTTATTACTTTATTACATGCTATTGTAATGTGACATTATTTGGAGGATTTCACTACATATAGTTGATACAAAATAAGTATAGTTATTGCAAAATAAGTATTGTTATTGCAAAATAAGTATAGTTATTGCAAAATGAGTACAGTTACTGCCAAATGTATAATTGATATGAAATACGTACAGTTACTACCAAATAAGTAATCTAGTTTAGGAGTAGAACTGATGACTGATTCACGTTTACATATGACGTATGTCAATATTCTCACTTGAATACAACTGAAATTTAAAAATGATTACAGCGATAATAAATTTTTCCGGTCCTGCTGGAGTTATTCGGAAATTCAGTTTAGTTCTGTTTGACATGATTGTCTTTCGTAAAGAACTAAAAATGGAAACTTTTGTATCTAATGCTGACATAGTTACTGACTTTGATTCAGAACCGGAAAGGGTTGAAGAAAACAACTTTTTTTAAAATTTCTTTCTCAGAGTTAGATTTATAAAGCAAAATCGAGACCAGTGCACGTGCAAAAAACATGTATCAATTACGTTTTACCAGAAAATTGACCGACATTCTTGCATCTGTGTTACTCCGTAGATGGATTCATTATTGATATTTTGAGAAAGAAAAAGATTACTCATAACTGCAACAACACTTGATAGGTTTAAATGTTTTGTGTTGTGATCATTTGCTTGGGACTAATTATTTTTTCTTCAAATTATTTGGATTCCAATAGATTATTTTTCCCTTGAAATACTTGTGTCATAAACTAATACATGGACATCGACAGGTATCAAAATTTACACATAATTCAAACGCTGGAATGTTATTTGCTCTGATTCAACAAAGATCGTTTCGACACATCAGTAGGTTTCAACATAAATTTTATTATGACTTTCTATCAATAAGACTCTGTTTTTTAAATTTTGGATTATTCTTGGATCATTTTTGGAAATTCTTGGATTATTTTTGGACTATTCTTGGATTATTTTAAGATTTGATTAGTAAAGCATAAGTTCTTTTTCTCATGTTTAAATTGCTTTTCTAGCGAAATAAATTAAAGTTTGTTGTCTTCCCTCTATTCTTGTTACTGTTTGAAAGAGCCTAAACATGTTGCAATATACACACACACACAATCAGATATATATGCAATAATGCTGTCAATTATTACATTTCTGGAAACTGGAAGATTTCAAAATCATTACTTTCATTCCTTTCTTAACTATAGGCCGATCACTATACAGTTACTGTTGACTTTGTTGTACAATTACTCCATTATCTGTTATATTCCACAACAATTAATTAATAAAGCTTTACAGCTTACGGTAGCGAGTCACTGATACAATGAAACCGTTAATTGAAGAAAAAAATACACAATAATCAGTTTTATTAGAAATCTTTAGAAGTTGTTGTGGTGCATTTGCGAAGTTGAATTCCTTAGAGATCAAACTGCAATACCTTTGGCATTTAAAGTCTGAGGCAAAGTGATAACAAAAGCATGAAAAGAGGAAATAAATAAAGTCAATCTTCAGACTTAATAACAACTCTGACAACTAAATGTCTAGAGATCATATTGGATCTGCAAAATGTCTGACAGCTTAGTACCAAATGCAAAACCAGCCTTTTTAATAAAGTATACGCTTGCATTAAAAGTTCTACCACCAACATTTATGGAAGTATAGAGTGATATATAGAGCAATAGACAGTCTGATTGATTCATCGAGACGTTTTGTACATTTGTAACTTGAAAGCGAATGAAAATGAGTTTGTATTAAATTGTTTCAACATCGGCCAAATTCGTAAGACATCTGATCTTGTTATTTTGCAAATTGCATTCATTTTATGAAAACGTTTAGTTAATTATCTGTCTGTAAAACAAAACTCTTGTACATTTAATCTGAGCAACTCAGTAGAGCTGTTCAAATAACTTATACAGCTGTAATGGACAGATTTTCTTGCCTTGATTCCACGCTTGTAACATGTTATGCATCTCTTTGACATTTGACTGAACAACAAAACGTTGTTCTCCTGAACAATAGAAATATCAGTCGAAGGAAACACAATGCGATTTGTAAAGAACGGTTGTCCAAAGTGAAGATATTCACAAAAAGAGCGTAACGCTAACGTCGCAGGATGAAGTTCACTTCTTTTGACAACAGCTTCATCGGACATCGCTTAAAGTAATGTAATATTTGGATATATTTAGGTTTTATCGTTTCTCTATTATTAACACACTGAATGCTACATATGAAGGTCATTCATCACTGTACCAATGCGAATTCGCATTTTATATTTATATTCCAAGACAGAGTCTTGATGATTATATTACTATCTTAATTATTAAGTATTTTGTACATATTTGGATGCCTAGGTTTAATTTATAAATTTAATAACGTATTGTCCTGGTATTTTTTACATATTGCGAGATTGTTACATGCACTCTTTAGACTTATTCAAACACTTTCAGTAAGTATGGCATGAAGAATATGAGTTATAACAGTCGGCCATGATCGATTTAGAGGTCATCAAAAGGCTTGAACTTATTTCATAATCTGTATAAGCTTTACATTCACTTTCAAAGTAGGGTTATGACTGGTTTAAGAAAAAGAAATTGCTTTGATTAACAGAGTTATAACAGATATTGAACCCGTCTATAATTTTGTCCATGATAATATAATGAATCAGGATTATCGGTTTGTCAGAACCATAAATATTACCCAACAAAGTGTAGGTTGTGTGTAACGTAGACTTGTTTATTAAAACGTTTATTCATCCTAACGTTTAAAATGCCCTGTGAGATCAGGAAAACAAGTTTATACTGTACTTGACTTTGCAATTTTGTTAACATTTGTATCCTACATCATTGTTATTGTGTCTTCCTATCAGATTATCGTGTGATAAGATTAGAATAATCCAACAACATTAGGTGTGGTCTTTTATTTTACTGTAGTTGACAACAGATATACCGAGTAAAAAAATTAGTTGGCTGCATTACAATATCTTCATGCCCGATCGGTGTCGGGTTAATCCATATGACAATATGCCCGAGCGTAGATGGACCAGGTAACTTTATGCAAATAATAATAATAATAATAATAATAATAATAATAATAATAATAATAATAATAATAATGAGGACTTTGCATAGCGCCTAATCTTCAGAAGCTCTAAGCGCTTTATAACATCTATAATGACATGACTACAGTACAGAAAATCAAATAACAAAAAACATGAAATTGTTAAACATAAAAACATGCTGAAAACATATAAGATACAAAATATTATTAGGTCTCTAAGTTTGTTCCTGCAGTCGAAAAATGTGATTTTTTTTGCACTCTTAAAAGGGACCTTTGTGTCTAATTTCAATGAGCAATCGTTCCACAACGCCGGGCCCTGGTATGCAAAAGAACGTTGTCCATATGACTTCGTTTTCATAGTGGGAACAATGAGTATACGATTGTCAGAAGAGGAGCGTAAGTATCTTGCTGGTGTATACACATGGGTGAGGCCGGATAGCTATGTTGGACTGGAGTCTATCAGTAAAACATAGCACAGAGAACAAATTTTATGGCTGATTTTGTATCGTATTGATAGCCATTGTAGAGTTCAGAGCAGTGGTGAGGTAGGCTCTTATTGAGGTACTTTAAAGATGGTAAGAGCAGCTGTGTTTTGAACTTTTTGAAGTTTCTGGAGTAGATTTTGTGACGAACCAGACAGAATTGAGTTACAATAGTCGTCTTGAAAGTACTAATGAACACGCAAGTGTTTTAGTGGCATCAACTGAAAGATATTTGCGAATGGAACTGATGCGTCTCAGTTCACGATATGTAGGCTTGCATTTGTTGATGATATGTTGGTGAAAGGTGAGGGTACATAGCACCTATGTTTCGTACTGACTGTGTGAATTTAATGTTGTTGTTGCTGATATATATATATATATATATATATATATATATATATATATATATATATATATATATATATATATATATATATATATATATATATATATATATATATATATATATATATATTGTCTGAGGTAAAGGATGTGAATGAGAAAGTATTTGTGTTTTGATCAGAATGGCTTCCGTTTTAACATCATTCATCTGCAGCTTGTTGCATCTCATCAACGATTTCACATCAGAAATGCACCTCTCTAATCCATGGATGGTAGCATCAACTTCAGTTGGATCGATAGACTTGTATATTTGGGTGTCATCAGCGTACAATTGGTGAAACACTGAGACACGATGTAGTCCCAGTTCTTTTAGTCTTGAGCACAATGTAGTAACAAGAGTCAATTTAAAGTGAACAAGCCTTATATGGGCCACAATAAAGGTAAGACGATTGGGCAAATGGTAGATAAAACAATAGGAACATCGATTGGTCATTTCGGTCGAGTCGAGACAATACCTCAGATGCAGCTGTAGGAATAAACAGTTTGATGGGTTTGTGGTTGGTCCCATATAGGTTGCGAAAGAAAAGGTCGATTGTGTCCCTGTCGTCTTTAGCCCCCGCATTCGCCAGTGCCCAGCTTGAGTTGGCAAGCCTATATCATCGGTCTGTAACGCGTACAATCTCCATATAACCATTAGTTAGCCCAAACAGAGGTTTTCACAAAGATGAAGGTTGTTTGTTCTCTGTCAACTATCAAGTACTGGAAAAAATATTGTTCCTAATATAGTTCTTAAAAGCGGCGAATTACATCCGAGGTGTCTTTCTTGCCTTTACAAAAAAAGGTCGCGATTGTTCTGATTGGTCCAACATCATTTTCATTTTCTATTTATTGTTAATTCTTAATGACCTCTCAGCTGTTTGTTACAATTAAGATTGTCTCTCGTTGGCAACATATTCAGGTCGGTTATTACTTAAAGACGAATACATTATAACGAAATGGAGAGAGAGAGAGAGAGAGAGAGAGAGAGAGAGAGAGAGAGAGAGAGAGAGAGAGATGTAAATGTTGAAGCCATTTTAGTAATTAAATATCTTAATATTGAAACTCTACTGCATGTGAATATGGGTATGCTATGAAGATATCTGTCACGTGGTACAAGTATCAAAAGACCAGTTTTGCCAGTTTAACGTAGATATACTGGAAGCTATTGATGATGCTTAGAAATGTAAAGTTTATGCACGCTTAGCATCGGTTCAGATAATGTCATTGGGAAGCTTTATTAGCCTTCCAGTTTATGCACGCTTAGCATCGGTCAAGAACATGTCATTGTGGAACTTTTTTAAACTTGCAGTTTATGCACGCTTAGCATCGGTCCAGTTCATGTCATTGTGGAGCAGCTTATTTAGACTTGCAGTTTATGCACGCTTAGCATCGGTCCAGTTCATGTCATTGTGGAGCAGCTTATTTAGACTTGCAGTTTATGCACGCTTAGCATCGGTCCAGTTCATGTCATTGTGGAGCAGCTTATTTAGACTTGCAGTTTATGCACGCTTAGCATCGGTCCAGTTCATGTCATTGTGGAGCAGCTTATTTAGACTTGCAGTTTATGCACGCTTAGCATCGGTCCAGTTCATGTCATTGTGGAGCATTTTTAGCCTTGCAGATAATGCACGCTTAACATCGGTCCAGTTCATGGCATTGTGGAGCAGCTTTTTCAGACTTGCAGTTTGTGCATAGGTCCAGTTCATGTCATTGTGGAACTTTCTTAGCCTTGCATTCGGACATTTGAAATGTTGGTGCCACAAATGGAAAGTAAGGTCTGGTATAAAATGTCTCCACTAATGACGTCATTGATGTGCTTTAATCTTGGTTTTCTTAATCACGACTAGCCTATAGATTTTGTATTGGCAATGTTACTGTGCCAAATGTTATAATTACATTCGTTTTTGTGCAATCAGTTTTTACTCTTCAGGGATTTCACAATTGCTTAGAGATGCAATGTTAAGAGAAATTTTACCCTGACCTTGAACAAATACACCAGAATAAAAGACGTATAATCGATTGCGCATACACGTGTTCAACGACAAACCAATTTTTAAAGGCACGTAAACTTCTATCCTGTTATAAAGCCCGTACCAAATAAAAAGTACTCTTAGATGTTTGTCCCAAGGGCAAAATATAAATATAAACAAAAGTTTGGAAGGATCCGTTTCTGACAAAGAAATCTACTCAAATCTGGACTCATAAATGTACTTGATCCCTGGAGATATTTGAGATGGTAGCTAAGATCAATATCACGTTTAATTAGATATTCGTTGAGTTTATCATTCGTTCCTTTGTAAGAAACATAAAGGTTTACACTCCGGTGGTCTAGTGGTTAGAGCGTCCACCTCGTATTCGGGAGGTCGGTCATGGGTTCGATCCCTGGCTAGTCATACCAAAGACTTACAAAAATAGGACAAACAGCTGCCTTGCTTGGCGTCCATCATTAAGAGGTTAGCTTTAGGACTGGTCGGCCTAGTGTAAGGATAATGTGACTGGATGGGACATAATGCTACATGTCTGCGGCATGATGACCCAGTCTTAGACATCACTATAGACTGCCACACTGCAGAGATCGTAGCGATATGGCTGAACAATTATTAACGCTACGTTAAAAATCCAGATCACAAATACACATACTCTGTCTCTGTCTCTGCCTGTCTGTCTGTCTGTCTGTCTCTCTCTCTCTCTCTCTCTCTCTCTCTCTCTCTCTCTCTCTCTCTCTCTCTCTCTGTTTGTCTGTCTATCTGTATTTTTAAAGGCACGTAAACCTCTATCCTGTTATAAAGCCCGTACCAAATAAAAAGTACTCTTAGATGTTTGTCCCAAGGGCAAAATATAAATATAAACAAAAGTTTGGAAGGATCCGTTTCTGACAAAGATATCTACTCAAATCTGGACTCATAAATGTACTTGATCCCTGGAGATATTTGAGATGGTAGCTAAGATCAATATCAGGTTTAATTAGATATTCGTTGAGTTTATCATTCGTCCCTTTGTAAGAAACATAAAGGTTTACACTACGTAAAACGAGGCATTAACCGCTCCGGTGGTCTAGTGGTTAGAGCGTCCACCTCGTATTCGGGAGGTCGGTCATGGGTTCGATCCCTGGCTAGTCATACCAAAGACTTACAAAAATAGGACAAACAGCTGCCTTGCTTGGCGTCCATCATTAAGAGGTTAGCTTTAGGACTGGTCGGCCTAGTGTAAGGATAATGTGACTGGATGGGACATAATGCTACATGTCTGTGGCATGATGACCCAGTCTTAGACATCACTATAAACTGCCACACTGCAGAGATCGTAGCGATATGGCTGAACAATTATTAACGCTACGTTAAAAATCCAGATCACAAATACACATACTCTGTCTCTGTCTCTGCCTCTGTCTGTCTGTCTGTCTGTCTGTCTGTCTGTCTCTCTCTCTCTCTCTCTCTCTCTGTCTGTCTGTCTGTCTGTCTCTCTCTCTCTCTCTCTCTCTCTCTCTCTCTCTCTCTCTCTCTCTCTCTCTCTCTCTCTCTCTCTCACACACATACACACGGCACTAACCATCTGGAGCTGGCAATTGTAATAGTGAAAAGATTTCATCTGTCACGCAAGATCGCGTGTGACAGATGAACACTAAACAGCAATCAGTCATAACTCAGATTATGTTACTTGTTGTCTTGTAAATATCCAGGAATCTCTTTTTAAATGAACACCCGCCAATGGTCTTCCATTAATTTACTGACATTTATGAATGAGACACGATCAATGCTTATTAAAGTTGATTTTCTTACAATTTAAGTTATATTGGCTGATAAATAACAATACAAAATATCCGTAGAAAGACAGAGAATAAAAACAACTCTGATTCAGCGGTGGGTCTGTTTCATTGTTGGTAAGGAAGTAAGTTTAGATACCTTTAGAGAGTCGCGAACGGCGTCTAGTCAAATTTCTTTTATCAAAAATTAATTTCCATGTATGAATTTAAGGCAATATCAACTTTGTTGTTGTAGCTTACAAAATACACTTTTTTTTGTTGTTCTATGTACACATCATTTAGGCAATCGCTAACAAGCGTCGCATGGCATGATGGGACATTTTGTTTTTTTCACAAGCGAAAATATAAGGCTATATTTTTCACACGTAAAAATATAAAAATGAAAAATACATGTAAATTATTTCGTCAGTAAGTTCCAATATTCCACGCTTAAGTACACAATAAAAACAAAAACCAATTAACACAGCAACACTATATTTATTTAGTTTAGAATTTGCAAAGATTTCCTAAAACATTTTTTACTAAAATTGGTCAGGTTACAAAATACACTTGTAAATTATAAAGGTAAATACAATTTCTGAACATACAGCTCTTGTGAAAACTAATTACTATTCATGTCAGATGGCGGATGTAAAATGATGGTTTAAAATACCTATACATACATACAGTAAGCATCTGATAGAAAGTTGTTCTGACGGTACACACTCATGTCAGTTTGATGGAAAACAAAAATATATTGTTGATCACATTTCATCCTGTAAAGATATTGTCACATTCAATACAAAATAAACATCCGAGAATTTGATATTTATCCCCCCCCCCCACTTACAGTCAATGGTACAGGTAGAATTTCTTTATCAATTCATAATAATGTTTTACGGTTCTCTCTCTCTCTCTCTCTCTCTCTCTCTCTCTCTCTCTCTCTCTCTCTCTCTCTCTCTCTCTCTCTCTCTCTCTCTCTCTCTCACACACACACACCGTTATTTTAAATCCATAAGTTACATCTTTGTCTAAATCTCATCTTATTCCTCATTCATTATTTTCCCACACAAAAAATATATTTATTAAAATTTTAAAAAGTTGTAAGTGTGTGTAGTCTTGTACAATATCAAAATGACTGCTTCGTTACTTTTTATCTTAAAGTATACAGAATAAAAAAAGAACTGGTGAAATTATTACTGTCAAAATTCTGAAATCCATTGTCGTCGCATCCAATTTAAAATACACATCCAATAATTTGATATTCATCCCGCAAACTTTATAAATATATTTCCATGTTAATGTTGTAGCCCTGATGAAATCAAATTGATGTAGCCCTAATGAAATCAAATAGATGTAGCCCTAATGAAATCAAATAGATGTAGCCCTAATGAAATCAAATAATGAAATCAAATAGATGTAGCCCTAATGAAATCAAATAGATGTAGCCCTAATGAAATCAAGTAGATGTAGCCCTAATGAAACGAATTATCTGCTGTCTTAACGAAACGAACTATCCGCTTTCATAAATAAATGAATAACTTGTATCCAGGACCAGATAAAGGCCTTTGTGGGCCCTGGACACGTTAGGGTCCATATATATATATATATATATATATATATATATATATATATATATATATATATATATATATATGGTTACACTACTATTAGCAACACTGCCTGTGAAATCAGATGATAATGTACCGGACCCCTTAAACCTCAGGGGCCCTGTCTGTGAAATTAGACGATAATATACTATAGATGCCTATACCCCTAATGAAATAAAATATGTGTTGCCCTAATGAACTTCATGTACCTGAAATTATAATTGTTTATAACAAACTCTTTGGCATCAACCTTCTTATAATTCTAACTTCAAATACGTCTGTACATTAGTGATGAATTAAAAGAAACGTCTCCGATAGCAATTACATTAAACTCTGAGCTAATGGGGTGAGGCAGGGGAAATTCTGTCCACTTTGTTATTATATATATATATATATATATATATATATATATATATATATATATATATATATATACACGAGTTAAATCATAGGCTTTCTAAGTGTTATGAGGGTTACCTGTTCACTAAATGTGTTATTTCTTAACAATTTTAGTTTTACTGATGATATGTCATTGATTAGTCCTTCTATAACAGGTTTAAGGAAATTTTTAAAGATATTTGTACAGTACGCATTTGAGACTGATATAATGTATAAGAAAAAAAAATCAGTAAGCATAGTCTTTCAGCTAACTTCTTTCAAATTACCATCTCCTCCCCTGTACATCTTAACGGCATATATCTATCGTATTTGGGTCATATTTTGAAATCCAGTCGGTCAGATAATGAAGACATGATGAGACATTACCGATCTCTGTGTACTCAAACAAATATGCTTCTACGTAAATTCAAGAATTGTTCATTGAATATCAAAATTAGATTATATAAATCTTATTCCTGCACCATGTATTGCGCTCCTCTGTGGACAAACTCTAGTGAATGTATGAAAAGATAATTAGTTATTAATAATATTCTTCATTTTCTTTTAGGGTCTCCATAGTGGAACAGTGTCTCCAACATGTTTGTTAATTATAATTAATGAAATAATGAGAAAGTATGTATTCTCAATGATGACAAGAATATCTAATAGTAAGTACTGTATATTGAAATCTCTTTGGAACTATGACATTCATGCAAATTCTCATATTATTAGTAGATGCAATAAATTACTCTTTAAATCTGTTATTTAATTGTATTCTTAATAATGAAGGTCGCAGTTAATAATTGTAGATGTTGCTATATATTTGCAGATATGATATATAGCAACATCCTATTTCATTATGTCCAAACATAAACCACATCACACTTCTTGATCTCTTTTCCCTGAAGACTCTGGATATCTTGTGTCAAGCAATCTATATACATTGTTTCTTGTGTGATGTATCTCTAAGCCATCTGGACTACAAGTTCTGGGTTCTATAAGTGTGTGTATTCATGTGTGCAGGGGTCTGTGTGTGCGTTTGTGATTATTTAGATATCTTTACCACTTTTTCGGCCATGTTTCTATTATGTCTGCAGTGTGGCACTTTATAATGATTTCAAGCACTGGGGCATCATGTGGCAGAGATGAAGCATAATGTTCCACCAGTCTCATTATCCTGAAACCAGGCCAACCAGTCCTGGCACTAAACTCTTAATGCTGAGCGTCAAGCGAAGCATCTGCTAGTACCATTTTTGTAAGCCTATGGTATGACTCGGCCGGGGTTCGAACCTGCGACGTCCCTCATCCGAGTCGGACGGCACAAAGACTAAGGCAAACTGAGCGTTCTACTTTGAACTGACCTAGACCATGTTTTCAAAACAGACTTTCTTCAGATTTCGTTTTAGACTTAGGTAAGTAGTAGTAGTGAGAATGCATTTTTGCCAGTCTCTAGTCCTGACTTCAACACCTTATTTTACCCACAAAAATGTGTTTAAACTTGAACGAGAAGACTGTGGGATGATTGCTTTTGAGAGTCTTACTTAATAATGATTTAGTCCTAACGTGACTCCATTTTGGCACTACTCTGTTCTTGTACAATTTCCTGTTGCTAAGGGATGCTGGGTAATGAATTATTTCGGAAAACACTATTTTCTCATGCTGAAGTGCTTTTTGATCTGCATCTATTTTATTGTACCCATATTGCCTGTGAAAGATGGACTGTCATGCATTTTACAGTTCTGTAAAAGTTACAAAATGAGTTCGTTGACTGCATGTTCCTGTTCGTATTTCTGTATGATGTCACCTAAATTTCGTTTCTTTTATATTTTTTTAATTCTAAATGCAATTCGGGTCATTGGATGCTCCATCTGTATTTTGTAATTGACCTTTGTCCAAAATCAAGTTAATGGTGTACATGACTAGTGATATTTTTTTTTATATAGAGAAACACAATACGTAGCTATTATGTTTATGTGATAATATATTAAATATTGAGATCATTAGTAATGGAGGTAAATATGTTTACTTTATCTTAGTCGAGTTTTTCACTAGGAAATTCCTAAACTTGTTGACAACTTTGTGAATAATTTGGGGGAGACTGACATACATACTGGCTCTATTATTGTGTCTTAGTTTTAATTTAAGTACTGTTTACCTGAACGCTTGGTAATTCCTACCTTAAGATCTGATGTGCAATCGGTCGTAGTGTTGTGTTTAGCTTATAACTTAATGGATTTGTTAAAATATTAACTGCAACTATAAAGTGCTCATGTTACTCGTATTTAATTTAATTGTTTGTTAGTTTGAAATTTGTTTTATTCCATTTATATGCTTTTGTAATGTAATGTTGTTTACTGCGTATGATTTGTTCAGAATTAAGTTAAGTTCTGTTTAACTTGATTTACTGTTTTCATGAATTGTGTTTTTTGTCTTCTTTGATTACAATTTGGATTTATTTCGCAAGTTTTTTTTAACTACGGTAAGTTTTTTTTTTCTTTGTTCTTTACTTTGTAGTCTAGGCAAATACAGATTTCGTTCCGTTTAACAAACCTTCTTGTCTTCACTCTTTTCTGTTACTTAATTTAAGATCATAGACTCGCAACAATGATTAATAAATGTTGGAATAAATCGAGTATCTGGAATTATATAGCGAATTCAGTTAAGAGCAGCGGAGACTATATCGTTGTCATATATCTGTTACGAGTCTCTGCTCAAACATTTCTTGCCAAAAAAGAAAATACTGGACACAACATATATGACAATTTTAAAAAAATACTGGACACAACATATATGACAATTTTAAAAAAATACTGGACACAACATATATGACAATTTAAAGAAAATACTGGACACAACATATATGACAATTTAAAAAAAATACTGGACACAACATATATGACAATTTAAAAAAAAATACTGGACACAACATATATGACAATTTAAAGAAAATACTGGACACAACATATATGACAATTTTAAAAAAATACTGGACACAACATATATGACAATTTAAAAAAAAATACTGGACACAACATATATGACAATTTAAAGAAAATACTGGACACAACATATATGACAATTTAAAAAAAATACTGGACACAACATATATGACAATTTAAAAAAAATACTGGACACAACATATATGACAATTTAAAAAAAATACTGGACACAACATATATGACAATTTAAAGAAAATACTGGACACAACATATATGACAATTTAAAAAAAATACTGGACACAACATATATGACAATTTTAAAAAAATACTGGACACAACATATATGACAATTTAAAAAAATACTGGACACAACATATATGACAATTTAAAATAAATACTGGACACAACATATATGACAATTTAAAAAAATACTGGACACAACATATATGACAATTTAAAGAAAATACTGGACACAACATATATGACAATTTTAAAAAAATACTGGACACAACATATATGACAATTTAAAGAAAATACTGGACACAACATATATGACAATTTTAAAAAAATACTGGACACAACATATATGACAATTTAAAGAAAATACTGGACACAACATATATGACAATTTAAAGAAAATACTGGACACAACATATATGCCAATTTTAAAAAAATACTGGACACAACATATATGACAATTTAAAGAAAATACTGGACACAACATATATGACAATTTAAAAGTGCTATGTCTTAAAACACAACTATATAATGTCCACTCAGTTACACGATTATGTAATTCTCTTCTTGACTTCAAGCAAAGATTTGCATGTTGTAAACAAAATGCCTAATGATAAATGAACTTCTTGAATGATCATAATGTTTACCAAAACCGCATAACGTATATTATGTAAAATACACGTACGAAATTCTAAATCCTAGACCTAGACCCAACAAAATATATTGACTTAAAATAATAATAATAATAATAATAATAATAATAATAATAATAATAATAATAATAATAATAATAATAATAATAATAATAATAATAATTGATAGTCAGTTTTATCCCATACACATAGAGTATACTTTAGCTATGTATTAATTGTTTACATTGAATAATTTTAAAAATATAAATTTGGGTAAAACAGAATTTTGAACGAGTTCAAGTCCAACATCAATATTACTCTACAATAGCATGTAATAAAATCACAAATTTAAATAACACTTACACAGCAATTTAAATATACATAACACATTTAAAGACTTTTTTTTACACCATCGGCATATTGTCACATTATAGACTGCAGGTACTTCAGCGCTTTCAATATTGGAATTTATTTTGAAAACCTCATGGAATGCAATTGATACTCTATACATTTGTGTTAATTAAGAAACGTTTAGGACTATGCGTGCACTTACTTCGCAATACTGTAAGTTCTTTTAAAACTTTCACTTTGTATTCTATGGAGAAAATATTTTTTGATTTTGGTAAAACTCTTTTCTTTGTCTAGATTAAGACATTAGAGTGGTACCAGACATCGATCATTCTAGTCTAAAATAAAAATGAACGCCTCAAAACCATCGAATCGAACCTGTCTTTTTATATAAATGGAGAAATGGATTTCATACAGCTTGGTACCGAAGAGGAAGCCAGAGGTTATCTGTATGTTACATGAGGAATCGACAAGTCGATAAGTCATATCGATTCCACATGTAACAAATATTTGTTATTCTTTCTTTGTGGTTAAATACAACATATTTACAAGATTTACGTAATCAAACATCCCCGACAGTCCACCTTTTCGGTGCGTGTATTGCTCTAGTGCACACAAAGTATTTTTTTATATAAAATTTTTTTTCTCCAACCTATGGAACACTTTGACATAAATATTTCTTTTGAATATATGTTTATTAACTCCCCCCCCCCACCGTCGTCTATATTGCACTGTATGACACCTCTTGTTCTTTTCAATATGGTCCACTGTATTTGCATTCAACGCATATATTTTGTGGCAGTAATGTAGTATATATAAGTAATCAATATTTGTAACTATGGCTACGGTAAATAAAACCATGAGGAGCAATTAGAAGGGAAAAAAATCAAGATCGTCGCTAATTATTTTTAATCACTAATCTTTTAGGAAAAATCTTTACTGGGAACGGCTAAAACCATATTCGGTGCCATGAGAATGATACTGATGCTATAGCTGACATATGTATTTGTCAGGCTTTTGATGAGATCACTTTATTCCTTGTTTGGATTAATTATAAGGTGTTGATCACATTTTGGAAAAATTTAGCAGAATAATGGTAGACTGTATCAGTCCCTTAGCAAATACCAAGTCAAGTAACCAATACGTATTGACCATAATCTGCATACTTTGAGGTATATTAAAATTAAAACAATATTAAAAAGCTTAGAAAAAGTGTTTGTTGCTCACTTTGGCATTCCCAAAATATGACCAATCTTATCCAAGGTCAAACTTATTTCTGGAATTTTCCAGCAAACTATGTACAAATTAGACATCCAACAACTCAAGTCTTCTGTCTATCACTGTTAGATATATATTGTATTAAACGTAGATAAATATGATTCGGTCATATTTTTGTTTATACGGAAGACCATTGGGACAAAAGATTACTGCTGCTGGCAGCTAGGTAATCAGTTCAAGAATTTTTAGGATTCATTCTCTTAGAACTATCATTTGGACACACTGTGCATGGACCATTGATTTGTGAAAAGAGAAACTTCTTTCCAAACAAGAAACAGAAATTAATCTTCTCGATTATGTTTTAATTTTAAGTATAAGTAGACATAGACTTATGAAGTTGCAATGACTAAATATGCGTAACATGAGCACTGTGTAATAATTTGAATAAACAAATTCACTAACAACTCTGTTAAAAATGAAACTAATGTATGATAAAGCTACAATGAATAATAGTTTTCAGTTACCATAGTTACCACCAAACACTATTCATGCTAAGTATTAAGATCTTTACATCTTTGAAAAGTAAGTGATTTTAATTATATCAGCATTACTCCCTGGAGGCGAAAACTGAAACATCTTTTCCAAATAAATATGTTAAAGGAGTATGATAATAGAGATAACCTGGGTGATAATTTAGTTAATTTAGTTAGACCTTTCCCACACGCTGTGGATTTAAGGGATGGAATGCAATTGGACTGTGTTGACTTTGGAGTAACAACTCTACGGTATATAGAAATTATGTATAGTCTTGACCAGCACGTTCTCATTTACAGCAACAAGAAAACAATGAATTATAACAGCTATTACTTGAATATGAGCACTTATTTCAAGATGTTCCTACAATTACGAATCAAATCCAGCATGACGTTCAAATTGTACATTCAACACCTGTGCAACAACACTCATACATGATTATCCCCTCAAACAAGAATGTTTGAATACTGAAATTACGCATTGGATGGATAATGATTTCATAGAACCTAGTAACTGTTAGAAAAGTTCACCATGCATACCTGTTTCGAAACCAAACAAAACCTTACGCATGTGAACTGACTATATAAAGGTGAAGTGCGACCAAAATAGATTCATTTCCATTATCAAGAGTCAATGGCTGCGTTGATAAAATAAATTGTAAATGCAAAGTGTGCCACAACTTTTGACCTTTTTGAAAGAATCTCAGCAAGTTCCATAGACGAAAAGGGCAAAACAAAATGTCGGCATGGACTTTATCACTATATAGTGATCCCGTTTGGGATGAGAGGTTCGCCGAGTACTGTTCAGCCTTCAATGCACGTGATTACATGCGGTCTAGATATTTGTGATGCGTACATCGACAATGTCATCTTCTATATCGACACTTGGAAAGATCATTTATAGACTTTTCCTAAGTTATCTGACAGACCCAATGATGCAAATGTGAAAATTAATTTATCGAAAAGTGAATTTGTCCGTGTTTGCGTAACATTTCTAGGACATCTCATGGGACATGGACATGCTAATCCTATGAAGGCTATCTCTGAGTTCATATCGGTAGAAAGAAGCTGATGCGCATTTTGTGTAACGATGGATACTATCGGAAATTTTGTTCCAATATTTCCATAATTGCTGAATCCCTGACACTGTTATTGATCAAGTAAGCCACGTTTCAGTGGTCTGGAAAATGTCAGGAGGCTTTTAGAACTTAAAGGCCATACTTAAAAGTGAACTAGTTTTTTTTCAGCTCCATTTAAATGTCAGTCATTTAAAATGTCTGTTGTGACAAAGGAAGTCAGCTTTGGAGCAATATTTAAATCAAGGCGAAACATATGGTGTCGATCATAATGTGTTTTATTTATCTAAAGATTAAATAAGCATCAAATAAATTAGTCAGCAATCGAGACGGAACGTTTGTCTTTAATAATGGCATTACAACACTTTGAAGACTATATTAGATCAGTTCCTTCTGCGAGTATTGTGTTATATGTTAAGTAAATATAAATCTGTATTGTATAAATATTTATTTTTCTTTATGAGGGGAAGTGATATGTTTATTTAATTTAATTGCTTGTATGTTGGTGTTAATGTTTAAATTTTTATTATATATTGTTGTATGCAACATGGTTTGATGGACTTGACCTTGACCAATTTTTAAAAAAATTCATTTCTGTAAGCAAACAATATTATTTGTTTTGATCTCTATGTGTATGATCGTTTAATAAAGATTATTATTCAGGTAAACAAGAAGAAATAAATATGTTGCTCAGAGTCAGGGTTTTGGAAATGCCTAAGTGAATGTTGTAAGCTATTTCTTGTAAATAAACAGGGCTCATGAAATCATTCTATATGGTTATTTTCCATTAGATAATTGGTTGTTTTAATTTTATTTGTAATTAATTTTGTTAATATATAATATCAGGCTTGTCTCTTGCTTTCCACCCAAAATACACTATTTCATTGAATATGCTTACAAATTTACAAAACTATTTATCCTTTAAATCGATATATGAAAGGTGCGATAACTCTGCTTGCCATAGAAAGGGGAATTAAATCGTGCAAACCATATCTTCACAGACATAGATGTTCATCACCTTCGGAAAGCCCAAGCGGTCCCATTTGGTGTAAAATAATTATCAGGTTACACATTTTTCTTTTATCAAATGAAAATGGCTACTCCAACATTTCAACCTATGTAACCAAGGTGGAGATCAATCCATCCGTTCTAATATCAGTATGCATTTAAGAATATATATGAAAACCTATGAACCAATCAAATGTTGTTTAGTTGCTAAGCTACAAGAATCAAGATGCAAAACTGTAAAGATAGTTTAACAGTATCCGTTTATCAAGTTTTCTTCGAGTTAAAGTTCTTCGCATGACACAGTCAAAATACAAAGTTTACGATAACTTGTAGTACAAAATCTGAACAGGTTTTTAAAAAAAACGATCCGGTGATATCTCTCCGTCTTTTACAATCAGCGACCAGACGTCGAGCCATTAACATCGTCCTATGTAGGAACAGAGGTGACTTTTTATGATTACTACTAAATTTACTATTGCTACTAGTAATGTTAGTGCTACTACTCTACTGCTACTACCACTACTACTGATACTATACTTGCTACTTATTACACCCAAGCAAACGTAACAAAGTGCGTACCTCCTACGGCAGAACAAGTTAATAACCGCCTTCCTGCAACCGCTCCGGTGGCCTAGTGGTTAGAGCGTCCACCGAGTAAGTGGGAGGTCGTGAGTTCGCTCCCCAACCAAGTCATACCAAAGACTTACAAAAATGGTACTAACAGCTGCCTCGCTCTTAGCGTTAAGAGGTTGGTGTTAGGACTGATCGGCCTGGTGTCAGGATAATGTGACTGGGTTGGACATCATGCTACATGTCTGCGGCATGATGCCCCAGTGCTAGCCATCACTATAAACTGCCTCACTGCAGACATCGTAGCGATATGACTGAAAAATTGTTAAAGCTACGTTAAAAATCCTAATCAAACAATCAAACAATCTTCCATCAGAATGTATGTAACTTAGTCTCTGTCACCAGTTTGAATATAACTTAGTCTATTCTGTCATATTTATTGTAACTTATGCCTCTTACATCATAATGTATGTACCTTGGTCTCTTCCACCAAACCGAATATATCTCAGTCTCTTGTACCAAACTGTATATAACGTAGTCTCTTCCACCAAACTGTATATGTCTTTGTCTGTTCCACGAAACTGTATATATGATAGTATCGTCTACCAATATGTATATAACTTAATCTATTCCATCAGAATTTATGTAGCTTAGTCCCACTTCAATTCCACTACCAACAGTATTCATAATTTTTTATTTTCGTATCGTGCGGAATGCAAGAAGAACTAAAATACTGGGCCTGCTGAAAACATTACGGTTAACATAAAATAATTTTGTTTGTTAGTTTTAACTTTTTAAATATGAAATTTGTTCCACTGTTGGACCTAGGGTTCGAGCCTTATTTCAATGTTCAATTGCTAGGCTTAATTAAAACTGAGGACCTTGTGGAAAAGCAAATAATACTATCATTATTTCTTTGAAGGTTTATGCATCTCCCTTTGATCTCTCCAAGCTCACCATACGATTACTTCAGTTCACTGTACAAGGTCCCTAAGTTTACCATACGATCACTTCAGTTCACTGTACAAGGTCCCTAAGTTTACCATACGATTACTTCAGTTCACTGTACAAGGTCCCTAAGTTTACCCTACGATTACATTAGCTTACCCCGCTGTTTTGTCAGTGCACTCTACGATATCTCCAGTTTGCCTTTTCTTGCTCGCCTTACGATTACTTAAGGTCACCCTACGATCACCGAAGCTTATCTATTTTGAACGATTTGGCCACTTCCTCTTCAACTGCGATAATGTAAGATGTGCTACTTGTGTTAAGTGGAGCTGTGACTCTCAGATTTCCCAACCTCCGTAAAGCCAATTCCTTTCATTTGTTTAAACGTTGGATCACTATATCGAAATATGGCTGATTGAATTATTCATCTGCTTTTGAAATTATATTTAATAATACTGGCTAATGTTTTGGCGTGATTTCTATCTATCAAAGCACGCCTTCATGTACTATTTTTCTGTCACGCGTGCTCCCCACCCGCATTGGAGTACATCAAGTCGATAGAGATTTGTCTTCGTTTGTTGCATTGCTTGTAACAGAGATCATCTTCGCTAGCCAAGATTCCAATATGATATGATAACCCTATCTACATGTGGAGTATCAAGCAGATATGTATGTACTCCGTGACTGTGAATTGCATTGGATGCGGCAGCAGGCCACTGCATCCAATCACAATTAACTCAAATCTGAACGCCGATCCTAAATGAGCTAGACGAGGGGAGCATAAAACTTGAATGGACTACAAAATAAGAAAGTTAGCAGTGCAGGTCAGTGTTTGTACAAATACCTTTCACTCGAAACAAACCTGTTATGGCTCCCTCTGGCACGTAGGCATAATTTCTATGTTAAATGTACAACGTATCCTTTTGAAGTAAACTGCCTCCACCATTTTTGGCCGATGCACAATGCAGCGCGGGCCCCGAGTTGTCGAGTGATTTAAATTGCTCTCCGTTACGGATCACTGCCATCTCACCTCTGTCTACATGGGTTCGAGTCTCAGATTCCGCAGATGTGGGTATGTGAAAAAGCTTGTCAGTAGCTTCTCGTGAGTCGGTGGTTTTTTCCGGTCATTTTCCCGGGTTCTTCTTCCACCATTTATACTGTCCGCCATGTATCGTGTGCTGAAAAATGGCGTTAAATCCAACAACAACAACAACAACAACAACAACAAAAATGCAGCGCTGTTAATCGCTATTGCCTAGTTGACATTACATACTGATGGAGTCAACTCATGAAATCCAATAGATGTTGCTAAGACAAAAATCATTAACATATCTGCTCAATCCGCCAAGGTGTAGACAGAGTTATCATATCGGATCCATGCTAGCGAAGATAGTCAGAGCTACTTTCTCAAGCAAAGGAGAAAGTTTGCTCAATTGACTCTTGCAAGCGCACTCAAAGTCTATCTTCTTTGTTAGATCTAATGAACAGAATCATTATTTAATCAGAATAGCCACATTTGAAATGTTTCGAGATTAGTGTTTCAGGATGTCTTTACATGGCCCATGATGCTTGGCTCGACTAGCCGATTGATCAGGTTGGTCCTTCTGGCCATCTGTCTAGCGTAAGTTGAGGCCAAAGTAGTGTGTTGCATCGGAGTGGCTACTGTGGCGTAGCGAGGATATTTGACGCCCAGGGTAAAACACCCAAACTTGCGCCCCCGGCTGTCCCTGTTGCGCAGTTATGTACCTTGTTTCCAAAACGAAACATAATCTTTATCAGTCTAAAGGTAATTTTTAAACTATTACAATTTAAGTGCTAGAAATTCTCTATAAAACAATATTATCCTATTTAGAAAAAATAATATCCAAAAAATTAATTATGTTAATTATGTCATCTGGAGATTGCACATAGTACATTACATTACAAGTAGCGTTTTACAAAAGATTTATTTTCCTGGCCTTCACTGCTGAAAACTGATCAATAACATCATCAAAGTCAATTGTTTCTAGTGTTTCTCTCTCTACACTGAACAGTGCTAGATTGCACAAATGGTCTTGTCCCATCGACGCTCGCAAGTATGACAGAATCAGTTTCAACTTGCTGAAGGAGCGTTCGCAGCTTGCTATTGACACATAAACTGTATATTAAATCGTTTAACCAGTAGACCGCCCGCACGACTGTAATCCAGTCAACAGCTATACAGAAACTTCAAAAAATTCAAAACAGAGCTGCTTGATGATGTTTAGAGTACCTCGATAAGAGCACACCTCACCACTGCTCTGTACCCTACATTGGATTTTGATTCGATACAGAATCAAACACAAAATTTGTTATCTGTGCTATGTTTCAATGACAGACTTTAGTCCAACATACCTATCCGGCCTCACCAATGTGTATACACCAGCAACATACCTACCCTTCTCTTCTGACAATCGTATACTCATTGTTCCCACTATGAAAACGAAGTCATATGGATAACGTTCTTTTGCATACCAGGGCCCGACGATGTGCAACGAATTGCCCATTGAAATTAGACACAAAGACACAGTGGTCACATTTAAGAGTGCTTTTAAAACTCACCTGTTTCAACTGCAGGAACAAACTTAGAGACCTAATAATGTTTGGTATCTTATATGTTTTCAGCATGTTTTTATGTTTTCCAATTTTGTGGTTTTTGCTATTTGTTTCTCTGTAGTGTAGTCATATTATTATAGATGTTGTAAAGCGCTTAGACCTTTTAAAGATTAGGCGCAATACAAAGTCTTCATTATTATTATTATTATTATTATTATTATTATTATTATTATTATTATTATTATTATTAACATATCCTAGAAGGGACGCAACCCACTGCAAACAAATGGTTATCCTTAGCCGCGTTTGATAACCGAAAGGACGAATCGGGCCTATTCTACATCGACGACTCCGGGGAGGGCCGGAATCATAATGATAACTAAAAATAATAGTACTGCACCGGATTATAAGTACACTTGAACACACACACACACACACACACACACACACACACACAGACACACACACTTAAACAACGCCCTTTCCACGTGGACAAAATTATATTTGTCTTGCTGGAACCCATGTTTGGTGTCTTCTGCAGAGTAATTCAGTTATAGTCTACATATCAGAGTAGAGGCTGACCGAAACTAAATTTCTGGTTTCGGCCGAAAACGAAACCAGACCGAAAGTTAAAAATTGACTTTTGGCCGAAACCGAAAGTTTACCTACACCTTCGGCCGAAACCGAAACCGAAAGATAAACCGAAGTTGCCAAACACAAGATTTATTAAACAGGCCTGGGTCATGATGCAATGCCAAACTAATTAAAAACGAATACAGAAGTAATCATTCAGAGCCTGCATTAAAGGAACTTCGCTAAATGTCAAATTGCCTAGCGCCGACTGACCGGCCGACAAACAGAGTAATAGACGCATCACTAGCGTTGCATTCTGAAAGTTAAAATAGATCTTCGGATGATGACCGAAAGTCAATATCAGTTTCGGCCGAAACCGAAAGCAAACCGAAAGCTAACTTTTTGGCTTCGGCCGAAACCGAAACTATGCCGAAAGTGGTCATTTGCCAATTTTCGGCGCCGAAACCGAAACCGAAACCGAATTTCGGTCGGCCTCTATATCAGAGTATTACTAGACGATGGCTGATCAGGGTTTATGTTGTTTGCAGTTGGACTCAACGTATACGCTAGTATATACGATATTGACTTATTGACTCAACTTATACGCTAGTATATACGATATTGACTCAACTTATACGCTAGTATATACGATATTGACTTATTGACTCAACTTATACGCTAGTATATACGATATTGACTCAGCTTATACGCTAGTATATACGATATTGACTCAACTTATACGCTAGTACATACGATATTGACCCAACTTATACGCTAATATATACGACATTGTATTATTTCCGAGGTGTTTTCCTCTCATTGGCGGGAATAACCTGGTTTGCTTTGTTATCTATAGTGACGTTAGCAATACGACAAAACACGAGAAATGGATAAGGCAGAAATATTGATAATATATGCGTTTTTTTAATAAAAGAAAGAGCAGAATGCTATCATGTAATACGGATATGAAATATAATTATGAATGAGTGAGATAAAGAAATAACGACGTGTTACTTACTTTTAATAGTAGGACAACAACGAATAACAAAATAAAAACATTCTTAATTAACATCAATGACATAATAACACTAAAACTTATTAACACAGCTAAGAGAATCGCCAGAAATGTAATCGTTCTTGCTCTTGGTCAACAATGGTTCACTTGTCTCTTGTTTGTCGGTGGATTGGAAGGAACAGGGTCTTGGTTGTTTAAATATTCCGTAAACAATATATGCATCTTAAAAATCGACTACAAATTTGAAAACATTTGACACTGTTGACAAGGTAACTGAAAAATGCGACATATATTAACATAGTAAGATTTTCATTGATTTCATTTGAAACGAAAAGGCATTGTACAATACGTTTTCAATACATTATGATTAATTATTTATAGAATGCTTATTAAATTATTTATATTATTATAATTATTATGCAGATCATATAGTTTATTATATGATTAGAGTTCGGATGAAATATTGAACATTATTATTAATATATCAAGGTATAATATATTTTTAAAGTGCATTATACATAATAAAATATTAATAAAAATGTTAATCTCTATCGATTCATAAGGTTTATCCAGTCAGTGTATACAATGGATTCTACCTATGAATGATAAGAATAAAATCACACAAAACCTGGTATTTAAGAACAAAGGTTAAAATATGCGTCAAAACAGTACTAGAGATCTTGTAATCGGTTATAAATATTAAACGTTTTCGAAGAAAAGAGATAATAATGCAATAAAAGGTAATTCAAAAATATAAAATAAAAAGCTTTTCTTTCAGTTTACAATTGTACGCCCAATTGCTTTTCACATGTAAACATTCTTTTAGATATTTGGCTCTCCTTTTATTACATTGATGTATTTTAAGGAAAACATGCAAATGTTTGCAACAATAGATCAAACGTATGACACCACTTTTTGACACACACACACACACACACACACACACACACACACACACTACTTTATCGCAAGCCAATGAGTCTATGATGGTGCATGCATTCTTTAAAATCAGCATTCTTTTACAAGATAAAAGACATTTTTTCCTTAAGCCGTCGTTTTTATTGGCCATACCATTTCCTAGAATATATGTGTATGTCAGTTTCAAACCTTCAGAAATCTATAACGAATGGGTTGTGGGGACGAAAACATGCATTATTTGGTGGAGATTTAGAACAGAAATATCAAACTTTGCCCATGGTTTCTTATCGCTTTTTCTAATAAAGGAAGTAAACATTGTGACAAATAATATGTGTATCCAATACATAGATTCGAAGACGCTAACCATGTACTTGTTTCAACTCAATAACAACAAAATATGCAAGATAGCTTTATTTCTGTATTAGTTGGATCATTAGCTATTTGTGTACAGCTGGCACTTGAAAACATTCGATATACTCTATCTTCTAAACCAAAGCTTTATTGGGTTAGGACCGACATAAACCGCGTGTAGCCTCTAACATAAATGACATTCCACTCCATCTAAATGTACGTATTTATATGTTTCTTATCGATATGTAGACAACACAGTGCACCCACAAACTGCCTGGTCATTATAAATTACATCACAAGCAATCAAGAAGCAAAACAAAGCCTATCAAAATATACTGACCAATACTCACGGGTCCATTCATGGAATTCAAAATCCTCCCAAGAATGGAAGTCACATTGCCCAGTGTTCAATATCACAAATGTTTTCCTCGCAAACTTTGTATTCATAGTTAAATTCTTTATTTTCGGAGCAATGCTCTTTGTCCCAAATATGAAGAACGTCACGGCAAAGAATCCAATAAAACACAGGAACATATTAGTGTGATATTAAATGCAAGATAATTATTTATAAACTTTAATTGTATTTAAAGTCTATTATTTTCTAATTGTTATTACGTTGTTATGAAATATGGTTTTGGTGTATTGAAGCTGGCAATGAGATTTCAGTTGTTTTCAGTTCGTACGCCATGTTTAAAGCTAACATAGGCTGAAATAGAGACATGTCTTATTCGGAATATATTTGTCTTATTCGGAATATATTTGTCTTATGACAGAATTGCAGGATAATTACATCTTAAGAAAGCATCGCTCTCTTAACATGTTCTAACCCTCGATTGAATTGTAGTGCATTATATTCAGTAAGTTTGATTTCCCAATCACTTCACACACACTTAACGCTGAATCGTCCGAACCTGCACCGAACAACGTAGGACGTCACAAGTGTTATCCCGTGACCTTTCCAATATTTTGACCATACTGTAATATAGTACAAAAGGACCCCTGCATTAACCTAATGTTTCATATCATACCGACCTTTGCATTAACCTAATGTTTCATATCATACCGATCTTTGCATTAACCTAATGTTTCATATCATACCGATCTTTGCATTAAACTGATGTTTCATATCATACCTATCTTTGCATTAACCTAATGTTTCATATCATACCGATCTTTTCATTAACCTAATATTTCATATCATACCGATCTTTGCATTAACCTAATGTTTCATATCATACCGACCTTTGCATTAACCTAACGTTTCATATCATACCGACCTTTGCATTAACCTAATGTTTCATATCATACCGATCTTTGCATTAACCTAATGTTTCATATCATACCGACCTTTGCATCAAGCTAATGTTTCATATCATACCGACCTTTGCATTAATCTAATGTTTCATATCATACCGATCTTTGCATTAACCTAATGTTTCATATCATACCGACCTTTGCATTAACCTAACGTTTCATATCATACCGACCTTTGCATTAACCTAATGTTTCATATCATACCGATCTTTGCATTAACCTAATGTTCCATATCATACCAATCTTTGCATTAACCTAATGTTTCATATCATACCGACCTTTGCATTAACCTAATGTTTCATATCATACCGACCTTTGCATTAACCTAATGTTTCATATCATACCGATCTTTGCATTAACCTAATGTTTCATATCATACCGATCTTTGCATTAACCTAATGTTTCATATCATACCGACCTTTGCATTAACCTTATCTTTCATATCATACCGACCTTTGCATATCATACCGACCTTTGCATTAACCTTATCTTTCATATCATACCGACCTTTGCATTAACCTTATCTTTCATATCATACCGACCTTTGCATTAACTTTATCTTTCATATCATACCGACCTTTGCATTAACCTTATCTTTCATATCATACCGACCTTTGCATTAACCTTATGTTTCATATCATACCGATCTTTGCATTAACCTAATGTTTCATATCATACCGATCTTTGCATTAACCAAATGTTTAATATTTTACGGACATTTGCATGAACCTAATTCTTCATATTATATGAACCCTTGTATTAGCCTAATATTTCACATTAAACAAACGCCCTTGTTTTCACCTGATTACGTTTGGTCACTTGTCTCAAGGCGTTTCTATTACTTGATCATTTTAATTCTTACTTCGGTTTCTTTTCTTGGCCGTTTACTCACTTATGATCACTTTTTCTCACTTAATCACTTTAATGGCCGTTGTTTTCTCACTTGATCACTCTTTTCACACTTGAAAACTTTTCTTGGCTATTTGCTTTGACTATAATACTACATCTCTAGTTTGATTATTCCTCTAGGCTGTTTATCTTATAATATTATGGGTGAATTTAATGTGTCTGTGTGTAGATGTGTGTGTGTGTTTGAATCTCTATGTGTTTGTGTCTGTGTCTATGTGTGTGTCCATATGTGTAAAAATATAAGTAATCCATTAATGAATTATACATTTAGCATTGTAATATTGTACCTATGTACACTTTGATACAAAAACAATATAAATATACTAGCATTATTCACAGTCAGATACAAACGATTTCTCACACCTGAACTGTAATCATCCAAAAATGCTTGAGCACATAATATATTTTAGACAAAATAAAAGTTTTTTTTCTAAAGATTTCCTCCTTCATTTCATTATATTTCAGACACTTCATGAACAGGTTTGGTGTTTTATGTCACTATAGACAGTTTTCTTTCTGTTTTGAAAGGGAATCTTAAATGATATTTAATATGTAATATTTCAAAGACACAGTGATCCCTTCAAGAGTGCTCTTAAAACACACCTTTCTCGATGCAAGAACAAACTTAAAGACCTAATAATGTTTCCTACCTAAACTTTTTTCAACATTTTTTATGTTTTCTAATTTCATGGTGTTTCGTTTTATGCTTATTGTAGTCATATCATTATAGATGTTGTAAAGCGCTTATAGCTTTCTAATGATTAGGCGCTATACAAAGTCCTCATTATTATTATTATTGTTAATTTTTCATTTATCTTGTCATATTATTGTTAATAATGCTGTCCGTAAATTAATAATCGGCAGTCATGATTATAGCATCGAGTTCCTTAGAATTACCATTAACGTTCTGTTTGTATACGAAGCACAGTATTTAGTATTCTCCAGAATCTTCAAGAATCTTCCAGCCACACAAATGTGATGTAAAAGGTTTGTTTTGTATAATATAAGTTCCTATTAACAGTACCACAAGTTTCCTCAACGAATGCCTACAATAAAATAAAGCAATATACACGACCAACAGCATTGGGTAACAGGGTTTCGAACTTTGCGTCCAAATACATAATGCTTAAGACATGATCAAATATAATCGTTTTTAAGTATTTAATGTGCGTATTGCTGATGCCATTATTTTTGACAGAACTTGAGTTAGGTAATTTTCATTCCTGTGCTACATCAATTATATCATTATACGTTTCTTCCATTGTCACTATAGTTAATTATGATTTCAGCAGAAATATTGCCGTGTCTCCGATACAAATTTGTCCGCGATAAATATTATCTTCTTACTGCTTACATAAGCCGCTGATTTTATAATTGCAGAACAAAAATTAATCACACAAGTCATAAATCAGTCTCCATCAGATGCTTTCCCTCTTGAGTTAAAACCATTCGTGTATATTCAGTGCACCCTCCACTCTTGGGCTCATCATCGACCACATTGGTGCAGAGATGTAGCTTCTGCGCAAGTTGCGGAAATGATTTGCGAAACGACTTCCGGAACTCATCACTGAGAAAAGCGTAAACAAACGGGTTAACGCATGAGTTGGCATAGGAAAGAGAATGCGCAAAGATTTTAAAACCGTACATGAAGTCGGTTCGTGGGAAATTTTTGTCCAGTTTGAGCCAAAGGATGATGACGTGAATTGGAAGCCAGAATATTGCGAAAAGAAGTACAATAGAAACGACCATCTTGGTAACTCGCGTTCGACGTCTTTCTTGTGCTTGGACTTTCTTTGAGTAACCGTTGCTCGAACTCTGAGCCTGGAAGAAAATGAAATAAGTTTATAAAATAAAATTTTAAAGTCCATGGTTGGTAGAGTTTTTTGTTTAGCTACACCACATTTGAGATAAGTTATTTATTAAATTTTAAAAACAATCGCCACTGAAACTGATTTATTAAAATGCTAATTTTGTCTTTAAGAAAATTTGATTATATGTCATTTTTGAGTAATCACCAATATAGATCATGACCTCAATATTGATAGGGTCGAGTAAAATGTTCACCAAATTAATTATGGTTTGGAGATTAATATATGTTCTTAATTATTGGTACTCCGTTGTTCATCGTCGAAATTAGTGTTTCACGCATACATTCTGATTTTTTGCAAGGAATACAAAATATAAATGACGCGATCTAGCACACCAACGAATGCAATTCGATTTATGTTTTGTCAAAGTCACAAGTTCACGCTGTAAATGTAGAATTGGACGAAATTCATTTTTAAACGCAGTAAAATCCACAACAAACGGTTGGAACATGTTTTGACTTAATTGTAACGTCACGATTGTCCCTATAACATCCTGCCTCGGAAATTAATAATAATTATAATAATAATGAGGACTTTGTATAACGCCTAATCTTTAGAAGTTTACAACACCTATAATGATTTGAATACAACAATAACAACAAAAATGTAAAACTAATTGGACATTTCTCTGATTTTTAAAAACATTTTTAAATAGTCGCTTGTATATCTCGGTTCGATACAGCAAGATAACCATTGCTGTTATTACTAAAGGTATCAATACCTTGGGTTGATAAAATTCCAGAATTCATAGTTATTATTATTGAAAGTATCAAATGGTTGGCTTTATGAAAATCCAAATGTCATAGTTATTATTACTAAAGGTATCGATACATTGGCGTTATCAAAATCCAGAATTCATACTTATTATTACTAAAGGTATCGATACACTGGCGTTATCAAAATCAAGAATTCATACTTAATATTACTAAAGGTATCGATACATTGGCGTTATCAAAATCCAGAATTCATACTTATTATTACTAAAGGTATCGATACATTGGCGTTATCAAAATCTAGAATGCATAGTTATTATTACTAAAGGTATCGATACAATGGTGTTATCAAAATCCAGACCGCATAGTTATTATTACTAAAGGTATCGATACATTGGCGTTATAAAAATCAGAATTCATGGTTATTATCATTGAAAGTATCAATAGGTTGGCGTAACCAAAATCCAGAATTCATAGTTACTACATTGGCGTCATCAAAATCCGGAATTCCAAAGTTATTAAACGTATCCATGACTTGGCGTATGGTTATTATATAGAATCATTATGTTTATGCTTCCGTAAGCCCCCCTAAATTTGCCAAAAACATAGGTAAATGATTAAAACAAAGTCTTGTCTTTAAATAATATTTCATCGTTATTTAAATATGAGATATATGCATATGTGGCTTCAACCAAACTGTTGGAAAAAAATTGTCTTTACAGGAATATGTTTGCCTGGTATTTTACTCCAAATAAATTCTATAGTCGTGTTGAAAACTCAAGCACATGCAAGACGAGGTTTCAAAACACGGTATCTGATGACAGATCAAGCTCCGTTTCTCCAAAACTTTGTGTGCATTGATTTTTCACGTTGTGGTCTCTTTTCGTCATACATATTTTTAATATTTTGACTCTACAAAACGAATAGTGATTCACCATCCATGTAATGTTGAATAAACAGATTACGTGTCCACTTTGAATATAAGATGAATAAAGCATTTACATTACAACATTAGAAACATGCATAGTTGGGTATTTGGCCTTTAAAATCGATATCTACATCATTGTCTGGGAATTTTTACATTATCGATTGCATGATTTCAGTAAATTATACAATATCAGCAGCACCTGCTTTTTGTTAAGGCTGATATAAATTAACAAAAGGTGTTGACTTTTGTTAGAATATTTGAGTAAAATATGTCTTACTTAATGAAGCACATCTGTGTGTGTAAGAGAGAGAGAGAGAGAGAGAGAGAGAGAGAGAGAGAGAGAGAGAGAGAGAGAGAGAGAGAGAGAGAGAGAGAGAGAGAGAGAGAGAGCATCATTTCATTTTATATGATACATTTCAGACCGACAGAGTTACTTTTGCATAGCACCATAACCCCTGTTAATAATTGATGGCACAAATTTCGTCCAAATCGATCGGGAAAACGATTATAATATAGAATAATCAAATTATTTATATTGGCAATTCATTTGTACTCAGGTAAATTGTCAATTATAAACAAATAAACAACTAGAAAGGAAAAGGAAATACAACAAGTACGTTATCCTTAATTCCAATTGCATAGCCATCATAACCATGATATAGCCAGCATAACCATGATATAGCCAGCATAACCATGATATAGCCAGCATAACCATTACATAGTCAGCATAACCATTACATAGCCAGCATAACCATGATATAGCCAGCATAACCATAACATAGCCAGCATAACCATGATATAGCCAGCATAACCAGCATAACCATAACATAGCCAGCATAACCATGATATTGCCAGCATTACCATGACATAGCCAGCATAACCATGATATAGCCAAACTATGTGTGAAAGAACCGAGGAAATGTTATGTGAAAACAGCAAGGATTACCACCAAGGTATGCAAGGCAGTAAAATAGTACGACGAAATAGGGAAAGCCAAAAATATCAATTTCCATTACATGTGTCTTTTATAACATTTAATTAATGTGTGTAATTTGCACATTTGCTCAAAGAATTCAGTCATCCGATTTGGTCTGATGATTTCATCGGCCTCTGTTAAGAGAGCTGCTGCTTGTGTAATTCCAACTGATGCTACTACTTCAGCAACTACCAGCACAATGTTTGCAAAAGGAATATCACTTGGTTTTGGCACTCAAGGAATATCACTTAGTTTTGGCACTCAAGGAATATCACTTAGTTTGGTTTGGCCATTCAAGGCACTGCAAAACAAGTAGGTTATATAGTCCTGAGGAATTTGGAGCAAAATTCCCTACCCAAAAATACACCACGGCCTGGTCCGATGTAAGGATTTGAACATGCACAGTTTATGTCAAGAGTCAGGCACTCTAATAACTGAGTGACTGCAGCTCCCTGGAAACATTGCTACTACTACTACTACTATTACTGGTTGTGAATGAAAATAGCATGTCAAAATGCATTTTATGAAGGGGACGAATGAGCATGTTGTGCAGCAAATACCTATCTGATGATATTCTATTCAATTCACACATTTTTGACAAGTAATACGGATATACAGTAGACTCGAGAGAGCGAGACATTGACTGCGATAATGTGCGAGTGTTGCCGATTAAGACCAATACATTTACAAATCGAATATTCCTTTTCCGATGTTATTTTACTTGCTTTAAATATATCCTATCTACCTCAAGGGTACGGTAAATAACACATTCACTCAGTGTTTCTTTGATAAAACTATATCAGACATGCCTTCAGATAAACAATCGTAAGCCTAATTTATCACAAAAGAAAAATCTATGAGTTCATTTGAAAGACGTATCAGTACTAAGTACTTTGTGAAACATGGTCGATTTGAATGTTAGATCAAGCCATCGTTGTCTTGGAAATCGTTTAATCGCTTGGCTATTTCTGTCTTTTTCAAGAGAGTGTGATGTACATAAATCATGTGCTAAGAAATGCTGAATTTGCCATTTAGCATTTAAGTGCAGCTATTGTCAGGAGAGTACTCCTATATAAACGTTCAGTATCAGTTGGTTAGCCGGATCACGCATCTTCACTTTCAGACAGATAGTGTTTCAGTTCATCTTGTTGAACCATATGAATTTGTGTAGTCAGCTACCGTAAACGTCTTTTTATGTTTTAAAATTCTCGCGCCTGCGTTACAGACATTACATTCTTAAGCCTCATTGTGAAATTACATCCATGCATAGCTAATCTACAACCGTTTTGTAACATTTGCAAGTTAGATGTTAATCCCACTGAGGAGATATCTAATGCATTCTTCTCTCATTGACATATATCGAACCTCTCTTCGCCTTGAAGTCGTAACATTTTTTTTAAAAACCTTAGGACAAACTACTTTACTCGGCTTTGTTCGTGAATTCATAAATATTCATTAATTCGATCCGAGATTTCTGTCTATGTATCTAAATCTTGGGAAAGAAATAAAAAATTGTCCAAAGTATGGGAGCAACATAATGTCACAAAGTAAATGGTTTTACAAGCACCTTATGAATATGACGTAACCTCCTATTGTTCATCGTCCGTCGATTCGATGAAGACCACTCTAGTCATTTTGAGGGTTGGACGGGCTGGTTCTGTTCTGTACGTGACATATGGCTGATGAGACCAACCACCGCACGGAATGTTCGTTTGCAAAAGGGACAGGGGATGAGTGGGACATCTCCAGGAGGGTTGATGGCACGTGCTTTTCTGTCTTGCCTCTTTAGCTCTCCAGCTGATGTCCTGCTAGATTCGCACAGCTTGGATCCTTTATGAGCTGAGGAACGCCAATAGACTCGATCGCTTACTGTTTGCACACATGACTCAGGGTTTTAGTTGAATGCTTTCAGTGCAGATTTCAGATTGTCTTTGAAGCGTTTCTTCTGACCTCCGTGGGATAGCTGTCCTTGCTGTAGCTCGCCATATAAGAGTCTCTTAAACAGTCGGTGGTCTGGCATGCGTACAACATGTTCCGCCCAGCGTAGCTGGCACTGCACCAGGATGGTTTGGATGCTGGGAAGACCTGCATGAGCGAGTACCTTAGTGTCTGAAAACTTGTCCTGCCAGTAATTGTTGAGAATTACCCTGAGACGTGTGGTATGAAAGTTATTCAGCTTCCTGGAATGGCGTTGGCACATCGTCCACGTTTCACACGTGTAACGTAGTTTGTGAAGCACAACTGCCCTATTTAACTTTAGTTTGGTCTAGAAGTAGATGCCTCTTCTATTCCAGACGTTATCATACAATCTGCCGAGAGCTGCGCCTGCTCTGGCAATCAGAAGGTCCATCTCATTGTCAATAGTTACACTCTGTGGCAGTGTGCTGCCAAGGTAGGTGGCCGTTGACGGCGATGTTGGGCTCAACATACGGCTTTCCAGGGGCCAGCTAGTACAGGACTTCAGTCTTCTTGGTACTTTTGGTGAGATCAAAGCATGTGTACTGATAAAAGCTCTCGAGGTTCGGCAGGCGGAAGCGGGATTTAAACAAACACATGCAAAATAGTTGCAGTGTTGTCTTAATACATATTCCACAATTCCGAGAAATTTAATGGAGTGCGGGTTGGAGGGGTTGAGTTATTAGTGTTTTGAAACACAGTAAGTCATTAAAGCAGTTATAGCCTGAAATATTTAATGCAACAAATGTAATTAGCGAAGACAATACACAAATGCACTGCTGTGACCTTGCAACACTGTGATCATAGTATATGAAAAAATGAAATTAATATCTGAAATAAATATGCATCAATTTTAATCCGTTTTCAAATATACAAATATTTTGGCTGATTTTGTAAACCATTCTTGAATCAAAAGCAGCTTTAGGTATGAAACGTTGCTCACAAGGAATCTCTAGGAATCAGAGGAAAGGGTAAACAACATGCAATTTGAGTATTTCTTTGAAACAAAGCTTGCACCAAGGACAATCAGAAATATATTCATCATGTTTTAAAAATCACTAAAATTGCCATTTTTATTGTAAAACATGAAAATATCAGTTGAAAGGCTAACTTAGAAATGCGATAGTAATTGCTGTCTTATACACTATAATCAATCACTCAAGGTGTCATGTAATCGCACACATTTCTTCGAGGAGCATGTATCTGTGAGTCCAGTTATCGACCATAATATGACGTCAAAAAACTGTTTTTAGGAGTGAGGACTAGTCACATATTTCAAGTCTCTCTGGATGTTTTCATTTAGCCTAGAGATGAACAAACGATCTATTTATTTATTTATTTTTTGTTTTATTTATTTATTTATTTATTTATTTATTTATTTTTTTAAGCCAGTGACCTTTTACAGGGAAGAATGACAATCGTTAAGTGTTTTAATTTTCTTCAGCACATAAAGCGTTATGAAAGCTCCTTCATTGGGCAAAGGACAGTTTATACCACGATTTATTTCATGAAAATGGCAGTAAACTCTTGTGATATATGAATTCGTATTCATTAACCATTGTCCTTTGTTTGGGTTTTCTTTCTTTAAAGTATTTTCTCTTATGTTATAACATACATGCCGCATGCATCTATTTTCAGTGTCGAACAAATTCTAATAGCCCTAAATGAAAACTTGTTGAGTTCCGCAACTATTATGACGATGACCAAACAGAGTACAAGCATCAGAGAGTGTGAACAGACTCATCTGCTGCTGTACAAATAAGGGAAGATGCTCCAAGACAGTGAACACGAATCATTATATACAAAACGGTCAATGCACTTATCTGTCTTACCTCACCAAACCGCTTAAAGATGTCTTAGACAATCATTCTTTTCAAAACAGTGTCCTTCTATTCATTTCTTTCTCGTCGAAAATGTAAATTATGCTGTACATCTCTCTCTCTCTCTCTCTCTCTCTCTCTCTCTCTCTCTCTCTCTCTCTCTCTCTCTCTCTCTCTCTCTCTCTCTCTCTCAGGGTGACATGATGACATGAAGTCTAGTTGTAGTGAGTGAACATCATTTCAGTTAACGAATCTTTCTAAAGTTTACAAGTGTTAGTTTAATGGACACTGTTAGAATAGTCAAAGTCAGAATAAATGCCATAATATGACCTATGGGTAATTTTATTAAATACTGGACTCTCATTCATGACAACATGCAACACAGATGTAAATACAACTGTTGACGTAACTTTGCCGTCTCTTTGTCAGAGAGCGGTGGCGGGCACGTAGTGCCGATACTGATGGAGGGGGACATCTTTGAAGAGCGTTTCCATCCGAGTGGTAGTTTTCTGTTGGTTGAACAGAAATGAACAGAACTTTAGGTATAAATATATTACTATCGAGTAGTTGTTTTTCAATGACCGGTTTTGATTACATATATGGTTATCAGTAGATTTCGAGTGACAATATGAATAGTGGAACCCCTTGGAGATAATGCATCCAGCTGACGCTGTAAATATCAATTATATAAAAGAAGAAAAGGGTCTGCATAATGTACAGCAGTAGGCAACAAAAATGGCTTCAAACCGACTTTTGATGTTTATACTGCTTCTTGATCACATCGGGATAAATCCAGATTTATACGAACGGAAGTAAGTTTTTATCTAGTCGTACTGATACCAGCAGAATGTCACTGCCTTATATATATATATATATATATATATATATATATATATATATATATATATATATATATATATATATATATATATATATATATATAATTTGTTTGCCAAGTGAGAATCGTATTCTCTTTAAACTCAGGTCACTTTGTCTTTGATATATATATATATATATATATATATATATATATATATATATATATATATAAACGGGAGGCCGACTGCAATAAATATATGTATTTGGGAAAATATGCAATCAAATGACAAGTCAACTAACGCTGCCATTTTCTCATTGTGTTGTTTTGGTTATAGTTGGTCGCACAACTCGATTTTTGGCAAACAATGTGGTTCACTGAACAGCCGGTTAAGCTACGAGAAAACAATGAATGCTACTTGATGGCCATTTGACAAATAAAATTCCAAATTACATAAACTATTCATTTTCATTGGATTTATATCACTCTTTGTATTTTGACCCAATTGTCTATTTATTGTGACCTAATTGTATATTTATGGTGACCTCATTGTCTATTTATAGTAAACTCATTACCTTTTTGCGATATACAGTTTCTAGTATATACCATTCGCATTGTATTTGTGATATAAAAATGTTCTGATAAATATACCATTTGCTGAGATAAAACCCCACAGAGTAACCAATTTGTCTTATTTCCATTACATTCTTTATATACTTTTTCTAGTGTCGAATTTATCATAGGAAACCCGAAGTAAGACACATGCACATTAAGCGATGTATGTTGGCATTTTTATATTTTTACCTTTTATGTGTGCATGCAATTTATACGTCGACAACCTTGAAAAATCGTTCATTAAAGAAAAACTTGGTTACCTGAAGAATGTCTTGCAATGAGACAAAAGCGGAGATATAATTTAAACATATATTTTCATATAGGACTAAACATGTCATAAGTCAGTTTGCATAAAACGTTTTGCACTATTTTGAACAATCATTCGTGTCTCCTCGGTACACTTTTCAACCACATGTGCCATGCTAGCAGGCTTTTCGACTACACCACGACACAGGCCAAATCGTCTCACCAGGTTCGGAAAAGACTTCCTAAACGACTTTCGAAATCCGTCGCTTAGAAAAGCATAGACGATGGGATTAACACATGAATTAGCATACGATAAGGTGTGAGCAAAAATCTTGAAGCCGAACATTTGATCCGTTCTGGGGAATCCTTTGTCCAATTTCATCCAAAGAACGATGATATGAATAGGAAGCCAAAAAGCTGCGAAAACAATCACTACCGAGGCTACCATTTTGGTAACCCGTTTTCGGCGTCTTTCGTGTGCCTGAGCTTTTATTGATGATATACCATTAGTCTGGACTTGACCCTGGAAAGAAGGCAAATACAGAATAACCCAGAGCAATTATCACACTTTGATGACATTATGAGACAATTGAGAAAACTATATTTGGTGCATCTGAATTGTAATCAAATATTATGGAAGAATGAGTAAAATTAAAAAATATACCTAAAATATTAAATTATTTTAAATTATTATTATACATGTTTTCATACTTAACTATAATTTAACTAAACCTGCAATTAGCGAATATGATCAGAGACAGACATAATACAAAGTAACTTAGACTTTTAGTATGACATTTGTGTTTAAAACAATCGTTCTGGACCTGTAAGACATTTGTGTTAAGACAATCGTTCTGGACCTGTAAGACATTTGTGTTTAAGTCAATCGTTCTGGACCTGTAAGACATTTGTATTAAGACAATCGTTCTGGACCTGTAAGACATTTGTATTAAGACAATCGTTCTGGACCTGTACGCACCGTGCATTTATGTTTGAGGTGTTTGTTTTTAAGACAATTGTTTTGAACCTCTAGCCTGTTTCACTATCGTATCGAAGACAAAATGTCGCTAATAGGACATATGTAAGGAAATAAGTTCTTTCTTTATAAAGACATCTCAGGGACATAGTCGTTTATAAGATATCTCATGGAATTAGTCGGTTGAAAGACATCTAAGAGAAGTATTATTTTAAGGAAATCATAGGGAATTATCGAAGAAAGAATTTCTGTCAAAAATATCTTTCAACTATTAAATCCGTCCTAAAATACTATTTTACTTTGTGAAAGCTGAAGACATGTTTTAAAATAGAGCCCAACATGTAATTAGACTGAACTAGACGTACCTTCAGACAGAACCAGATACGTCTTAAGATTGATCAAGACGTTTGTTTGTTTGCTTGTTTGATTAGGATTTTTAACGTCGCTTTAACAATTTTTCAGTCATATCGCAACGATATCTGCAGTGAGGCAGTTTATAAAGATGTCTAGCACTGGGGCATTATACCGCAGACAAGTAGCATGATGTCCCACCCAGACACATTATCCTGACACTAGGCCGTCCAGTCCAAATACTAACCTCTTAATGCTGAGCGCCAAGTGAGGCAGCTGTTAGTACCATTTTTTATACGTCTTTGGTATGACTGAGCTAGAGATCGAACCCACGACATCCCGATCCCGCGCCGGACGCTCTAACCACTAGGCCACCGGAGCGGTTAAAGGATCAAGACGTGTCATATGTGTTAAGGTGGAACAAGACATGCAATAAAATATGGCGAGACGTGTCTTCAAATGAAACAAGACGTGTAATAAGATATCCAAAAATGTGTCTCAGTATGGAACAAGACGTGCAATGAGATAGACGTGTTTTAAGATAGATCAAGACGTGCAATGCGATATAGCTACGATATAGCTAGATATGTCTTAAGATGGAACAAGACGTGTAAAAATATATTGCTAGACGTGATTTTATATGGAACAAGATGTGCAAAAAGATAAATCTAGACATCTCTTAGGATGGAGCAAGACTTGTCTTAATATTAAACAAGACAGGTAGTAAGATGGAACAATAAGTGCAATATGATCTATCAATCTATCTATCTATCTATCTATCTATCTATCTATCTATCTATCTATCTATCTATCTATCTATCTATCTATCTCTCTCTCTCTCTCTCTCTCTCTCTCTCTCTCTATATATATATATATATATATATATATATATATATATATATATATATATATATATATATCTTAAGATGGAACAAGACTTCAAGACTTTTCTTGAGATGGAGCAAAACGTGTATTAAGATTGAACAAGTCGTGCAGTAGGATATACCTAGACGTGTCACATTTTTGAACAAGACATTCAATAAGATATATATAGACATGTCTTAATATAGACCAAGACGTGCAATACAATTGAGCTAGACTTGTCTAAAGAAGGAACAAGACGCGGAATAATATATATACATACGTTTTAATATATAGACCCAGACGTGCAATAAGATGTAGTTAGACGTGTCTTAAGATGTAACATGGAACAACTCGTGCAATAAGATACATAATTAGACGTGTCTCAATATGGAGCAAGACGTGGAATAAGATGGAACAAGATGTGCAATATCTAGATATGTCTTAATATAGAACAAGTTCGGAGCAAGACGTGGAATAAATCATAGCTAGACATGTTGTAAGCTGGGACAAGACGTGCTATAAGATATATCTAGACATGTTCTAATCTGGAACAAGATATGTCTTAAGACGGAACAAGACGTGCAATAAAATATAGCTAGACGTTTCTTAAGTTTGAACAAGACGTGGAATAAGATATAGCTAGACGTGTCCTAAGAGAGGACAAGACGTGCAATAAGATATAGCGTAACGTGTCTTAAGATAGAACTAGAGATGTCTTAAAATGTAACAAGACGTAAGATATAGTTAGACGTGCATTAATATGGAACAAGACATAAAAAAAGACATAGCTGGACGTGTCTTAAGATGGAACAAGACGTACAATAGGATATTGTTATACCTGTCTTATTGTGGAATAGGGCGTGGAATAAGATAATGCTAGACGTGTCTTTAGATGGGTCAATAAGATATGGCTGCACATGTGTTACGATTGGACAAGACGTGCGAAAAGATATAGCTCGACGAGTCTAAAGATAAGCTAGACATGTCTCATGATGGAAGAAGACGTGCAGTAAAATATAGCAAGACGTACCTTAGGATGGAACAAAACGTACAATAAGACATAGCTTGGCGAGTCAAAAATAGATAGACGTGACTTAAGACATAGCTAGGCATGTAAGCAGCTCATACATTGTGAGTCGTTTTTAATTTATTCCGTGCACAACTTGGGCCATTAAATGTATACTAATGCTATATTTAAAAATTAGTACAGAAAACGGTAACGGTTTGTGGTAGTGATGTTGGTAATGATGATGACGATGGCGACGGATGTTCAGACAATTATGAGCATTGGCATTACAATGTTATAAGAGGAAGATGGAGACACTGATCGAAATGTTTTTGACTGGAAAATATTCTGAGACCATATTTTCGTACCAATCTCTATTTCAACCTGATAAATGTCCAAATGAACATTTTCATCGACATCATTCAAACCTATTTACATTATTTAGATCAGGTAGTATTTTAACCGAGTCTTACTTGTTTCTATAATGTCTTTATTTAGGTCAATTAGTCTTCTAATAAAGTCTCACTTTTCTATGATGTATATATTTCTCCAACACTGAGGTTCTAGCGGATTTGAATCATCTAAATTTGATGTTGAGACAGGTACATTAGTACGCAGACACACGCACGCACACAAACACATACGCACACACATACACGCACGGTATCTGTCCATGTTCCCCGTGAACTTTACCCAACACGAATTTGTGAGGTGAAAAGCCTTTGGGATATATACTATTTCACTTTTTATTTGATTCATATCGTATATTATTTGTAAAGCAATTATCTTACTGATTTGTAACAAAACTCATTAATAACGATTATACATTTGTAACTATCGCTTGCTATTTCAGATTTCTTTAAATTTAGTAAATGGAAATATTTCGTATAACTATTACTTCAGTGACTTCTTTTGACCCTTGAATTCTATTTTTACCAATAACGTAAAATATGTAATATCAATGTTTGCGATCTTTCAAGTATTTAACTAATGTATTGAAGCAAAACGCTAAAAAAACAAAACAAAAAATGTTGCTTACAGTTTTTCGAGCGGCAGGGTCTTGCATAAATTCATGGTTTCGTTTTATCGCCTTGTAATCTTGGAGAAAATTATATTGCCCCGAATTTCTGCCGAAGGTACAAATGACATTAAGTACAGTCGCGTACCTAAAATATTTGGCATCCGGGGTTGAACCTTCCTCTGGCACCTCGACACATAATTTTAAAATGTGAACATACAGAAAATATGTTATGCTTGCAGTTAGATTTTTAAACAGTAAAGTGCTTTCAAAAGCAAATGGGAAATAACTAACTTTGGCGAACCTTTTATTTGGTTTGAAAACTTGTATTGGTATCTCACAATAGCACTATGCCCCTTCTTCCTGTCCCCCATGGCGGACTGCACCCCTCGCACCCACGTTAGTACACCACTGTGTAACTTCATTTTCGAATTAAATAGCTTAATAAACAAATCGTTCCATTATTTGCAGTACATTACGTACCAACATTCTTTTAACTACTTTAGGAATAATCTTTAAATGCTCTTAGGGGTCTCATCAGATCCCTAATACTTGCTTATTATTAAGGTCCTTGACCTTAATTTCAGTGATGCAGATAGTTCTTACTATCTTTAGCAATATGATACAATGATCTCACATTCTATTTAACAAAGTCAATCGCTAAATCGTATCGGATATAAAAAAAGCCCACACTTTTCTAAAGTATTATTTAGGCTTTAAATATAAAAGAATAGAAATGAATAAAATAGTAATTGGTTATGTTCCTTGTTTGGGTTAAACAAGCGTTTGAGTGCATGATAAACATTAGATGTTTGCCAGGTGAAATGTGAACCCGAAAAGGGAAGCTTTCTCATATACCGACAATGGCTGAGTTAAATTTATTTTTGATAAAGATATAACACAGTTTTAGATTAGGACAAGAGAGGAAGTCACGAATCGTTTTAAGTTTAAATTTTTGGCTTACGTGCTGTTATATTAAACTTGATGTTCTCAAGAACAAACAAAACAATCACACAAATGGAAAAGTAATATAAAAAATAAAAGGAGAATGGTGATAACATAGTTCGTTTATGAATGCGATTTGTGGAATTCTAACATATGTAGTTTATAAGGGTCTATTATCATGTTTTTAGTTTTAATGACACTTTCCCAAGAACATTTGAAAGAAATAGACATGGACTGGCCTCTGTGTGTATCGAACGCGCAAATCTTGATTTACTAGTATAGCGCTGCCCCTAGTACGTAGCTCCCTGTCTATAAAGTGTATGAAATATTCTGTGAAAGAGACTGATAACTGGCGAGAAAGGAATGCATTCATTTTTCTTCTCGAACAACTCTGATATCACATGATCTATCATAGTCGACGTAATTTCAAACAAAGTTCTAATAGGTTTATGAGGTATGTAAAGGAACAAAGTTTAAATAATATTGACATGGGAGCAAGCCAAAACTTGTACTGTAAGAAACAAAATATAAACGGTTATACTGATATGTTTTCTAGCAGTAGAGAGGGCGAATCGGACAACGTTTTAGAGGCCTCCATTTGGCAAACCAAAGCTTCCTCCAAAATCGAGAAAAAAGCGTCTAATTGGCAAACCAAGGCTTTCTCCAAAATCGACAAAGAAGCGTTTGTTTTGCAAACCAAGACTTCCTCCAAACTCGTAAAAAGCGTTAATTTGGCAAACCAAGGCTTCCTCCAAAATCGAAAAAAGTTTCCTTTGGAGACACAAAGTCGTTGTCACGCCCTCTCTGCTGCTATGGGTGTAAAAATCTTTTTTTACGATGAAAGTCTTAAGACGAAAATCCTTTTAGAATTTTACAAACAGACTAATTTGTAAAACCTCACCTCGTAAATCAATTAGATTATTGGACTGGTCAGTGAGTTTAAAATTAATTCTCGTAAACGAATCATTATGACATCGCATATAGACTAGATTAATTGGATCTTCAATGATTAGAAACCCTGGAGGAGCTGTTGGTGCAAATCAATATAAACTATATCCCTGTTGGGCTTGATTTGATCTTTCGAGATTTATTTGATAACTTCCTTCGATAACGTCACATACTAAATTCACTGCAATCACCTAAGATATAATGACGTTTTCAGGAGCAATATGTCGCCGCCTCCATCTGGATCATTATTATGTTTTAGGATTGTTGGACACTTGTGTTGTTGTCTCCAGTATTGGGGGGAAGTACTCATCGAGTAGGTCATTGGCTGATTTTTTTTAATTCGTCTACATTATTCTCAGGAAACTTGAAATCGGGTAAATCAGCTTCTGTGATATTGTAACCGGTTAGGAACTTTTGTTTATCTCCGTTCTTGTCATTAATTATTACTTGAATTATTCGTGTGTTGATATATTCCATGTCAGATACAAGCTGATTTAATATCTCAATATATTTTATGATCTCATCACGTCGTCTTGTTATATCAAAAAGATATTTTTGGAAACTCTTTCGTAGTCGTTCTAGTTGTGTTTTATGTAATTGATTAATCTCTTTCAAATAATCAATGACGTTATTTAGAGTAAATACAATGGCAATGGATGAATCAGGAGTTTTCTCAAAACCAAATTCCCATTGCATGGTTTTGTTATCAAGAAATGTGAATCTATCAGTTAATTTTGCATTTTTAATATCAGGTAAATAATTTCGAAATGATGGAGCAATTTCGTGGCATGATTGTACATCTGTGGCTTAATCGGATTTTTTAGGTTCTGATATTTATAAAGATGTCCGAGGTGGGGTTTCAGGCCAACCCAGCATTGTTCTAATAGAACTCTGATATATATCTACGGCATACTCGGGTGAGTTTATCTCAATGGCAGATGATAACGTCGGCTCATGAACTGTTATAGCGATTTTCGATTCTTTTCCAGTAATGGATTTTATTCTGCGTTGTAATTCATTATTGATCTGTTCGATTTTGGTATGACCCAGATGGTAGCGAAACAACGTTCAAATCTGGAGTACCATCGGGTTTTTTCTTACTCGCAAGCACCAGGGAATTATTCGGTTGTTGACCACCGAATGATTTTGATCTAATATTTGGCCAACTGTTATACACTCGTAATTTTGCTAGTGCTATCTCTTTAACGGGAATCGCAGTAGGGAAATTGTCACTGAATTCAGGATTCGTTGAGGTTATTGATATGATGCTGGTTTTCACCGGTGTGGTATTTTCTACTATTCGTTGAAATAGTTCTTGCGATGTTGCCATTGTTATTATACTCGTGTTGTTTTTATAATTTTGACATCGCGGAATCATAAACACGTACCATCACTGAAAACTCATTATCTGATATTAATGTATCATCGAGAGAGGATGATATCATCGAGGATAATTGCGATTACGCGGTTGATACAACATGGAATTTAATTACGTAGTCTTGTAGTTTGCGCTGGCTGCATGATGCTATTTTTTTGTTATAATCGAAATAATTCTCGCGATTGTTGTCGCCGCTGATATATAAATTTGAACAGCTATCGGGGCAATCGTCGTCACCGAGGATAGTATTATACCAGCTCCGAAGATTACACCTGATATCGAGTACACGGTAACATCAACTGTGGTAATTCTGCGTTGATATTTTTTTATTTTTACTTGATACTCCTCAGTGAGTGTTTTGAGTTTAGTTTGAAATTTTCTGACCTGATCCTAGCGTTATTGCTGTGACATTGCCAATGATGACATTTTATTTATTACAATAGATTTCAAATTGCTGGTGTTAAATTCGCTAGCGAATTCAATTTAGTTACTTATTTAAATCCGCTACGAATTCCACATACCATGTTACTGAAACCCTAGCCAAATTATTATCAGTGGATGCTATTGTGAATTGTTCAATTGTTCACTTCGATTGTTGATCGTTGATATCATATTGTTGACCCCAGATGAACTCGTTGATGAAATATTAAATTGAGTCGGCGACACTAGTGTTAATCGATAAATACCTGACGGCCGTGCTGATATTTAATATGTTAGTGGATGGTGTCCACGTAAATGATCCGTGTTGAATCGCGTTCACGTTATTTATGATATGTTTTTGTTCGTGAGGGATTTTTATTTTTTCAAGTTTTTCTATCATCCAGGTAAGATCGTTGGTCGTTGGTCATTTTAATATTCGCCGATTAATCGCTGTTATTTCATCGAGTTTTGTGATAATATCAGCGAGATCTGTTTTACCATCATCGGGTTTCGAATTTGTTTTACAAAAAAATGTATCAATGGAGTCATCGGTGCTGTTAAAGGTTTTACGTAGCGTAGTAAATTGAGCTACATGAGCGTCATACACGGATCGCAACTTTGACAAATTATCCATGGAGGTTTTTATCTCCGTGAGTTTCGGTGTGGTCACCGGTGAATTTCCAAAGAAATATAATAGAGGTTTGTCAATATTGTCAATTATACTTCTTTGTAATTTAAAAAACTGATCGAATTTAGTTATATGGTCGTCATATTCATAGCGTAGTTTTTTTTAATGGTTCTAAATTGTTAATTCTATCCAAAATAGTTGAAATAAGAACACCCGGTTTGAGTTTACCCTGATCAGAAAAAAACGCGATAGTATCTTCTACTGCGTTGCGTTGTTTAACTAAAATATCATCCAGGGAAACCTTACTAGGTTTCAATTTACCCGGACGATCTTGAAATACAACTATTTCATTGGGATCAACACTTGCGAGATTTAACATCTCAGCTATTTCATCTTCGATTATCTTTTTTACATCACCGGTTGCAGATATTTCCGCGGTGGGTTTTTTCAGGCTTGATAAAGATCTCCCCCAAATATCAATCATGTTATTTTATATAATTTCTCTCTAAAAAGGGATTACTCGTATATTCGTGTACGGTTTTGTGTGGTGGTTTTCCCGATGATGAAATAGTGTTGAGGACATTTAATACTTCTATACCGCATATTGGTGGGTCATTTATTTTCTGTGTTGGTCGCGTAGAATACCAGATAGGAATTTTTAAGTGGTTTATATAACGCATAAATTCTTTAGGCGGCGCTAACCCATATGAATCGAAATAGATGATCACACGCGGATCAATCGCGTATGCAACCCAGTGAGTTCCAGGTCCGCTGCTGTTATCGAGATTAAAGATACCGGTTTCAACTCTGTTTGGTTGTTGTGGTAAATGATCTCGCATAAAGACACCTCTAAAGATTTTTTTCGCTAGCTTTTTAGCAGCATCATGTAAATCAAAATGTGACATCGGCGATATCTGCGATGGAACCTTCGGTTCTCGAGTTAGTAAACTGTTCCTAGTCTCAGGCCGTTTCCGCTGTACTATGAATACGGAGTTCCTGGTAGTCTTAGACCCTTTCCTGATCGTTTCTTTTTTTGTATCCCTGTCCGGTAGCTTTCTTTAGTGCCATCCCTGCCGCTGTACCAACGGCTCCTAGAGCGGCAGCTTTTGCTACCGCTGGGGCCGCTGCTGCAATTAATGCTGGTAAAGCAGCGAAAAGTGGGAATATACCACCTGATTTTATCATGTTTTTGATCGCCGCTGCATAGAGAGTAATCTGAACACCTTTTTATATCTTTGATGGCATCATTGAAGTATTTTATCAGACGAGCTGTCAATGACAGTTTATTCTGACCACCAGACATCTGATGCCGCGGCGCAGAAACACCTCGTTTTGATGCCAGTTGCCAAGTAAATGTACCATTAAGTTAACTATCCATGGTATCCGTGGTAGTTGTTAGCCAACTTCGCAATGATTTGCCGCCTGTATTCATAAATGATAGTACTTTTTGCTCTGTGGTGATTGATGGAATCATTACTGGCATCCACAGTGTTAGTTTTGTTATATTCACCTTGCCATCAGCAACACCAGCACCATGCCAGATGGCATCATTATTATCACCTTTCGCATTAAGGCTACTGTATGCTTGGCTCCATAGATACCTTTTCTAACATTTCTGCAGAATCCAAATATATGATGTAGTGGAATCGCGATGAGAATAATCTACGCTGTCCTTCCAACACTGATACGCGTGTTGCAAACCCTAGATTGTAATCAGGATTAAAATCTACGACATCAAAATCAGCTGCTGATCTCACATATTCGTATGGTGCTGGATCAACTGCAGTATCTCGTGTTGCCTTTACCCTAGTATGATGAACGTGTTCAAGGTGATCATTAACGTCCTTAGCTAACATCATAGATGGATCCGCCGATCTTGTGTAATCATCGGAGTATCTTGCTAACCCCACTATTGTTGTGGCAACATCAACATCATGTTCTATGGATTCAATCTCTTTTCCATCAATCATGTATCTAGCACTGTTAAATAGCGCCATGATACCATTATTGACAGACTTTGGCACCAAGTGCATATTGCGGATCATTAGCAGCACGATTATCTGTTACAATTTCTCATTCTACTTCGATAAACGCTTCAGAGGGTGGAAAGAATTTGCTGGTATCCTGGACTTGAAGTTCGATTCTTGTTCGACGATTTGGTTGTACTGCATTATAGGAAAAATACTGATTATTGAGTAGAGAATCACTCTTGGGTACTGGGGCGTCCATATTAAACGCTGTTTCAGGAGCCGATTTGAACATATTATTATATATTTCTTGATCTAAATCGCGAACTCGCTCGCGATTTCAAGCCACTTCCCGCTATCATATTTGCAGTAATATTGTCCTGGACGCTGCTCAGTGATGATATTATTTTATCCAATGCGTTATTTTTTATTTTACTAATACTTGCAGGCATAATTTCCGTAGGTGGTAGTGGTTTCCTTCGCCGCCGAACTAACGCTAATAGTTTTTCTTTAGCCGCGGAAAATGCCCCCGCCCCCCGGCAATATCACCAACAGCGCTAATACCCTTATCACGAATAACATCAATAGCTTTCATTGATAACTGTTTTGCGATTGGTGCTTTTTTTGGAGCCATTCATGCAAATAACCCTGCAATGATATTGCCGAGACCATCTCCATAGTACGCTCTATAAACTGGCAATCGTGAGTTTACTACATAGACCATAGTTAGTTTGCTGTTGTTGTAGTGTATGATCATCATATTTAAATGATATTTATCTAATCGCAAAATTTTAAACGATTTCCAATCCTAAGGATTTTCATCGTAAACGATTTCCAATCCAACGGATTTTCATTGATAGCAATTTCTAATCCTATGTATTTTCAACGAAGGCATCAAATTCATCACTATCCGTAGGATTTTCGGCTTGCTCATCTATAAACTCTCGATATACATCAATATCCATGATACCACCCTCAAACAGTCGTCTGCAGATATCAGCTGCCTCATTAATTACTTCCGGTGAGTTATTTCCGGCTCGTTTCCCTCCTACGAGAATTTCTAATCGTGATATATCCCCGAGAATACTATTAGGACAATGAACTAGACCACTATCTGAAACCCCCCTTAGAGTTCCACTCATAGAAAATCCATTCCCACTATAACCAGTTGCACTCTGTGCACCATGATCATCTTCTTTTCGATCATATAGTGGTTGACCAATACTTATTTTTTCTATTTTATTCAAAAACGAATTATAATTATTATCATCTTTTGAGATTCTAATTCCACTATATTTTGCCAAATATATTTTATTTTTCCAGGTGTCAAAGGTTTTTATAGTATCTTTAAACCCATCATTTATATATTTTCCCTTGTCTTTTTTTAAAATGAATTAACATTAAAGTCAGCTAATTCATCATCCGTGTAATTTTTAAATTTATTTATCACTTCTTTTGGAAATATCTCTTAAGGTAGATATATCCTCCCTTTCGAAATTTCTTCCTTTTTTTTCATCAATAATATCATCTTCTTCTTCTTCAATAATATCACCCTGTTGTTGTTCCTCACCCTCTTCTTCTTCAATATCACCTTGTTGTTCCTGAAGTCGTGCAGCGGTTATTATATCACCAGGAAGTTGTTTTTAAAGATTTCTTTGCTTGCTTGAATCTCTTTGCTATTTTTTCAAGTATAGAAAGAAGGGCTAGTCTTTTTTTTCTTTCGTTGTTCCTCAGGAATATCTCCCCATATGGCTTGTTCAGTGGTTGATACGACTTTTCCCGTTGCAGTGGTTACTGGTTTGAATAGCTGTTCAGTGTCTGTTGCAAAATCACTTTGAAATTTTTGTCTCGTTTGGAGCATATTTCGAACGGAATCACAAACTGGAATAAATTTCTTAATCGAAGCTAATCCTTCACGTGCTCATTTAGTTGCTAGTGCTTCATTTACCATTATAAATTAATATACTATTTAAATTGTAAGTGGAAAAACTCACCCCGAAATTCTTTTGTGTGTTATACTTCCGCGTAGTGATTAAATCACCAGTGATTAAATTACCTGTCTATATAATTTTGTTGTAGGTGAGTAAGCGCATACCTGTCTATAGAATTCTGTTTTAGGTGAGTAAGCGCATACCTGTCTATAGAATTTCCGTACCTGTATATATGGCGTGTTTACTGTGTTAAGGTAATAAAAGGGGAATTTTCATTTTGGCGGATAATCTCTTTTGTTGTTTTGATTTTCGAGTTAATTGTGCGTTTCATTTCATATTGTTTTCCCAATTCACTTCTGACTTATTCAGCAGTGAATAACGGGACGAACTTATTGATGTCGTTACAGAATACAAGGGAGTCATAAATAGCGTGTTGACTTCTCTTTATAAAAGAATAGGATTTCGATAACACATATCTGTTATTCCGAGCGCTATCATCAATATCTTGAAATTCAGAAAGAATCTGATTACAATCTAATTGGTGGTTGAAATTCTTGGTTCATTTATATACTATAATATTATTTGTCTAATTCATTTTTTGGTTTAATTATTACTTGAGAATCTATCAATGTAGTCTTGAGGTGTTCTTATGATTTTATCCTTGACGCTGTCCTTGACGCTGGAACTTTTAACGGAATATTTTATGGAGTTTTAACGGAATCTTTGATTCTCTTATCATAATAGCGCTTTAGCTTTCTGTATCGCTTACCACCACAATTCAGACTTAACTTCCACTTACCACGCACATCTACCCCACATCGTATGCAAGGTAAGGGTCCTAAGCTTCCACGACGTACACTTTGCAAATGATATCCACAGAATTCATTTCTGCATGATTTGTTACAATCGGTTACTGATCCTATCATAAACCATTTGCAATGATTCATTATATAATAAATTCTTTATTTAAATACTTGTTTTAATTATAATATGGAGGAGTTCGAGAAATTATCGAAAATTACGCCTTGGAAAAATGTTGAATTCAATCTCGATAGAGTCTCCACTGATGTACCAAAGGGTCTAATAAGTGATAGACGCATGATAGGTAGAATCCGTGATTGTTTTAATGAATTCAAGCGCGATGGAGCATCTCACTGTTGGTCAACATTTTGAATTGATGGTAGTGTTGATGCTACCATGAACGACGAAAAAGCAACAGTGATAATCTCACATCTTGACAAGAAAAAGTATTTTCTTAGATTGAAATTCATTATCCGCTCAGAAACGGGGAATTGGATTATACGCGACAAATTTGAACCCATCCTGAAAAATAAAAGAACTGTCATTGTGAGTCGGGATTCCAAACCATGAATTCTGACTGGGATTGACAAACCGTATTACGAGAGATCCTATCCTGCAACAGCATTTGTTTATGGAATCTATCCGATAAATGATAAACCGAGTATTGAAAAACTAAAACCAATGATATTGTCACCGTTGACTTCGTCAGGGATAAATTGTTTAGCAGAATGAATAATAGAGCATTTTACAAATGCGTTGCGTAGAAACAAAGACACAAAAAAATAAATGAATGTGGATTAACAGTGAAGGAAAGCGGAGCAACAATTCAAGATATAGCCAAATTCGAAACATCATTAAGTTTCCCAATTTTAATTACCAGCACCCGACATCTATTTACACTTTTCATCGCCGATTTTATCAACCATGAAGCCAATTTTTCTTTGAAGGATTTATCAGTGATAGAATTCAACACATGAATTAATTTCACATCTGCGATATGTCTATGTTGCAGATCACTGCTTTTATAAGCAGCATCATGAGCATGACACGCCTTATCAATAGCGTTTATTTGGTTTTCACCTGGTCGAGTTTGGTTTTGATCATCGATTCTTATATCGAGTTTGGTCCCGGGTCCACAATAACTATATCCTGGAAGGTGTTTTTCTCCTGGATATTTTGCCCATGGTGTTCCTGGAAGTTTTACTAACTTGGCTGCAATATCAACTCCTCGTTTTTTTTAAAACATCTCTAGATTTGATAGAAACAAATCTAAATTTTTTGGTACCACATTGTACACACTTACCAGCAAGTGCTGATCTGTTATTTTTAGTTGTAATCGTCGTCAATTCATTTGTGCTAGTACGCTTCTTACATTTCACACAATATAGATCCATAATTTATTTATAATAACATAAATGCAATTGACTTTCGGCGACTAAAACACGAGAACCAGTTAAACATCATGCAGCGATACCGAATGATATTCGCATGATTATAATCGGACCATCTGGAGGTGGCAAGACACAACTGCTACTTAATTTGATAATGAGATGGATGAAATGGGATAAACTATATTTGATTGCTCCTAGTGTAGACGATCAGCGATGTTACGAGGTGTTAAAGGATTTTAACGACAAAGCAAAATTGGAAAGATATTATTGAGTTTATAACCGATATCGATGCACCGAGCATTAATGATATTGATGGAAGTATTAACAATTTAGTCGTATATGATGATGTCATGTTAGACAATCAAAAGAATCCCGCTAGGATATTTTCCAGAGGTAGGCATAAAAGTACCGATGTGATATATGTCACTCAACGATGCACTCAAATACCAAAAGTGATCAGAGATAACTGCAATATTCTTGCTGTATTCAACGGAGTTGACACACATACGCTACGAAATATTCATCAGACCTGATGCAGTAGAGACATGGGTCATGGTCTCTTTAGAAATTTCTTTAGTCACGCTCAGTCAATCCCACATGGATTTGTAACGATAAATTTGCATGATTTTAGATCAAGATATCGTATTCGACTTGATCAAATAATCGGTTGACAACGTAAAATAGATTTGTATCCCCATAGCAGCAGAGGGGGCGCGACAACGACTTTGCGTCTCCAAAAGGAAACTTTTTTTTCGATTTTGGAGGAAGCCTTGGTTTGCCAAATTAACGCTTTTTTACGATTCTGGAGGAAGCCTTGGTTTGCTAAATAAACGCTTTTTTTTCGATTTTTGAACAAGCCTTGGTTTGCCAAATTAACGCTTTTTTACGATTTTGGAGGAAGCCTTGGTTTGCTAAATAAACGCTTTTTTGTCGATTTTGGAGGAAGCCTTGGTTTGCCAAATAGACGCTTTCTTTTGATTTTGGGGGAAGCCTTGGTTTGCCAAATGGACGCCTCTAAAATGTTGTCCGATTCGCCCTCTCTGCTGCTTCTTTTTCAACTGACAGTTTTATATTGTCTTGGTTTGAATGCCATGGGGAACAGGTTCATTTTGAAGTACGATTTCACTTCGGTAAACACTACCAATGTATTTATGTATGTATGTATGTATGTATGTATGTATGTATGTATGTATGTATGTATGTATGTATGTATGTATGTATGTATGTATGTATGTATGTATGTATGTATGTATGTATGTATGTATGTATGTATGTATGTATGAATGTATGTATGTATGTATGTATGTATGTATGTATGTATGTATGTATGTATGTATGTATGTATGTATGTAGTATGCATGTATGAAGGAAGGTAGTTAGATAGGTAGGTAGGTAGGTAGGCATGTATGTAGGTACGTAGGTAGGTAGGTAGGCAGATATGTAGGTATGTACGTTCGTATGTATTACCGTACCCTTGTCTGCCATAACGTTTTCAATATCCTTGTATAACAGAATATTATAACAGAAAGAGGCACCACATAGGTGGTCGTCACCACTCCTATAATTGAGCCCTTGTTCCAAACTTCTATTGGTTCAGGCCACTTTTCCATACAGTATATATGTCGATCGGGGTCCAGATCGTCCACCGTGCGGAAGAATATAGCAAATGGCAGAGAGAACAGGAAAGACACTGAAACAAGAAGAAATCAAGATCACGAAATCTTTCGAATGCTATCCACTTTGTTTCATTAGAAATTGTCCATATAACAAATCACAAACATTAACGCATTAAATGCTATTGTGAAAAACTACACAAAATAAGCCTGTCATTGAACAGGAAAAATATTCTGACGACTTTGTTTTTTTCGAAGGCTATTATCGAAACTGGAGCAATACATGCAACTGCATGCTATTGTATTTAAAACTGGGACGATGGAGATCAGGAGTAGAATCTGCTGGTTACCAGTGGTCAGTGAGCTATCAAAGTGTTGTTCCTAAGTCCTTTAAACAGGAATGTCTTTGGCTAGCCCATTCAGCTACTTTGACTGGTCATTAGGGGTCAACAAGTCTTCTCCCAAGATCATTAATCACTTTTATTAGCCGAAACGTAAAAGTGATATTTGCAAATACTATAGATATTGTCGCAATTGTAAAATAGTAGTGAAATCCATTCAGATGATACATAAGGCTCATCCGCATCATATTCCTGCCATTTACAGAATTATTGAGTAGAATAATGGTTGACTAATTGGTCCCTTATTATGACCAAGTCAGGCAGCCAATCTTTGTTGATCATCATGCGTGAGTCATTAGGAGGAGTCTCAGGGGAATTTACTAAGTGGAATATTACACCTAAAGCATAGATAAAGCATAGATAAAGTTGTTTTTTTTAAAGATTGCATTTAAATTTTTTGGCATTCTCAAATCCATTAAATATTATCAATATATACAATTTGCCAGCACGTTATGGATGAATTATGCATAGATAAATTCGAGTATTTTACCTATCACCCCAAGATCTTTAGAAAAATTTCATCAAACACTCGAAAAGACAGGGATGAAGGTATTCATTTACTGTTCTTTGCTGTTAAGGAATCAGATCATGACATTTTAGTATTCAGCCCCTTTAAAACTAGTTTTTAAACATAAAATTAGTTGGGCCACTGAAGGTGTTAATTAAAATCTTCTTTCAAATGAAGATACAGAAATTAATCTTCTTGATGACGTGTCTGATTTTAAGTACAACACACATGCGAGAGGAGAAGAAAAACCACTTTGCTATATACTGTCTTACTGGAATATGTTGTCCCACACGGTGTTTTTAAGAAATTTAATGATATCGAACTGTAAGGATTTCAGTGTGAGCAATCTTCAGAATTAAAATTTACTGAATAATCTGGACCATAAATGTTCATATCAACAGCCAGAAAAAAGAAACAAAAATAAGTAACTAGTTGAACATCAGCCATTGTTTGATATATCAACAAATCAAATATACCATGACGGTGAAATTTTAGATTTTATATCTGTGAAACATTATCCGTCAAGGATGAAACCTTTAAAACATGAATGTTTTGAAAATGAAATTCAACATTTGCTGCAGTATGATTTTAAAGAACCAAGTATAAGTGATTGGAGTTAACCCTGAAACCAGATAATACTTTCGACTGACTATAGAAAAGTGTGACAAAAACAGACTAACTTCCATTCCCAAGAATCGATGATGGCATTGACCAATTCTAAAATTTCAAAATATGCCACTAAGTTTGACCTTTTGAAAGGGTTTTCTAATCACAGAAAGGACAAAGATTGTTCGTCATTTGTAACATCAGATGTACTTTATCAATATAAAGTGATGCCATTTGGGATGAAGGGTTCGCTTTGTACTTTTTTACGCTTAATGAACATAATCACATCTGTGCAAGATAATTGTGACTCTTAGATAAATGATGCATCATCTATCACAACTCCTAGAAAGATAGTTTAGAGCCGATTAGGAAATTCGTTATTTGACTCAGTGATGCAAATTTGACAATTAATTCAAAATATTTATCCGTGCTTTTATTACATTTCTAGGACATAGCATGTGACACGGGAAAGTTAAACCTATAGAAGTTGAGGTGTAGGCTCTCGCTGCATTCCTAATACGTATTAGTAGCTATGAAATGTTGCGATTTTGGGGTATGGCTGGATACTATAGGAGCTTTACCTCCAAGTCTTTCCAGAATGGCTGAATCCCGACCAAATATGCTGAATAAGAAAACAAAGTGTTATTGGTCTGAAGAGATTTTGATAAGTAAAAGACAATATTTGTACCAGTTCTTTCCGCTCCAAATTTAAGGCAATGATATAAACTTTATATTGATGCAAGTGATTTTGGGAGCTAATTTTTCTAAAATATGAAATATGCACCATAGAAATTATTCCACAATCGAGAAGAAATGTTTGGCTTTGATATGTGATTTGAAGTGTATATTAGTTCAGCTCATTATCCAGTTATTTTACTCAGTGATAAGAAATTTTTACTTTAATTGCCAAGGTGAACAATAAACATCAGCAATGATGTGAAGGTTGCTGTTGCAGTAATATTGTATTGGCATCAGACACATCAAATGAAAAGATAATCTAATTGCATGTACACGTTCACGTGTATGGAATTATTATATTGGTCTATGTATATTTCGAGTCATTCATAAGATTTCATCTTATGTTATTTGTATATATATATATATATATATATATATATATATATATATATATATATATATATATATATAACTAATAGTGAAAATAATGCTTTGGTGTATAATTCTTTATTTTTATTCAGGAGGTGTTATGTATATTTAATTTGCATTATGGTTTAGTTATCTCTGTGATTATACATTATGTAGAATACTATCTTGGATATGGCATTTTCCAAAATCAAGTCTATGTTCACTTGCCCAGTTTAACTGGCCAGTAAAATCTCTTGTATTTATTCAAATAATACATACCTAATAGTTTCTCTATGAGTGCAGGTTAAATATTAGCATCATTAATTAGCAATGTAGTCAAATATGTTGTAGTTTTGATTTTGATTTTTTCATATTTTACGTAATTTCTTTGCTTTTTGGATATCAGATCCAGGTCATTGCCACATATCCCCTCGAAAAAACAACTTTTGTCTACATGATGTTTATTACTTTGTTTAATACAATACTATTAATAGACCTCAGAATGTTTTACGATGGAAAATTTCATTAAGTAACAAAATATCACCAGAAGTATAAAACAAACCTCATAGACACCCGAGTCAGGGAGAAGCTAACTCCAGTCGCTAACCCAAACCAAACGACCAGCTAATTTTTTAGCTCATAATCTATCAATGACCGAAGCATCCATGATCCAAACAAAACATGCAAACCAGAACGTAATTAATCTCATAATAAGTAAGAGGAATAGCCCTCAGTACGTCGGAGAAACTAAAACATTAAAAAAGATCAATCTTCAAAGATCAAATTAGATGGCAAAGACGTTGAACATGTATCTTTCCGAGGCCATAACTTCAGCGATGTAACACCTTTGCAATTTCTCACAATTTAAAATGTTGAAATCACGCAGTTTAAACCAAAAAGACAAGACAAAGAAAGCCACGCCCGAAACAGGTCATTAACTTGTTGCTGACGGCTAAGTTTCTTTAAATATTTTCCCCCATTTGCTTATAATAATAATAATAATAATAATAATAATAATAATAATAATAATAATAATAATAATAATAATAATAATATAAAATAATAATAATAATAATATAAAATAATAATAATAATAATAATAATAATAATAATAATGAGGGCTTTGTATAGCACCTAATCTTTAGAAGCTCTAAGCGCTTTACAACATATAAAATGATATGTAATGACTACAATAACAACAAAACACCATGATATTAGAAGACATAAATAATACTAAAATTATTTAAGTACCAAAACATGATTAGGTCTTTAAGTTTATTCTTGCAGTCTAAAATGATGAGTTTTAAAAGCACTCTTAAAAGGGCCAATATGTTTGTTTGGGTGTAATTTCAATGGACAATTCGTTCCAAGTAGCTTGGTCCTGGTATTCAAAAGAACGTTGTCCATATGACTTCGTTTTCATAGCTGGAATAAATAGTATACGATTGTCAGAAGGGGAGCATTAGAACCTTGCGGGTATGTACACCTGGGTGAGGCCATACATGTTTGTTAGACTAGAGTCCGTCAGTGAAACGTAGCACAGAGAACAAATTTTGTGTTTGATTCTGTATCGAATAGATAGCCAGTGTAGGGTACAGAGCAGCGGTGAGGTGTGCTCTGATCTTGGTACTCTAAGGATGATTCAAGCAGCTATGTTTTGAACTTTTTAAAGTTTCTGGAGTAGACATTGAGACAAACCAGATAGAATTGAGTAACAATAGTCCATTCTTGAAAGTACTAATGAACACACAAGTGGTTTAGGAGCATCAGCAATATATTTGCGAATAGAGTTGATGCGTCTCAGCTCAAGATATGCAGCCTTGCATATGTTCATGACATGTTGGTGCAATTTGAGAGTATTGTCTAGAGTAAGACCTAGGTTTGTTACTCACTTTATGAATTTAATGTTGGTGTTGCTGATATTTATTATTTGAGATAAGGGATGTGAGTGAGAAAGTCAGAATCTCATCAGTTTTATCATCAGTTTGTTACATGTCATCAATGATTTCACATCAGAAATGCATCTCTCATTTTCTTTGATGGTAGCATCAACTTCAGTCGTGTGGCTACATTTGTATATTTGGGTGTCCTCAAAGTACCCTCATTGAGACACTGGCTGATGATCTATGACACCTGACAGCGACTGATTATATAGAATATATAGAATAAAGCGAACAGGTCCAAGAGCAGACATCACAGCATAGATCAACTGGGTTAGAGTTTGTTCCATTTGCAGATCCAATTTGTGTCCTCTTGATTAAGTAGGACTTTAACCACATTAAGGCTGTATTGTGAATGCCAAATTCAAGCTGGAGATGGTGCAAAATTATCTCATGGTCTGTTGTGTCATATGCTGCAGACAAATTAAGGAGAGTGAGGCCTGTCATCTTTCCGATATGCATTACAGAGATAATGACATTAACTACTTTCAGAAGAGTAGTTTCCGTTCTGTGGCAAGGACGACATGCAGACTGCACATTGCTACAAAGACTGTTTGCATTCAGATGAGATACAAGCTGGGGTTTAAAACAACTTTTTTTTAAGAATATTTATATGAATGGGAGATTAGAAACTCGGCGGTAGTTCTTCAAATCGTTATGTTTCTACAGCGGAGGCTTTACAATGGTAGTTTTGAAATGTGATGGGAATTCCCCGAGACAAAGATACTAATAGCATCAGTTAGTGAAGGCATAAACACTCAAGCAGCATTGATGTTGGAAATGGATCAAGTTCACGTTACTTTGGTGCACACTTGATCACGATGTTCCGTACTAAATCCATAGAGACTGGATCAAAAGCTGCTAACGGTTCTCGTTGAAAATCTGAATCGCAACTGTAAATGAGTGAATTCAATATGTGTTGTCCAGGTTATCTTTAATGTTTTGTATCTTGTCACTGAAGAAAGTGGCTAATATTACTGGAGAGAAGGTAGATGGAAGTGGTGTACATTTGTTCCTTGACATTAATTTGTTAGTAATCTCGAAGAGCTCTTTGAATCTGGAAACTCTCCGTGATATTTGTACTGTAAAGGAATAATTTGGCTAAATGAATGAACTATGTGACGTTTTTCTTAGTGGCTTCATATATTCGTTTATGAATATTGAGTAAGGTGGAAAGCCACAGCCTCTCCCCTTGACGGCGATCTCTTTTAGCAGTTCGAAGATGTTCCCTGACATTGTTATACCAAGGAGAACACGTTTGAATTGATACTCTGTACTTAGTAGCTAGGGCATGTTTTTCAAACAATGAACGCAGTCAGTTATCGAGATGTTTTGCTGTAGGAGGTAAGCACGTTGTTAGCTTTGTTTAGATGTCATGCAATAGTTGGTTATATTTATCATACGGAGGTTTATCTTAGTAGCAAGTAAAAGTGGAGGGTTATGGTCTACTTTTAAATTCTTTAGCCGGAAAGGGCGAAAAGGAGATAACTGGAATTCCTCTTCCTGTTCTTCATCAGACAACTTTGAAACAACGTTTCTCCCTATAATTAATAATTACAACTAACATAATGAAATGTCCGGGATATAATTTCCGGTAAGTTACGCAAAATATGCATACAAAGCAAATAGCGATCTTATTAATCAATTCCATGTTCAGTATATATATCCATGTTCAGTATATATATATATATATATATATATATATATATATATATATATATATATATATATATATATATGTATGTATGTATGTATGTATGTATGTATGTATGTATGTATGTATGTATGTATGTATGTATGTATGTATGTATGTATGTATGTATGTATGTATAGGTTCAGCATTAAGTGAAGCCACCTATTCTCATCATAAATGGTCAAGCTTTAAATCCTGTAGATATAGTCATGTAAAATGTTGTAACCTCGTCGCTTTTTCTGTTATGTTGCTTGTCTTGTCTCTGATATATATATATATATATATATATATATATATATATATATATATATATATATATATATATATATATATATATATATATATATATATATGTGTGTGTGGATTTATATATATGTGTGTGTGTGTGTGTGTGTGTGTGTGTGTGTGTGTGTGTTTTACTTCTTCTACTTCTATAATATTCGATATGAATGTTAAAGAGCTAGACGGTTATCCATCGCAAATTCCGACGCTTTGTTCCTAATACTCTCATGTCCACTTGGATGATACATGTCAGAAACTAATACTCGTTGTTCCTAGAGAAATTGTACAAAGGACACACATGAACAAACTTGTTATTAATGAGAATTTAGATACAAATTTTGAATCCATCATCCCTAACATGACTTACCTAACCATACCACGAAGCAAATAATGAGAGAGGCTCTAGGTGTTCTCCAGTTCATGGATCTGACAGCATACACAATGGCACAGTACCGGTCAATTGTCATTGCTGTCAGGGTCAAGCATGTTGCATGGAGGGTTACCTGAGAAAAAAGGAAAAACTTAATAATATACTTGATACTTAGGTTTTGTTTAACTCTTTGGAGAATATTATACATTCCTGACTTTCTCAGATAATGAAAAGTCCCTAACACATTAGTCCTGATAAAATATTATGAAAACCACAATAAAATATAACGAGTTACCTTTTTTCTTCCTGACTGTCGTTGAGAAAATGTGCTCCCCATCGTGATTTTACTGGTTGTATATCATTGACGTAACGTAATCTTGATTTTACTTCTAGAATTCGCGGATTATCTACTCTCGTAAGCCTTTAATCCGTTCATAATGTCAGGTAATGGTATAGTAAATAGCCGAAGAGGCTTGACATTTAAGTATTCAAAATATGTCAAGTATAGGCTATAGATTTTGGTCATCAAAATATTTAGTTCGAGACTTCACATTTATATTCAAAAATGTTTGAGGCTTCACATTTATATTCAAAAATGTTTGAGGCTTCACGTTTAGGTATTCAAAAGATCTTAGTTTAAGGTTTCACCTTAAGTATTCAATTTGTGAAATTTTTAAAGAGTTACATTTAGGCATTCAAACAATGTAAGTTAATGTTATTCACATTTAAGTGTTGAAAACACGCTTGTTTGAGATTTGCCAGTTAGGTATCCCAAATATGTAAGTTTAAGGTGTTACGTACATCTGATTTGATATATAGTTGTTTTCATTTAACTTTTTTTTTTTTGTCAGTTTTACATAAAACATTTTCATTACACGCTATTGTACATCGATTAACAGTGATTGTGTTTTTGAAAATCGGTTGACCGAATTATTCTTTGGTAAGCAAGTACTGTTGACCTGGATCCTGACCTGAATTCAAGGTTAGTGACATGCACGTAAAAAATTTATAATCTTTATTTTAAAGTGATTGGTTGTTGTCATAGCCAAGGTGGGATTAGTGAAGAGGTAAACAACATTTTATTCTTAACGTGATTGGTTCTCGTCAGGGTCATGATATGAGTAAGTGATATAAAACGATTACGTGACTCCTTTCCCTCCCTGTCTGATTTTACAATTTGGAGATTGTTTAGTAACTGCTTATTAGAATACGATATATTCTTTGTTTTAGTGAAAAATGTTCAATTCTGGGCATTTACAAATGATGCAAAGTCAGTTTCGTTTGTTGTAGCCAAATTTTTGAATTCATGTTAACAATTCTCGAGTTCATTTGGATTTTAAAGGATTAAGTCGGATCGGTGGAAATAGTTGTTGTACTCATAAGTAATTCTTGGACAAAGACAGTTCAGCAAAATAATATTCGGATTTCCAACACCGGAGTGTTAATTCTTGTGATTCAACAAAATATTTTAGATAAACACAAAACAGACTTCAGCATACGTCATCTTCTTCTATCTTGGATTTTGCAAGGCTCAAACTTGAATCTATTAGAACATTTCATTACTAGGACTTTTGCAATTTAACTCGTGGATTATTCTTGGCTTATTTTTATTTGATTCTTAAAAGTGTAAGTTCTTTTCCATTTTTACAATCTTTTTCAAGGGAAATAATTTATTTGTTAATTTTTACAAAGCTTATTATTTTCACTATTTCTTTTTTATCGTTTATTAGAGTCTAGGCTCGAAGTTTAAGACTTCACATTTAGGTAATAATGTTTTTTTTTTTTAATATTAAGGAAACACATTACGTATTCAAAATATTTTGATTAGGATTTATACATCATCCATAATTCCTGCATGAAGCAATACACTGATACAGGAACACTATTAGTAAATGTCTTTATTAAGTTTTTTATGAGCGAATTAGACAAAGACTGCTTATAATGTATGGCCAATTTCACTCAATCGCATTTTCATGTTCGAGTCAGTTAAATTTTGTATTTGATAAATCCAAAAAAACGCAAAGTTACAATTAACAATCTTTTAAGTCTGTGTTTTCAGTAACGAGTACAAGTACTGGGAGACTAGGCAAAAGTTAGCTTTCAGTCTGTGTTTTCAGTACTTATTACATATACTGGGAGACAGATAAAAAGTCAGCCTTTATTTTGCTTTTCGGTAAATATTACAAAGTCAGCTTTCAGTCTTTGTTTCGGTATTTATTACGTCTACTGGGAGACAGGTAAAAAAAAGTCAGCCTTTATTCTGTGTTTCGGTAACTATTACAAAGTCAGACTTCAGTCTGTGTTTCAGTAATAATTACAAAGTCAGCTTTTAGTCTGTTGTTCAATAACTATTATAAAGTCAGCGTTTAGTCTGTTGTTCAATAACTATTACAAAGTCAGCTTTTGGTTTGTAGTTCGGTAACTATTACAAAGTCAGTTTCGTCTGTGTTTCGGTAACTATTACAAAGTCAGCTTTCAGTCTCTGTGTCGATACTTATTACAAAGTCAGCTTTCAGTCTGTGTGTCGGTAACTATTACAAAGTCAGCTTTGAGTCTGTGATTTCGATAACCCTTACATCTACTGGGAGACATAAAGAAAAAGAAAAACGTCAGCTTTCAGTCTATGTTTCGGGTAACTATTGTAAAGTCAGCTTTCAGTCTGTGATTTCGATAACTAGTACAAAGTCAACTTTTAGTATGTGTGTCGATAATTATTACAAAGTCAACTTTTAGTATGTGTGTCGATAATTATTACAAAGTCAACTTTTAGTGCATAATATCGATAACTATTACATCTACTGGGAGACATGGAAAGAAAACGTCAGCTTTCAGTCTATTTTTCAGGTAACTAGCGCTTCTGCTAGGAAACAAGTCAATGTAAGCTTTCAGTTTTGTGTTTCAGGTAACCACTACTTCTGCTAGGAAGCTAGCTACCGTAAGCATTACAAAATACGACACATATTCATCTTTGCAATAAATATATATTCTAATGGATATTTTTTTTTTATTGCAAACATGAATTTGTAGCAAAACTGGGAATTTATTCTTACGTGAAAGAGGTCTCTGTCCTTGTCAACGAAACAGTCGATTCTACAGAGTTGTTACTTAAATGTTTATATCTTGCTATATTATTACTGTAAGCATTTTACGATTTCCAGACCAACTTTCACTGAGAGATATTGTGACAGCACTGTAGTGACATTGCATAAAATGAAGGTAATCCAGCGGAGTGAATCTAAGCATGATGTTAAATCATTTAAGGGTAACTTAATACAAAACAGAACACTAAACAGGTATAAACTTATCAAAATTATTACGCAAGACAAATGGAGTGCAATCGAAACTCTGTCTTCCATTACCAAAATGTAAGCCCAACTTTCCCATGTTTGTCTATAATTTATTGCAGTTTGTCAAGGTCTGAATGTATTCAGAAAGCATTGCAGCACAAAAGGGAAGAAATATTCATACAAATTAAAGATCAAATATACATTTTATTTGAGGAATTGGATAATGCGCATGCGCACTTGGTAGGCTGTTGATATTTCTGTATTCATGACATAAGATGAGCGTTTTCTGTCAGACGATATATAGCGAATCACTATATAATTTTCCCCTGGATATTGAGCTTCTATTTGAATGTTTATTGTATACTTACTTTTTTTAAACTCAATCAGACTTTTGTGCAACCCTAAATTAGTTGTTCATTAATTAGATGCTATAGTAATGAAAAACGTTGTTTATCTGATGTCCATGAATTTCATTACACATAGGCAACTGTGCAAATTTTAAAGCTACTAGCCAAATATATTCTATGCTTGAACGCTCCGTCTCCATTAAATCCTGTGACTTTCTGGAAGTTAAATGAAAAGGTTATTCTGGCTTCTCAGCTAAAATAAGTGCATCTGAATAAAACCAATCGATAGATGCGACTCAATACTTTCTATCAGCAAGAAGAATTAAAAGTCGATTGGATGTTTTAATTAGTTAAATTATTCTACATGGAGCTGTAAAACTGTAACATATATATGTCACTTAAATATTGGTATGTATGTATGTATGTATGTATGTATGTATGTATGTATGTATGTATGTATGTATGTATGTATGTATGTATGTATGTATGTATGTATGTATGTATGCATGCATGCATGCATGCATGCATGTATGTATATATGTCTCTCTGTCTGTATGTCCGTCCGTATGTACGTACGTATGCATGTATGTTTGCATGCATGCTGGCAGGCAGGCAGGTACGTACCTACTTATGTATGTATGTATGTTTGTATCTACTAGGACATTGTGACGTTGAAAGTTAAATTACCATTATTATATTTTATTTACGTCATCAAGCATCGGTAAGTATATAATACGGATTCTAATTGCTCTCTCCGGCAACTGTAGGAGAGCGGTAGTTAATTTTGAGATGCGTATGTCGCATTTCGAAATCAAAATTTCTAATTTCCTTTTCTCCTCGATGACGGTATTGCATTGGTCAGAGAAATATTTGCGGCTGTGTTATTGTAGTACAACATTACACAGTTTATCATCCATGGGGACATATCTTTCATCTACATATTTCCGTATCGACTAAATAAGGTAGATCAAGTTCAGAGAAGTATAAATTTAGGTAGGTTATATTCACCGTTACCATATACACCAATAAAATTTACGCTTAAACAACAACCACACTTTTCTGATGACTTTCTGTACTAGACGTCTGGGTAAAATCTTTGAGACGTTTTAGAAACGCACACTGTTACCATATATTACATTTCGTTCATGAAAAGACGAATCCACATTTGCGACCACATTTTGCATTGTGGCATTTCCTACGCTGAGGATTTTTGCCCGAGTAAACTGTTTTGTGACCCCATTTTGACTTTGAAGTTTCCCAACGTCGAAGATTTGACCCCTGAGGTATTTGCCAGCGCTGAGTACGTGGCCCCTGATTAAAATCGTTGAAATGTTTACGATCTCCACTCTATTACAATTTATATAGATTCAGAAAAGGAAAAGATAATTTGTGTTGGACATTTCGTCTAGAACACTAGGGGTTGTTTACAAGATAAAATCTGTTACTAATATTATGATAAAGAATATCGTAAACAACGTGCACAGATGTCTATTCTATGGAGGAATTCCAGTGTCCCAGACTAAAGTAAACATGTTTACATGGAGAAAATAAATCATCATAGATAATGCAAGTTAATATGCTTAGCAAGAGATCCTATACAAAATGTTATAAGAAGGTCATTCAGAAATTATCGAAATTACGCTAAATGGATAAAAATGCAAATTTAAATCCATTATATACTTTTGTTTATACTTTTTAAAAGATATTATCATTAGTATGTAGGATATATTGTTTGCATGCTATGCCGTTTGTTAAAGTGTGTGTTATTGGTACCATTTGCACAGGAAACCTAGAAAATTATGTGACTAAGAAGTGCGATATTCAATCATTTTCTCCTTAAATTACTTTCTTATAACGACAAAATCTATCAGCTTTCATCTCATTCCATAAAAAAATTCCTTTGGTAATTTTGATAAGATGTACATGCATAAAGTCGTCAAAACACATGCGCACTTCACCTAGCAGTCGGGGCTAATTAGTTGTTTATTTTCAATGACATGGAAAATGCTTGTAACTATGCAGAACTCTGGTGACGTTGTGTATTGGAGTGGTCGTCCATCGTAGCAATTTATTATCCCTCTTGAAAACATCCTTCTCAATCACTCTGCTAAAATAATTTCATCATCTTGACACATGTGAAACATAATGATCGATTTATATGTTTCCTAGATCAAACAACTAGATTGTTACAGAGATGGGATAATTTTTTCCCCTTCAAATTAGAAATATAAGGCATCTTAAACATTTTTCTCATGAGCTCACATCTTGATAAAATCAAACGTTCGTACAAAATGAACAACTGTACATCTGTCACATGTTCAAGTGGACTTCTCAATGAATTAATATCTTTCAAAATTATGGTTTAGTTACGTATTAAAGACACAATTTTCACTCTCTCAATCTGCTTGAAATGCATCGTTTCTCAACACTGCCAACCGTACTCTATTCATACTTGCTGCTTCCCATGGCATTTGAATTCACTGACTGTTATCCCCGTGTGTAAAACATTCACGTGGCATGCGTCCACACAATAATAAATAGAAGTTTCAACTTAGATTTAAAACTTTTAAAAAATAAAAAAAAACAAATACAGTATAACCAATATGTAGCTACTATTATAAAAAACGTAATAAACTTGTGTCAATACTTTAGTTTATTCTTTAGTTTGTTCTTGTCAATAGTTTAGTTTGTTCTTGTCATTAGTTTAGTTTATTCTTGTCATTAGTTTAGTTTATTCTTGTCATTTGTTTAGTTTGTTCTTGTCTTTAGTTTAGTTTATTCTTGTCATTTGTTTAGTTTGTTCTTGTCATTAGTTTAGTTTATTCTTGTCATTACTTTAGTTTGTCTTTGTCATTAGTTTAGTTTATTCTTGTCATTAGTTTATTTTGTACTTGTCATTAGTTTAGTTTATTCTTGTCATTAGTTTATTTTTTACTTGTCATTAGTTTAGTTTATTCTTGTCATTAGTTTATTTTTTACTTGTCATTAGTTTAGTTTATTCTTGTCATTAGTTTATTTTGTACTTGTCATTAGTTTAGTTCATTCTTGTCATTAGTTTAGTTTGTTCTTGTCATTAGTTTAGTTTATTCTTGTCATTAGTTTAGTTTTTTCTTGTCATTAGTTTAGTTTATTCTTGTCATTAGTTTAGTTTATTCTTGTCATTAGTTTATTTTGTACTTGTCATTAGTTTAGTTTATCCTTGTCATTAGTTTAGTTTGTTCATGTCATTAGTTTAGTTTATTCTTGTCATTAGTTTAGTTTGTTCATGTCATTAGTTTAGTTTATTCTTGTCATTAGTTTAGTTTATTCTTGTCATTAGTTTATTTTGTACTTGTAATTAGTTTAGTTTATTCTTGTCATTAGTTTAGTTTGTTCATGTCATTAGTTTAGTTTATCCTTGTCATTAGTTTAGTTTATTCTTGTCATTACTTTAGTTTATCCTTGTCATTAGTTTAGTTTTTTCTTGTCAATAGTTTAGTTTATTCTTGTCAATAGTTTAGTCAATTCATGTCAAAACGTTAGCTGGTTCTTGTCAATAGTTTAGTTAAATCACGTCAAATGTAAGGTAATTTTAAAAAAATAGTTCAGTTAATTTTTGGTAACAGTTGAACTGTTTTCAATATTTTAGTTAATTCTTGTTAATAATTTAGTTAATTCACGTCAAACGCTTAGTTAATTCTTGTGAAAAGTTAGTTCATATTTGTATATATTTTAAAATAAAGTATAGACATCGCGTTATTTTCTTAAAGAAGATTATTTGTTGCCTACTTGTTTAATTGTCTAAGTACTTAAATATCTCCATGCAAAGACGAAAATTAAATGATGAAATAAGAAAGCAGTTTATAAATAATTAAACAAGGGAATCCCATTCATTGAATACACATTTTAACATCATTCCCTGACCTATCGGTCCTACGTCTATAAATAGTGCATGTTGTTCGCAATCCCACAATTTCTAAATCAAAGAAACACTGGAACTTAACCATCAGATATATAGGAAACGCGTCAGTGGCGTAGCAAACGCCCAAGCAAACCCCGCAATGTGTTATTTACATTTATTACATGCTCAAAATATCACAGCCGCATTATTCAGCTATGTGTCCATTATCGATGGGCGCTACTGGCTTTTTGTTTTGGAAATACAATCAAGAAAATGTACAGTGGAAAGCGTCAGCATTAGCGAGTAAATACTGTGCCTATCTGCGATCAATCTTTTTGGGAACAAACGCATCAAAATGCAATTATCCAACTTTTACTATTATATTTCCAATTATTTTGCATACTGATCCATGGATATTCTAAAATGGAAATGCCCTTGGTGTTAATTTTTGTAGTGATAATGGAAGGCTACGGATATTGTAAATAAACAAGATACAGAAAAATAAAATAAATTTATAAAAATATATATTTAGAACATAGTGCAAGCACGTTTTATACAATGATGTCCGCCGTACCATTCAATTTTTAGTTAAAATGATAAATTAATTTCTGGAAAAATCACTTCAAATAATCATCGGATAACATAAACAAATGTTCATGTAGATACAAAAAAAACAAAAAACAACAACAAAATTTCCACAATGCTATGATAATTAGGACGTAAAAAGACGTCAAATACTGAAATAATTAGGAAAGTAATTATGAATATTCGTACGAAGTAGATTTTGAAAATTATGAAGATTATAAACTCAAGGATCTGTCTGTGTGTGTGTGTGTGTGTGTGTGTGTGTGTGTGTGTGTGTGTGTGATTTGGATTTTGAACGTAGATTAAAAACATTGTTTAGTCATATCGCTACGATGTCAGCAGTATAACAGTATATAGAGATGTCTGGCACGAGGTCATCATGCCACATACATGTCTCGCACTAACCTCTTAATGCTGAGCGTCAAGCGAGGCATAAGCTATAGCACGTTATTTATGAGTTTATTATGAAGATTATTATGACGGTAATTATGACCTATGAACGTTATTATGAAGATTAATTACGAAGGTAATTACGTCATTAATGATGGAGTGTATAATGAAGATTAATTACGAAGGTAATTACGTCATTAATGATGGACTGTATAATGAAGATTAATTACGAAGGTAATTACGACACTAATGATGGAGTGTATTATGAAAATTAATTACGAAGGTAATTACGTCATTAATGATGGAGTGTATTATAAAGATTAATTATGAAGGTAATTAAGACATTAATTATGGAATGTATTATCAGGATTGTTACGAAGGTTATTTCGACCTTAATTATTAACGTTATAATGAATATTATTACTAAGACAATTACGACATTAATTATGGAGGTTATTATGATGATTATAACGAACGGTAATTAATGCCTATCAGTGATGTTTCATTTTCATCTGCATCTCAGCACTATATCTTTACAGAACTTCGATATCGTTCTAATTACCGTATCGTACTGTATTAGGATCCATATCATCCAACAACTTCTCATTCCATTCTCCATTACGGTCTTGCTCGATGACAAACCAAATCGAAGACATGTGCTCGAGATTTTCCGTAAAACGTTCACGCTCAATTAGTTAACAATAAATTATGCTTGAATATGCTATGACATTATGTTTGATGGACTGAAATATATATATATATATATATATATATATATATATATATATATATATATATATATATATATATATATATATATATATATATATATATTGTATCTGTTAACTCGATTGCGTAAGATGTACATATTTACTGGCAGGTTTAGACTACGGTTAAATCCTTCACTGCATTAGTGAAAAGCATCCTAGCTTTCTTCTAGCAGAGAAAACTCAATACGTTTGATTAAAATTAGCAACATGGAGAGACAATTGCATAAATGTAACATAGTGTGTGTGTGTGTGTTTGTGTGTGTGTGTTTGTGTGTGTGTTTGTGTGTGTGTGTGTGTGTGTGTGTGTTTGTGTGTGATTTGGATTTTTAACGTACCTTTAAAAAAAATTCAGTCTGCATTGTGGCAGTTTATAGTGATGTCTATCACTGGGCAATCATACCGCAGACATGTGGCATGATTTCACACCCTGTTACATTATCCTGACCCCAGGCATTCCAGTCTTAATACCAGCCTCTTACTGCTGAGAGCCAATGGATGGAGGCTGCTGTTAGTACCATTGTATAAGTCTTTTGTATCACGCTACCTCCCCAAGAACAGCACAGGGTATCAGAATAGGGATAGGTCCCCACAACCAAAGTCGCCCTTGCCAGGCACTCTCAACTCGCCCGCTACCTCTGCAGCAGCAACTACACGTGCTTAGCACGTCCAGAAATAACTATATACCACCAGATGAATTAATATGAGTGTGTGCTGGAACTATTCCCACTCATATGGCATGTGGCCCTACAATCACACAGTATTAGCTCAATAGCTAATCAGATGTGACGGCCAAATTAAATAAGTGTTCCACTATGAACACATAAACGCCTGCAGGGTGGTGGCTCATTCCCACCCTCAGGGTAAATTAAATAACCGTCCATTGACGGATAAAACAGTGATAAGAGCCTTCGGGACGAATCACTTAAAACCCATCTTATTGATTGATTGATACCTCCGGCATCTGAGGCGAACGCTCTAGCGAACTTTACCACCGGCGTGGTCTCAGTGTAGCAAATAGGTCTATGTCACGTTGTTCTGCTCGCGATTGCTTACGTCAGGGGACCTAAGAAATGGTTAGAAGCCATGTGTATATGTTAGACACCTCTTCGTAAGGGTGCGAGAACACAGCTTTGTTGAGTGTAAAAAGTCGCACGTGGAATGCTTTTCTCAAGAGCAAAGGACTCTTATAAGTGTCGTAAATCTCATCATGTTGACAGTCGACCCGGTGGCATTGTCTGCTATCTTGAATAGAACAGGGTAGAATCGACATCCAAACGGAATTGAAAGTGGGTGTGGCCACCATTTCAATCCAAAAGTAATTTAATATTTTCGAGCTAGGAACTTAGTAATTGCCCAAATATCGTGCTGGAAGGTTATAAAGCAATACTCCGAGAAAGCCACTGCTAGTTTGATTCTTAGAAATACAAAGCTTAATAAAGGAAACATTTATGGGAAAGACTTTCGTTAAAGTTTAATCCCGAATCTCTAGGAGGGAGAAGGAACAAAGTCTAGTTGAGAAGTCTATTGCAAATCTAAGGCTAACTTGAAAATGAGTTGATGAGGATAAATGGAGAAGGAACAGTCATGGAGGAGAAGGGAGTTAGGAGGGAAGCCGGAAGGAATGACTTGGCGGGAAAGGATATATAAAGATGAGTAGAAATCGAGCACAGGTGGAAAATATATATCACACTTTAAATCAAATGATGGTCAAGAGGAAGAATAATGACTGGGAAATTATTATTATTTCACAATTGAATTGTATCAAATAGTCATTCATTTGAATTTCACCTTTTTTGTACGGAATAATTTAACTCTCGGCATTGCTGCTTAGTATGTTCTCGTAGCTTTAACTATTTCGCCATCACTAATTTCACTCCCAACAAATCGATCCTGGGTGGAACTTCTAAAATAATTTAAATAAAATATTGGGAGCAGCCCAACCCAATCATAACACACTTACCATAGCTGCAGCATAACAAACCCTGCCACACGCCACAGTGTTCAACACATTCATTGTTGAACCGAATAGACAGAATGTTTTGCCTACATCAATATCTTATTTTAACATGGTTAGGCTTTACATCAATGTTTTATTTTAACATGGTTAGGCATTACAGGAATGAAAAAGAATTCATTTATTGTATCTGTATTGTTGCCAATAGTGGATGCTTATAATGGAATGTATGTTTTTGTTTTCCCATATAAATGTTTATATAATTCGAACGCAAGGGGTGAATTAAAATTAGTGCGACAAAAATAATTGTTTATATTCAGAATGATTATTACGTTATTTTAGAGATCTCACATATTTTGATCTTGAAAACGGTAATGACTTATTTATTTATTTAATGACCATTTTAATTATGTTACCCATTGATGATTTCTTTAGAAATACAAGTTACAAATCTAGACTTAAAATCATTAATATTCTTTTTAAAAATAAGGAATTTAATTTGTAAATATAATTTTCTAGTGCATACGCTAAAACTTGTATTTTAATGGAACTTAGAACAGTAACTGTCGTGCATAATAGGTATTATAAACATATCTACATGATCGTATGAAGATCGAAGGAATCACACAGAAAACATCAGAAAATCCGTTCGACTTTAACAGCTTCCTCTCCATCATTGACAACCATTATATATATATATATATATATATATATATATATATATATATATATATATATATATATATATATATATATATATATATATATATATATATATATATATATTCTTGTTTTAAAGACACTCATCTTCAAGGAAACATCAAATACCGCATGATAGATTCAGCATTTCTCCGATATCTCTGGCTATTTACAGCACCACGTTTAACTTAAGAACCTTAGATCACTTCCATGTAATCCGAGCTAATCCCTCCATGAATAAATCAACCACGCTGTACTGAAAGACCTAAAGGTGACAGTTGATAAAATATCGTAGTACACTTTCAAATGGAAGACCTAGTACAAAGAATGTGTGTGTGTGTGTGTGTGTGTGTGTGTGTGTGTGTGTGTGTGTGTGTGCGCGGTTGATTTTGATTTTTGACAGCTTTAAAAACATTTCAGTCATATCGCTACGCGTCTGCAGTGTGGCACTTTATAACGATACTAAGGATCATGCCGCAGACATGTAGCATGATATTCCACCCAGTCACATTATCCTGACACAAGGCTGACCATTCCTAGCACTAACCTCTTAATGTCGAGTGCCTAGCGAAACAACTGCAAGTACCATTTATAGAAGTCGTTGTCATGACTCGGTCGGGGTATCGAATTTTACTCTATCTGTTGTGCAAATTAGACATTGGAAATGTGACCCAGTCTAGAGATAAAAAAGTAGTGTTCAACGTTTGCAATATCAGATAAAGAAAGAAAATAGTCTGGAATTTGAAATATCGTATTTCTTCCCGATATGTGTAATTATTAAAATTCCATTAGCACTCAAGAATGATAAGCCCATACATTGATTTGGCATAAAAAGAAAATGACAAACACAGCAAGTATAGTTAAACAAATATTATATAAAGAAATGATTGATGGGATCCCGTAGATATCAAAAGAGCCGATTTCAGCATACCTTGAATGGGAAACATCTAGGAGAATAATGAAACAAACAAAACATTACTGGAAAAGAAACATGCACCTCTTATGAACCCAGAATCATTTCCACGAAATCTAGTTGGCACGTCCATAAAGCTATTGACTAACGATCACTGAAAGGCCTTTCCTCATTTTATAGGCCTTGTTGTGCACTTAAAAAATATTTCACAAGGAAACTTATCAAAGTTAAAAATAGTGATGAGAATTAAATGATTTTGAGCTTTATTATTAATTCTACAGCAAACTCTTGATTGGTCAGGGATATCGCTTCCTTCCTTTCTCTCTCTCTCTCTCTCTCTCTCTCTCTCTCTCTCTCTCTCTCTCTATATATATATATATATATATATATATATATATATATATAGATAGATAGATAGATAGATAGATAGATAGATAGAGAGAGAGAGAGAGAGAGAGAGAGAGGGAGAGGGAGAGATTTCACTTAGTTTCTATATCACGCTAATTTCCATACGCCAGCACATTAATGCCTGACAATAGATTAAGCGCATAAGACGCTAAACGTGTTTGAAATGCACTACTTTCTTTATAGAGTCCATATTTCATGTTTAAATCACGAGTTTATTTTATATTGGTATAATAAATGAAAAAAAAAATAGAAACTGAAACAGAAAACAACTAACTTGTCCATTTGCATATATGCTTATGAACAAGAAGAAAACTGATAGAACTATACTATATATTATAAATTTTTCATTAAAAGGAAACAAAAGCAAGCCTCGTTTCCCTTTAATGAAATATATAAACATCACGTGGTGTATATTGATTAGCCGGTATAATGCAGTGAACATACTATACATATATTATATAGATAGATGGTCTGTATTCTGATGGTGCGCGGAAAAAAAGTCACAGGAAAAAAAGTCACGGAAAAAAAGTCACAATTTCGGCTAGGAAAAAAAGTCACAGGAAAAAAAGTCACACTCTGCGGAAAAAAGTCACAGTTTTGGGTAGGAAAACAGTCACAGTTTTGGGTAGGACTAAATTATATTTCAGAGTAAATATATAAATTTTCATTTTTAAATTCACATAATAATGCATGATAATAGATTTTTGGTCATCGCACGGTAACAAAAGTATTGGAATCAATCAGTTAATGACAATACATGACATATACATACTAAGAACAGTCTAAAATTAACGTGGTATTACATTATTATTATTATCATTATTATTATTATTATTATTATTATTATTATTATTATTATTATTATTATTATTATAATCCAGGAAAAAAGCCAAATGAAAAAAGTTGCGGAAAAATGTCGCAAGAAAAAAAGTCACAAGAATTAAAGAGTTATAGAAAAAAATCACAGGTTAAAAACGGGAATATAACACAAATTTTGGTACAGTACATACTATATTACTATAGAGAAAACTTTACATAAAAATCAAATAGATACATATCCAAAAAAATGTCAACCTAATGTGAACAAATAATGAAATAAACATTGCATTTGCTTCATTGAATACAATATGGAATAGATGAATATAGGTCTGAAGCCAAGTAAGACACTAATTTGTTACATTGGCAGAACAAAAGATTTTTATGATGTAATGTCCCTTTGTAGCCTGGGATTGTTAAACAATTCAACATACTGGTTTCAGCCAAACGTTTAATGTTATTATAAGCTAGATAATTGTTCTATTGGATTTAGTTTTCATTACAAGTTGAAATTTTTCGGAGTGTATATATTTGAATTTTATTTAAAATTATCTCCATCGTAATATATTATTTACGGTTTCTAAATTTGTGTGATATTCTCACTTATTTTTATCCTGTGACTTTTTTCCTAGGGCTCTTTTTCATTGTGACTTTTTTTCCTGTGACTTTTTTTCTGTGACTTTTTTTCCTGGATTCTTTCCGATACCCTGCATTCTTAAGCATGTTCATAGCGTTGTAAAGACGACACGATATCAGACTACTGGTAAATATGAACAAAAGTAATGGATTGGCCTGCCCTGTTGTCCATATACAGCTTATTCTAGCAATTACAAGATACGGCTGTTATTTTTTTATATTTTATTTGGCTAAGTTTTGAAGAAATCAGGCGAAAGCATGATATTTGGTTAACAATAGATAAAGAGGTGCCGAAGGAATATACGAAAATTCATAAAATTGACTTTGCTTTTCCTCCTAAATATTTCGAGATAAATACATGAAAATTTCATTTACTTATGGTCACATGTCTTTCTCTTTAATTGAGCTATTGGTCTCTTCTATTAGCATGCAATGCCTGCAATTTTTTCCTTGACTTATGGTTTAGAAGTGCTGGCCAGTTGGCAAACCATGCAGTCGCTACATCAATCAATTCATTAGTTTCCGGTTTGGCGCATACCAAATTCTGGAAAGGTCACCTATTTTATGGAGCCATAAATAAAAGGAATGATCTTCTAAATTTACTTGGACAAAGCAAGAAAATGGCTCTACTTTTCGAAGGAAACGGTACTTGACATAAAACATGAAATTGTTACTAACCCATTAGCATTCAGATGTAAGTCTTAACTATTGATTCAACTATTATTTCAAGACTTTGGCAAGGCATTTGTGTACATATATTGTTAACGTGATGGATGTGAGTCGGCAAATTTCAACCACGTTCATAACAGTCCATCTTGAATTGGTAAATGTTGAAGCAAATGACAAAATAAAAGGTTTTAATCGTGAAATGAAACAGCATCTCTATCCATTTCATAGTAAAACAACATTCTAAATATTATCCGTCCTAATGTCTCATAAGCATATTGTTAAATATCAAGTAATTCCTCCAAGGTTTAGATTTCTTTTTACAAATTGTATAATTGTTCATGTCTGCATACGGGCTCTGTCTCATAGTAATATCGATGATTGAAGAATAACGAGATGGGACACAATTTTGTTTCATTTTTTTTATATTTATGTAACGGCCAAATGGTATTTGCTTTCCTAAATTTAAACAATGCTACTGATCGAAGTAGTACGCCAACCCAAATGGTTTAATAATCGTCGGAAAGAACTGGATGTAAAATGCGTCATTTCGCACACAAATAATATTATAAAAAAAATAATTTGTATTTGTCATACCGTCACGGCAAGCTCATAATTGCGTGATCTGAAGAAGTAAGATCCATGTGGTGGTATTAAATACCCGCATCCACAAGAATGACGGTTCTTTATTGGCTGACAGTGATTATCAGATGAAAACAAAATTTGTGTAACGTTTCGGAAGAAGACTATAGTTAACGTTTATGAATTATTGCATTTTAATAATCCCGCATGTACTACCGGATGTAAAGGGAAATCCCCGGGTTGGATTTCTATAATAGGCACCTACAAAGAACCTGTTAGCTGAGGACACGCTGCATTTCATTGTCATCTTTTAAAAGTTTCCTCTAAGATCAGTTCATCCATAAGATAAATGCGTGATTTCCCGAACTTACCACCAAAGTATGGTACTTTGGACAAACATGTACGTTATGGTCTTTCATAAATGAATTAGTTGACTGCACCCAAATATTCGGTGTACGACCGGTATATTTTAAATGTTCTAAAAGTTCGAAAGACAAAATAAAGTTTAACAGAATGACCCGTTGCTACATGTGTAGCACTCAGGACACGTGCATACATTTTTTACCTAATATAAGTATTTGACTTAAATGTATCAAAGGAGACAAATTCTGGTACATCCGGTGCAAATGTTTGCATATATGTATCTTAGTCATATCGGTTGTGAGATGGTCTCGAATATCATATCGGTTTTGAGATGGTATCAAATATCATATCGGTTTTGAGATGGTCTCGAATATATTGAAGATGGCACTTGTTTTGGAGTACCGTTGGTTACGATAGGTGAGTAGTATGTTGCTGTGTCGTGAAGGAAAATTGATGAAGATGACCAATACGCAGTGGAAGATATTAATATTATCATTTATATTATTTCATCAACTGTTATTTTAAATATATCGAATAGACATTTGAAACTCGTCAGAACACAAATCTTGGATACATATTTCGGTGTATAGTGCATACAATCATAGTTTAGCCAGTCCCGGATTACCCATTAGGCAGAGTAGGCAACTGCCTATGGGCCCCGCGACTTTTATGGGCCCCATCAGGGGTCCCCAGGGGCCCCCATGAGACCGTGACCGTGGGTCTGAGGCCCCAAAAGTTTGACTGCCTATGGGCCTCCACGGTGCTTAATCCGGCGCTGAGTTTAGCTATTGACTTATCAACATGTTTGCTTTCGAAAGATAAATCAAGGAATTGTTTTCAATTTTAACTATTTTATTAAAGAAGCTTTCAAGAAAAAAGAGAAATACAAAATGACTACATGTTCATATCTACCAAGTTGAATATTGGTGTTTCTTTACAACAGTACATTTGTGCTTTTACCGATACCAAAATTTTGTTTAATTACATTAAAAAATTTCTAGGACGTTTAACTAATTATTTAAACGATATGTGCTTTGCCTTTCCCAACGATACGATACACCAATGAAGTTATACCCAGCTGGACTGGAAGGGTGTTAATCCATCACTTTTTTGTATTACGTCTTTGATACTGCGAAGGTTCCAGTAATACAATATATATTCCATGTTTATAAAATAGATTGCTTAAGTTGAGAAAAGAATCATGAGCTAGAATCTAGCGATATGATTGTAAAAGCCTAGTTGCATTTCAGACGTAAATGTCATCTCTTTCGTCTTCTTCAGACAATAAATGTTTGAATACACATGTCAAACAACATTAATCAAATTCAACGGTATGACGGCTAATCAATATTTCCTTTGAAACTGACCTGAAAGCTATACACAGAAGAGTGGATTTACAAGGAAAAATGTATCCAACTTACATTACATGCTATCGGTCGGTCATCGCACATAAATCGTGGCTCTAATGAAAACAGCCACATAGAAAATGGAATTCAATACTCGTGCGAGTCTTGGGTCTTTCATATTACATAGCCCCTCACTGGCTAGACGTTCTATCCGGGATCAAAAACAAAATATGTTCATTGGGCTACATTCCTTGACGCTCAGTTCAATATACATGACCTCATCCATGTGTATACCTCATCAAGAACCTTACGCTCTTCTTCAGACACTCGAAAATGAATTTTCAATAATCCAATTGTTCAAAATAAAGTCATACTGTACAACAATTTTTTTTTATGTACCAGGTTCCAACAACGTGCACCAAATTAGTTATAGATCTTAGCAGAATGAAGTGGTAACATTTAAGCGTTCTCTTAAAACGCGCCTTTCGCGACTACAAGAACAGAATTAAAGACATAATAATGTTTACTTCCTTAATTATTGTCAGTATGTTTTTATTTCTATTTTGAAAATGTGTAGTGTTTGTTTTGTTTTTGCAGTTCGTCGCTATAATATATATATATATATATATATATATATATATATATATATATATATATATATATATGTGTGTGTGTGTGTGTGTGTGTGTGTGTGTGTGTGTGTGTGTGTTATTGTGAAACGATTACAGCGTCCAAAGAATGGGCGCTGTAATGTTAACATTAGTTTTCTTTTTTATCTTCTTCATCTTATTCTGATTATTATTAGCATTATTATTATTATTATTATTATTATTATTATTATTATTATTATTATCATTATTATTATTATTATTATTATTATTATTATTATTATTATTATTATTATTATTATATAAGTACTTCATATAGATTCTTTGTATTCTAAGTTTATTCTATGTAAAGAAAGAAACGTTTATCACTATATAAAAAGACTAAAAAACTGTACAATGGCCTTATTTAATTTAACTAGCTTGTCTGGTATCCGTCTCTGATGATCGATTCTTTCGATCATCATACGGCAGGTGCAGGTGACACGAGGAATTATCTTAATTTCCTCAGACGTGGATTGATTTAAGAAACATTAACATATTGTGGGTTATCAGATCTTAAGATTGAATCACTACAGGCTGCTAATTTGCTGTTGGTGTATATTGATGTTAGTTATTTTATGTTCCTTTTTGTATTTTTAAGGCTGAATTTCCGGCATATTTTTGTTTCTAAAAGTATCGTATGTTTGCACCAGAGCCATGATGCACTTTGATTTGGTCTTAAAACCATTTGGGCTGTAATCAAGTATGTCTTTGATAGAAGAACACGTTTGCACTTCTGTGCGCCAACCTATCTAAATATTGTACTTGTATTCTGCCTAAACTTTAGAATTGCAAAAAAAAGAAAGAATATTGTAGAAAATTCCATTAAACCTTGAACTCAAATTCTAGTAAACATCTGGTTTACCACTTATAATTATGAAACAAAATCAGGTAAGCAACCTCTAAACACAACCATGAAAAGTGTCAGGTATGCAAAGACTTTTTATATAAACCTCAATCACGGTCAAAAGTCAATCACACAGTAGTAATGAAATATACATAAAGTACTGGATTAATCTCGAACACAATGGTTGGTAACTTCTTGTTAATAAACCCTTTTACTTCTGTTATGAATATATATATATATATATATATATATATATATATATATATATATATATATATATATATATATATATATATATATATAGTGATTTTCCTTTGTTCATAATTGAGGGAACGAATGTGAATCTAGCGGACTAATAATGTTTGTAAAACAACATATTTAATTTTATGCTAATTAGCTGAAGTCGATATATTTGTAACAGTTCTAATCATGACAGAGCCACACATGTTTTTGTGTATTGTACATTTATATGTAGGAGACAAGCAAATCTAATAAAAACGAAACCGTTGTGATAGATCAATTAGAAAATAAGACATCGAGTGTACTAAATCAATACAAAGTAAACAAGAATCAAATTTGGTGATTACAATTCATAATGTTGATCCTAACATGGCTCCAATTAATTGGCGGATAAATACTCAGCTTGTTTTAAATAGATACATTTTCAGTAATAACTATCACCCAATCGTCGTTATTCGATACACAAGCTGGCATTATGTCACACATTGAGACATTATGTGAGTTGCTTAGAGACAGTGTGACATTATCTCAGATGCTTAGACACTCAATGTGACATTATATGAGCTGCTTAAACACACAATATGGCATTATCTGAGTTGCTTCGACAGCCAATGTGGGATTATCTGTGTTTTTAGACACTCACACTGTGACATTATATGAGTTGCTTAGATACACAATGTGACATTATCTCACATGCTTAGACACACAATGTGACATTATCTGAGATGCTTAGACACAATGTGACATTATCTCAGATGCTTAGACACACAATGTGACATTAGCTCAGATGCTTAGAAACACAATGTGACATTATCTGAGCTGCTTAAACACACAATGTGACAATATATCAGATGCTTAGACACATTGCGACATTATCTCAGATGCTGAGACACACAATGGGACATTATCTGAGTTGCTTAGACACACATTGTGACAAAAATATCTGAGCTTTTTAGAAACACACTGTGCCATTATCTTAGTTGCGTAGACACACAATGTGACATTATCTGAGTTACTTAGACACACATTGGGCCACTATCGTAGTTGCTTAGACACACAATGTGACATTATCTGAGTTACTTAGACACACATTGGGCCACTATCGTAGTTGCTTAGACACACAATGTGACATTATCTGAGCTGCTTAGACACACATTGTGCCATTATCTTAGTTGCTTAGACACACATTGTGCCATTATCTTAGCTGCTTAGACACACATTGTGACATTATCTGAGTTGCTTAGACACACATTATGATATTATAGATGCCTATGCACACAATATGGCAATATCTCAGTTGCTTTGGACACAATTTGTTTTTATTAACATTGAGGCAAAATCAAAGTTTCTAGGACGCACAATGTGGCAATATTTAAGTTGCTTAGACAAATAATATGGCAATAGTTGCTTAGACACACAAACTGCATTATCATCTGAGTTGATTAGATACAATGGCAATCCCTAAGATGCTTAAAGCCATGTTGTGGCAATAACTGAGTTGCTTAGACACACTTGGTGACACTGTCTGAGTTACTTGGACACACAAAGTGACACTGTCTGAGTTGCTTGGATACACAATGTGGCAATATTTAAGTTGCTCGGAGACAAAATGTGCCTCAAAATTTAAACCTTATATTAAGATTATTGGTTTAAACTTCTAAATTTGACAAATTAACAACAATATCATCATTGGCTTGGGAGTGACAGTATCATTCCATGCCACACCAGTCAGTAACATCATTGAGTCTGGAGTGACGGTATCATTCCAAGGCACACAAATCAGTATAATCACTGACTCTAGGGTGACAGTATCGTTCCACGGCACATCAATCAATGGTCCAAATTTCAAGGCATAATACAGTTTAAACGAGAGAGGAAAGTCTCGATGGAAGAAATGTCAATTTTTTTTCTTTAGTTTACATTGTTATTTTTAAAATATTCCTTTCATTGCCTTATCTTTTTCGTTAATAATGTCAGTGGAAATACGCAATGTTATCTGTTCGATAATGTTTGGAGAAACATGGTATATTAAAACATAAACAACACGTATGTAACATTATACTAAAACACACAAATTTATATACTATTATATTCAAATATACCAATCTATATAACTATTATATCTAACTATACAAAATGATCGACAAATTAAATATAACGTCATGCCCATTTCGTTTAAACTCCAAAAAACCGTGGGTATATGTTGATCATAGTTCAGTGAAACAAGCAAACAACAACAAAACCAGAACAACAAAGACAACAACAATATAATAATAATAATAATAATAATAATAATAATAATAATAATAAAAATAATAATAATAATAATAATAATAATAATAATAATAATAAAATGAAGAAGAAGAAGAAGAATGATGATGATGATGATAATAATAATAATAATAATAATAATAATAATAATAATAATAATAATAACAGTTTGTCCTCCAGATGTTTTGCAGGGAAGAAGAAAACTCCTACTTGAACAAAGTACTAACTTTATGCATGTGCGATAATTTGTGAAATTGTAATCTAAGAAAAGAGCGAGTCACAAAGTTCGGTCTTTATGGGGAAAACTGTCAATCCTAATAAAACTGAATGCATCCAGCCCAAAATAACGTTTAAAGTCTTCTTTTATATAAAAAATAAACTAAAATATAACATTAAGCAAAAAAAAAAGACTCATGTACCCTAATTTATTTTGTATGCCTTACGCATCACGATACGACAAATAATTAGCAGCGGGTTATGTATTATATTTAAGAGGTGTGGCTGACAGACTAATACAACAAAGCGCTACGCGAAGTAAATAACATAACAGAACATCAGGACATAAGAAAGTATCTAAAAGACTCAACAAAAAACGATGTAAACCCAACAGACATACTAACAACTGTAAATAAAAAAAATACACATACCATACAGACAGTTCTATGTTTCCCCTTTTCCCGCACAAAACAAACATTTCTGCTTCCCTTAATAATGCGTATGTGTTATGTACAGAAATTTAAGACTGGCGGTATCGCCAGGAACTGACAGTGTGTTTTGTATTGACAAACTTTCATGAAAACATCAAAACAACAATAATAATAACAATAACAACACAAGTCAATAATAAATAATAAATAATACATCCTTTGTCTAACGGTTTCGTGACACCGTTAACATGTTTTCTCCGATGACTGTGTGCCTAGATCAGCCTGTCTTTTGGTCGTGGCTGACGCTAAGAAAATAATACCCTTTTCGTCAAACATGTATTTTTTCCATACATTACTGATAAATTAAATTTAGGTTATATTTCATTTAAAGAATTACATGTATTATGGGGTAATGTCGCATATACATCAAATACATTACAAAAAGTTGTGCATGCGTATTAAGGACAGAGATAAATGATCCATGGCTAGAATGACCTAAAACTTTCAAAACAAACAAGGAAATCCGCCATACGGTTTAGCGCCTGCGGTGAGGGGAAGGGGAGCTTTATTTAAAATACTACTTAACCCAGTTGATGGAACTGATGGAATTTCAGGAACAGGAACCTTAACAGGTGTGTCCTTTTCAAAAAGAACGTCGAACCAATGCCAAGCAACATTGTAATTCTTTCCCTCGAATTTGGAGTTATAGTGGCAATGATTTGTTTAAAATGACTTTTAACATCAAAATAAAATAGGTTGGGGGAGAGGTGACCTCGTACGATTGCTAGTGTCCAGTAGTTAGAGGTCATGTGATGTCTATACAAGTAAGTAACTGCTAAAAAAAAGTTCCATTATAGATGATTGTAGATTTACTCTTCTCATCAAATAATAATTTGGCAGAAGCATTAAGTCTCTAAACCCAACACCTCCATGATTTCATTTCGAGTTACCTTTTATAATCTGCTTCATTACTCAAGAAAAATAATGCACATACAAAGATGTGATACATAATGGCCTCGTTATCACATATCGCTATGTGCTTGTGGCGAATTTTAGAAGAGTTAGACCCAATCAGATGAATTTAAGCTTTAGTCGAGAACATTTTGATTAACAAGCCCATCAAGTGTTGCCCTCACCTACCCCCAAGAAAAATTGAAATGACGTCCCTGGTTCAAACAATTTTGTGATCATCAAACTGTTTACAAATTGTAAATTATGCGTTTATATTTATAACGCTTACAATATCAATCATGCGTGTCAGAGAAAAAAAAAACAGCGAATTAAGACGTTAAAATTGAAGTCAGTAAATAATACACGCGTTCCATATTAGTCCAAACCAAAACAGATTCACCAAATAATATAGAGACGTTGACAGGCATAAATGAGATTTATGGCGGATTTGTATTGGTTTTTTAAAAACTAACTGGTTGAATTGGGTAGTTATGGAAAATTTGCTTTCTGTGAATTGTAAACATTAAATTAAGAATTAGTCTCAGAAAGGACACATCATTGTGCTTTTCTAAGATTGGATCTAATTGATAAGTTAGTGTTCATTGTTCTGACCCAAACTTGGTCAATAGCACATTTAACAGAATACAAATAAAATACTTGGCGTCGATAAATTGTGCAAAAACGTTTTAAAGAAGGACTGAAAACATTACACCTAACAATAATCGTAATAAGACATTAAAAAATCATTCTTATGTTTAACTTAAAGGCAATTTTAAAACACCATATCATGTTGAGGAAATGGTGTGACATCAGTTACTTCAACGATACACCAAGGTAGCTGACCTGCGCTGGCTTATGAGAATCGAACTTGCGACTCTTAGGATCCGCCAATTGGATGGGCCCTATGGCAAGGCAAACGAAACAACCGGTTAGGGCCCCGCGCTTTCAAGCAATGCAATCTTTTTGCTTGGGGCCCGCATTCATACCTTTCTACCTTAGGCTTCAAATGTCTCGCAAGAGATTCATATCATCACGAGTAGATGGCATGAAACGAATATTTGTTATGAAAGCTTGACAGAAAGTTTCATATATGGCTTCTCCAGCGCGAAGAAGCAGGTGTGTGTCATTACTTATAATTGGATAGACCAGGAAGTTGACATGACCACGTGTATATTAACGGAAAACATTAATAGCATTGACAGATTGATGGAACAGTAATTAGAACCGGAGTTTGACGAAAACTAAAATTAAAATCGAGTTTGACGAAAATGAAATCTAGAACCGGAGTTTGACTAAAAGAAAATAAGAACCGGAGTCTAAGTCTGTACACTTGCCTACATAAGCTATACTTTTAGCAACACAAATTAGCATTTTGTGAACATTTATACATACACAGAAAGCGTAATATATTTCAAACACGTAAAGGAAATTTTACTGAGGAATTTTACTCAAGACCGTTTGTATTTCATTGACGTTATGTCCCCTTATTTCCTTGACAACAATGATAAATCCCTCGTGATGCGTTATTGAATCGAACTTACTTGTTTTGTAGTCAGATATGATCAAATAGTTTACAAAATTTCAAATGATTTACCTGACTGCAATAGATTAGGTCATCTTAATTATACACCTCTCTTAAGTCATTGATATTTAATTGATGAGCCTAGGGAAGGAAGGTAAGGATTATTTACGAGAAAGTAATGGGGTGTTGTTCTGAAGAGTACGTTCGATTCCGAAGCACATTGTTATGGAATCAAATGCAATGTCTGATCTGCGTCATCACGTGATACCAAAAACGATATAGTTTAACTCGTGTCTTCGCCAATCGCTAGAATAATAGGTTTTGTGTACCAGACGAAGAAATATGTCGGTATTACATAGGAAATATTATTTTAACATATTAAACGCGCTGATATCATTAACTAACTGGGCAGATCCATTGCTAACATCAATAGATATTGATGTGGATAACTGATATATTCACGATCAAACTATTAGAATTCTCAGCTTTGTGTATCCCTTATAAACTGTAACAGTGCACCCAACCGATAAACCGTGTTTTGATTGCCAATTACGAAAATGCTAAGAAAGAGGGATGGAGCACGCAAATTTACCATCAATCATGATAGGCCAATCGACTGTAACAAATTCAAGCAAATCAGGAATAAAAATCGTTTCTTAAAAATATGATTGATATTGAAGGGTGTCTTTAATACTCTGAAAACATACTCCCAAAATATTTTTGAAAATTACAAAATTCTTTAGAAAAGAGAAAATTCTTCAAGTTTTATTCTACCGCTTATAGATACAAGAAATGATATTTCGTCTTGCTTCTGTGATGAAAAGAAAAAAGGTTTGATTATTACGTTATTTTTTTAGCTCTATTTCAACTATTGATGAAAATAATGTTCCTCTCCCTATTTTTCAAATAAGGACTTTCTGATACATTGAACGAAATTAATATTACAGAGAAATAAATTAATGATATTATTAATTCCATTTCTGTCAATAAAGCCACTGGGACTGATAGCGTAATTCGTAGAATGCTTAAAGGCGTCTGTGAAACAATTGCAGCGCTACTACCAATGCTTTCTAATCGATCATTGAAGGAAAATTAATTTCCAGATCAATGGAAACTTGCGCACACTCTTCCTATCCCTAACTTCACACGAAAATACCAAGTATGGATACATCTCTCTGCTTAGTTGCGCCACAAAATCCGTTGATAGATGAATTGTTAAACAAGTATATAATTAATTTCATAAATTTTCTTTTTTTATAACAATAAAATCAGGATTCCTTCCTGGTCACTAGACTGTTTTAAAACTGATTCAAATAAATCATGATATCAGCAATTCATTAAAACAATCTCGAAATGCTTGCATTGTATTTTGTGAAATATCAGAAGCCTTTAAAAGGATCTGACACAGAGACTTATTTTAATTGAACGAATACTCTGTTTCATTTAATCTGAAAAGATGGTTTGAAAGTTATTTATAGAACATAACACGATAAATTTTCAAGGAAAATTATTAGGAATACAGGTGTGACGCAAGGAGGATATGTGCTTACGCCACTCTTCTCTCACCACTCTATTTGCAGATTACTCATTTCTGTATTATTCACCACCTTATGGTGCTGACATAGAACTTGTCCATGAAATGGGTCCTAAAGTTTAAGCCATATAAAAATGGCTATTTTTCTCCCGAAGTGAAACTAAACAAATAATCCTGAATTTCATTTTCATAATATCGAATTTAAATATGTGGATTCTCATCGCTATTTAGGATTAATACTTTCATCAAATACCATATGGACTTGTCAGATTGATGGTATTTTAAATAGCACCGCCATCTCGAATAACCAAACGTCCTAAATTATTATACAAATGTAACAGGCAAAGTTTATCAAGACTGTATTTAATTTAAAAAAGGCCTGTCATGAAACGTTCCAGTGTAGTCTGGGACGAATGATCTTTGTTCGATTACGAAAAATTGGAAAAACTACATCTTTGAAGCGGCAAGAATGATTACCCGATTTCTAAAATACCCCAGTAGGAAATCTGTATATTTTGCTACAGTGTAAAACAATCTTAAGTCTAGAAGATAAATGGAAAAAAAAATATTCTCTCTCTCTCTCTCTCTCTCTCTCTCTCTCTCTCTCTCTCTGGACAAGACTAGACAAGGCAATGTTATTTAGGAATTATTTTTCTCAGATATGATGTTCCATAGACAGATGAAATACATCATACGTTACTTACAATTTTCCAGGTTTAAAACATACATATATGATAGCAAAAAAAATTCTAAAGAAATAGAACAAAACTAAAGAAGTCTTTTTGGAAGCATATTTTCCTGTTTTCAGTTGAAATCACATCAGATCTTTTTTCTTTGTTATTAGGGTCAAAATAGTAGGGTATATCAAGGGCTTATCTTTTGATGATAATTCAATTTATAACATAATTTTAATAGAATTTGTCTGGTGACAACATTTGAATATTTATAATCAATCTATGGTTTACAATGCATTGTGGTAAGCAGTGACATCATGTTTGTTTTATACTATATTATGTCATATATCATTCGAAACCGTCACATGGCTTCATGTATGTCAATAAATGTTCCAGCACCACATTGCGAAATTGGAAATTTGTCTCTGGACACATATTCGTATATCGAATACGTCAGTCCATTATGTGTAATAAATCATGCATTTTTTACGTATTTATTCTTTTGAAGGATTACAGTTTACGTGATCTTATGACGTTTAAAACCTGCTTGTACATATTTTCAGATGGTAATGATATAATTACGAAACTGTTTCCATGACATTTTAGCTAATATAACTCTTCAGAGGAAGAAACAATTTATTCCCAAAGCAAATACTAACTACTAGTGCCACTAGAAAATATGGACTGTAATAGTTTATAATTATTGGGGATGGGTGTGTACAAACAAGAATTTGATATGGATTAAAAAGGATGAAATAATTGCAAAATGGATTAAAATAAGTAAATTACATGTGTATTTATTATTGTTTTCAGCTTAATTTACTTCTAATAACACAGTTAAAGACTGAATTATGTATGTAAGTACGTGTTTATCAGATAAAACTAAATTGGTTTAACCTACTTCCTACTTTCTGGATGGATGTAAGGACTAAAGCTCTCTGTGGCTACAATCAGCGCCTTCTTCCAACGAGGAGTATAATACTAATCAAGCAAGATTATATATCCCGTTATTAATATGAGTGGAAGATATCGTTAACGACATGTATTGTTGAAATTTGTAGATTAACACCGAATAAGAAATAATAATGATAATAATAAAAAGAATAACAGCAGCAATATCAAGAACTACACAAACAACAACCATAACAACAACAATAATATATAAATACTACTACTGCATCTAATAATAATAATAATAATAATAATAATAATAATAATAATAATAATGAAATAATCAATAAATAAATAAACTGCATATTTTGTATTTACTTGGGTAAATATATTTGTAAGATTCGCTCTCTGGTGATAATCTGATACACCCTGAAATTCTAATAAGACTACATTGAGAAAGTTCGATATTTTCATTTACGCTGTATTCCGAAGGAGTTTTCTGATCTATGATTCAGTATCATTACTAACGAGCGCGTTCTAGATCAGTCCACGTCGGGTTGGACTTCATGTCTTATAGTCATTCTTCAAAGAGATCAGTTTTATAACATAGTTCAGAGATTCTGACTGACTAAACAATGATTGTTTTAGATCATAGGAATTCGTTCAGAAACTACTGCTTATTATTGGCAGAGTGAAATTAAGACGTACACCTTGGAAGTATCGGGAATTTAAGGTGACAACCTTAATCTAAATTCTTTAGTCGGAAATTTACTGAGAGAGAGAGAGAGAGAGAGAGAGAGAGAGAGAGAGAGAGAGAGAGAGAGAGAGAGAGAGAGAGAGAGAGAGAGAGAGAGAGAGAGAGAAAGAGTTGCTCCGCGAAAGACAAAAAAAATGTAGTGCTTTCCTTGTTAAACGAGAAAAGGAGCAGGTGCTGTCTTGTCGGAAAGACATAGTTTGGTGCTTTATGCAAAAGTTCTAACTCTAACAACATTAAGGTAAGCAATTTTAATTTCACGTAATATTCGATTATATTTTTTTTAATTATTTGCGGTGTGATATTAATAAGTTTCATATTATGTATCGTTTATTCAATTTCATGGCATTGTCTTAATGCTAGAGTTGCTTTGCAAATTATCGTTAATTTTACAGTTATTAGTTCATTAGCAGGATTGATTATGTGCAATCCAACTTTTCATGTATAAAAGATTTATAGGGTTATACGGCATAATTGCCTTTGTCTGTTACTGATTACTGGTAATGTTTCAATAATCTGGAAGTGAGTAAGGATATGTGCAAGAATAATCAAACATGTAGTATTTAGTAACTTTTCGACAGAGAGTTCACGTTGTCATTCATGGTAAGGTACTACCGTGTGTAGGCTCTACACAGTGTCATGATGGAGTGTGTTGTGGGTAACATAAATGAAGAATTCTTATATACTAGAAACTGATACGTATAGCAATTTAGGGATAATTTTGTCCTTTAAAAAAACAGTATTCCGATGGAAAGGGAACTCGACAGCCCGAAGAATGAGTCCGAAAAAGAAACAAAAAAAGAGAAGAAACGAGTGAGGTCCGGAAAGGAAAAAGTTACGAAACGCTACGAGTGAAGTCCGAAAGAAGGGAAGTGATGTACAGAGGAAGAAATCTAAGAAGTCCATGAAGGACAAGGCAGTCGGACAGGATAGACTTGAGAAAATAGGAAACGTTGGAGCATGGTCGAGAGGAAGGTGATGCAATCAGTCCTGGATATTTCGCTTTTTATAGTAAAGGACTGAAGATATCGTAACATTGTGTAGCAATCAAAGTTTCTTTCATGACAGGCGAGGCGTTGGTTCTGTAATATGATTATTTTTCATTTAATGATACTAACATGTAATATGTTTTGAGTATTTTCACATTTATAGCATTCAAATTATATTAGTATAGTGAGATCTGGTGTTCTATGCTGACGTTAAGCCAATATTCCCTGAGCATGAAACCATACTGCACTAATTTAGATGCATTCATAAATAGTTTAGACAGGGAGTCAAACTGTTATAAATTAAAATTGGTAAAAATTCCATAGCCTATATTTCGAGGCAAGATCAAGCTCGTCCTTTCAATCAACTCGGAGAAACTAAAGTGTGTAGTTTTGAGTACGCATTATGCATCGTACCTAAAAGACGATTATCTAAACATCATAGCGTTAAAACTAATCATAGGTTGTGAAAAGTACGCGTAGGCTCATCATCAAAAAGAAGGCATGTACCATGGTGGCAGTACGCTAGAAAGAGGAATGGTCCGCGATTCAAAATTAAATGGATACACTATATAGAAACTCCTTTATGACTTACAAAATATAAGATTGCGATTTTGTCCTGGATAAATGAAACTTTGTATATGGCATCACTAATACGAAATTGCCACATCTGCTCCAAGTAAAGAACAATTGCACTTGAATTTTAACATAACACAAGAAGCAATAATTTTGAAATTAGTTTTTTACAGTAGCAGATGCTGATGCTCCTAGATTTATCACATTTTACGTACCAAAAAGGCTTTAAAAGGCACAGATGACGCAGAATGCAATCCTTCTGAAAGAATAAATGTGTCACAAAAGCATAGTTTATTACACCTTAATGGACTACTGGACAGTTTTACGTTGATGTAGAATGAATCACCAATATGATGTATTTTTAGGAAGCTCATTTGGTAAAGAGGCTTCATTACAGGTCGTTTCTGAAATAGAACCCAATAATACAAGCACCGTAAAAACTAGCATCTTGGACAACCGCTCGTTTATCGGATTGTGCAGTAGCGTTAAACATGCTTTATATAGTAACTGGAAAGTTGTCCGTCTGTGTAATCTAAGAAGTCACAATCACAATCAATGGAACAAGTTTATATGCGCCTTCATAAATGGTATGATGAGTTTGATAACTAGAGGAATTCGTGGAAGACCGAGTCTGGTTGTATCTGGGTTGAGAACGTGTAAATTATACGGTGAAAATAAAACAAGGTCACCACAGTTCAAACTGAAACCTTCTAAATGAATTTCTAAAATCAAGTATAAATACCCTGTCTTCTCATTCAGATGGGTGACTGAAATTTCCATTGCACCTCTCAATATATATATATATATATATATATATATATATATATATATATATATATATATATATATATATATATATCTGTGTGTGTGTGTGTGTGTGTGTGATTTCATTTGTTTGTTAGTTTCATTATATGATAGGGATGATGGTATTGGACTTTACCTTGTTCAAAGTAAAGTTTATTTTACTCCTGTCCTCAATCATTCATTTAGGTTTTGTAAAGAAATGTGTATCTCATTCCGAGTATAACACTTTTGGAAATTTCGCATTCAATTCCAGGTTTATATGCTGTTTGCCACATTTTAAGTTATAAGCTTGGTAACAGATCTACTAATTATAACTAAGATTTAATTTTATAAACATTTGTGGCCTTCGAGAATGAAGTAGGTAATAATTTTGTTCAGAACATCCATATTGTGACCTGAGGTCAAAGTAGAAACATAATCTTGTTTATCATGAAATCATTACGTCCAGCTGCAAGACCTGACATAACCGGTTGTATTATTGTTGTGTCCGGTATTTCATTTGCGCTGGAATTTGTTTATTTAAATTATTCAATCCAATGTAATCTTCTCTGGAAATACAAAGTGGTCACACACAAAAAATATTCTTGGGAAAACGTTAGAGTTAGATTTAAATTTCTAGTGAAAATTAAAAAGATATATTCTTGGAATTTATTTTTGTGATTCAACTTTATTTTGTGTCACACTTTATTTTGTGTCACATTACTACGACACAGATCATGACAGCTTTTGTATTTATTCTGGAATACCACTACAGTTTATTCAGAACCGAATTCATGATGGGTTGTCAGAAATTCAAGGTTTATTTGGGATTTAATTCGTAATACCGCAAGTTCTATTTACATATTACGCTCTGTATTTAGGAAAATAGTTCTGATCACCCTAGGAAAAGATATGTTTGCACATGTTTCCGTATGGTGAAAATGAATTCATACAATATGATATTAACATTTACGAAAACGTTCTTGTTTAGATGGTCATTTATGACGGTCAGTGCAATGTCCATGTAATCGTAGCCATGGTATAAAAAAACGTACAACAATTTTCGGATTTGCTAGTAAGATTTTTGTACATGTTGCTTTTCTGCCTAAGTATCAATTGTATTATGTGTTCAACCCCACATGATAGAGTGGATAAACGTTAGATGCTATTAAATATGTCCCATTATTTTGTTTCGCATGCTATGGTACATATGTGAGTGCTACTTGGATTGCTCTTGTTTTTATCATGTGTTTGCATGTCTAGCTACAATTATCCCCACACGGTTCGACTATTAAATTATCTCTACAAATTTCGACTATCAAACTATCTCCACACGGTTAGAATGATCCTTTTGCTGTTAAGTTTAGAATTTACTCTCTCTCTCTCTCTCTCTCTCTCTCTCTCTCTCTCTCTCTCTCTCTCTCTCTCTCTCTCTCTCTCTCTCTGTGGTAAAGAGGTGTTATTCTGTGATTCAATCTACTTCAGGGAAAATTAGTACTCTTACAAAACAGCGTTCTTTTCTAGACATAGCAGCGTCAAACCCTGGCGTAATTCCTCCTAGAAGTCATAAGTTTACCGAAAATTTCAAAAGACAACTGTACAGTTTCAGTTGTAAAGTAGAACGCCCGACGTGTCCGTTGTATACATATTTTTTTACTCTTACCGATGCAAGACCATATATAAAACAACCTGCCCCCTATATATAACCCGCAAATTTGCATGGTTTCTCTTCGTCAGGTTTCCGTACGGCCAGCAGTTCACACCGTGGAAACAATACAGCTATCCCTTCCTACAGGAAACTATTTGAACAACGCCACCTTAAGCTAGTCAATTTATGTTTTCCAGACACATATCGCCAATACAACTGCACAACTGCACAACATTTGCCTCCATAGTGACATAAACGATATCTGCAGAGTCCCTTCGTATTTATTCCTTTGTGCAATGTACCGATTTCCTACCAAAAACATTGCTACTGCAGTCACACAACCAATGTACACCACTAGATTTTAATAGAGACTTTGTTATTCCAGGGACATTCAATCGGGTTTGGCCTTAATTCACTACTAGTGAATCTGTTTTTCAGAAATAGTTTTAAGTTACGTGACTTCAGCAGAAATGGAAACTAAATAAAAATAATAGTACAATATCTCCTTTTGAAAACGAATACTTTGAAAGCGCAACCAAATAACTTCAGAAACGTTGCATGCGAATTCCTTTTATGCTCTCCACATTTTGTTCTTCAAAAACAACACCTGTATTTTAAGAAACACATCTTTAAATAGTTCTTGACCGTGTCTGTTAATATGTTGCTCTCAGTTTTTATTTTAAAGATTGTTGAAAAATCAATTGATCTATGTTAAAATGTTACCGAGGATTTTATTTAAAAGATTGTTAAAAAATCAATTGATCTATGTTAAAATTTTACCGAGGATTTTATTTAAAAGATTGTTGAAAAATCAATTGATCTATGTTAAAATGTTACCGAGGATTTTGCAAATGTTCGGATTATTAGTGTAAATAAAAAAATTTTTTTTTGTTTCTTGAAACAATTTCAGAACATCGATCCTTGAGGCTTCTAAGGATTAATTATCTTTCCCGTATCATGAGTAGCTTTCTCATATCGCTTTTGGAACTGATTTTAAACATTCACAATTTTAGAAGTTTAAATATTTATTTCAAAGTCTCTTTCAAATGAATTTTTTTAGGGACATTATGTCGAAGAATATAGTTTTGATGTCGACACAAATGTATATTGTTTCGATGCGCCAACGCTTGAAGATTGTTTCCATGGTTTTGTTTTGAAACATACCGAGAAACTCTAAGCCTAATATAAGGTAAAATAAAATAATAAAAATATTTCTGATGGACGAAATAAATCATAGTGATACAAAAATTTGTTGTTGATGCTGTTGTAAGGATTAATGCTATTTTCGAGCACAAGATAGGCTATACATGGCGGACAGTATAACTGATTGGAGAGAAAACCCGGAAAAATCCCCAGAAATAACCACCGACCCAAAAGAAGTTACTCCATGCGTTCTCTCAGACCCACATTATCCGAACGTAGACAAGGTAAGAAAGCAATTATCATTAATGGTGAAAGCTTTAGACCACTCGGCCACTCGACGCCCCTACAAGAACAGAATATAATATGAATTCAGTTATAATCAGGCTGTCGAATAAATACAGTACCACGAAAGTCCTCAACACATGTTTGTCGAGGCATGTTTGTACCTGGATCTTTAAAATAAAAGAAATACCTTATCCACAACAAAATAATTATAGAACAGTTTGTACATCTGACACCACTTTTACAAGCAGGGAAATCTCTCAAAGCTCAAATCTTCGCTTCAAGACTCCACCAAAACTCTGGTCATATGTAAAACCAATGAGTATATATCGCAACAAACTCTGCCTAATTTTGACGGTTACACATTTCCCCACATAATGGGAAATAAAACAATGTGAGAAAACATGGCTAACAAGACCCAATTACAAGTACCTAGACTACAAAACTATAAAACCGCATTGGGCACACGGCTTGAAAACATACTGGTACCACGAGCAAGAAACGATAGAAGAATTCAGTATTAAGGCAATATAATTTAATTATTCAAACACGTTTAAGGAATGAATCATGAATTCAAACCACGTGTTATATTACGAAACAGCGTTCATCACTGAAAAAAATCACATGGACATTAGCTCGAAACCAAATAACTAAACACTTAATATGCACAGTTGCACCTTCGGATAGCTTTATAAACATGAACGATATTTTAAAAATGCTGTTCTTTGGGAAATACATACTACTTAAAGAAGGTCATGAATTTGCAAAGATCATACTGGGAGTAAAACAATCTAACAGATGATCCGTTTTGGACCACCTTTCTTCCACGGACTAAGATAGTTATGATACCATCCTGACTGTCATAGTCCACAGTCATATCCTGATCCTCGAATCCAGAAGAGCAAAGGAAAGGTATTAGCCCCGCAGCCAATACACTCTCTGACAAAGCGGCTTCCATATAGAGGAGTACATATGATTAATTACATTATTAATTAAATGATTATATTAAAACGATTAACTAGTCTACCGTTTCTTAATCGCATGCCTAAGTTTGCAATGCACTGGTTAAGCTCTATTGCTTATGACCATACCGTATAGCAAACAAAATTACCGATAACTTTATTTCGGACAGTGAAACAAAGATGGCTCAATTGGAACAAAACGCGGACTGGTATACATGACATAGGATAGCCGTAAAGCATATTTTAAATGGTGTAAGGATTGTTTTGTGTTATTAGCATGTGAAGTGTCTTTCAAATGAATTGTCTTAAGTTAGTCTTCTGTTATATCTTTGCTACGTTTATCCGAATGAGTATAGATATAGCTACATAGTAAATGTTTGCTTAAATATGTAAACGTGGGTGGGAGGCTATGCTTCTCAGTGAATATCTGCATAAAATATATTAACGTATATATTTTTCTTTTGATCTAGCTCAGTTAAAAATGACTTTTATTCAGTCGTGTTTGTGTAAAGATCAATGCGTTTTGTTAGAATTACTCGTTTTTGTAAAAATGAGGCTCTTTAACACCCAATAGAGGAGTAGAGTAGCAACATTATTCAAACCGATATAGAGAAAGATAGCACCAAATCATTCTAAAATATTAAACAGAGGAAGAGAAGGAAATGAAACGATAACAAAGAAACAAGTTTAAAAAACAGAGGTTTTATAAATATTGTTGTTCAATATTTACAATTTGTCCAATTCTGTAATGTTTCGGCTGAATTTTTGCCATGATAGCATGCTCTTAGAAACAAATGGTTAATTTAGCCTTCGTCGTTTTCTGGGCTTATTTCAAAAAATAGTACTTCGATTGTGGAACCAATACCAACGTATTAGATTTCAGAAAACCAGCTATCTGATTTATTCACTATTTATTCATAGAAATGTGAAATTGAAAATATATATAATTGACCTTATTCAGAAGCGATTCCTGCAATACATTCGAAAGCAAGACTTTGTGTTAAATTATTCGATGAGGACGTGGATTTTTTGCTGCAGATTGTCACATTTAGTCTAAGTTCTATGTTCCCGTACAGACATGTAATCTTCGTCAGAAAAAGTTTATTTTTTATATTTGTAACGGTTAAGCTAATGCTTGTTTCTGAAGAGAACTCATAAGAGTTGCTTTGTAAATATTTTCAGACACTCCAAATGTATTCCACAAATTAACCCGAAGATAAACAAGTCGCTACAGACATATTACTATTGTTCAAGAGAAAACCACGAACTAATTGCTTTCTTTGCCACCATGCCCGTTTTGTTAGGCGGTTGACAACGGTCTTTATATGCCACCAGACCCTTTTCATTACCTGATCACATGCCACCATACCCAAATCATTACACGGTTGACAACGGCGTTTATCTGCCACCAGACCCATTGTATTACATTGTGACAACGACGTTTATCTGCCACCAAGCCCATTTGTACTACACGATTGACAACGACGTTTTCTGCCACCAAACCCATTGTATTACACGGTTTACAACGACATTTATTTTCCACCAAGCCCATTGTAATTCATGGTCGACAACGACGTTTATCTGCCACCAAGCCCATTGTATTATACGGTGGACAACGACTTTTATCTGCCACCAAACCCATTGTATTACACGGTTGACATCGACTCTTATCTGCCACCAAGCCCATTGTATTACACGGTTGACAACGACGTTTGTCAGTCACCAAATCCATTGTATTACACGGTTGACAACGACGTTTGTCAGTCACCAAATCCATTGTATTACACGGTTGACAACGACTTTAATCTGCCACCAAGCCCATTGTATTACACGGTTGACAACGACTGTTAATCTGCCACTAGGACCATTTATTTACTTGTCGACAGAAAGTTTATATCTATAATTTCAGAATATGAACTTAATAAACATATATGGACCATCGAGACGGAAAGACGTAGTTTGACTGAATAGGATTTTATATAACTGTCAATTTGACCTCCCAATTTTTTAAAATATATTTCTTTCAAAGTTTCCGAGGGTTTGGTTACAGGAAGCACCTTTAAATTTCACCAAGCCATGCTTAAAAATATGAATGTATCATAGGAAGGAAAATTTATATTTCAACTACGTGTTAATGTAGTTATAGCTATTCGCTGTGAACAGATCCATGAAAATACGAGCGTTGGGGATTTTCTATTGCGTCATTCGACGATACTTAACTTTTATTGCACGTTAATTTCCATACGCCAGTAGGTAAATGCATGAGAATTCAGTCTGAACAAGAGGGTAGTAGGTTGGTAGTGCGCTACTTTCTTTATAAAATTAATCTTTCCTCTTTAAATATAGTTTGGTCTTATATTGATTTAATCAATGTGAACAATTAGCTTAACAATTTGCAAATGTGAATGTAAATAAAAAAAAAACATGGCACCTAAAAACACACACAGATATATATATATATATATATATATATATATATATATATATATATATATATATATATATATATATATATATATATGTAGGTATGTAGGTTGGTAGGTAGGTAGGTAGAGATATATATTTATATATATGTGTGTGTATATATGTATAAATATATATTCGTTCTAAAGTTTTCCAGTTCAAATCAAATTTGACTTTAGCTTAACGTCCGACGCTTTACCTTCAAACTCCATCGACCAAACATGTTAAAAAATTTAAAGGCTAACGGAACCTATATTATCTAAGGATCTATTTAAACTGAGGTTATGAAGACCCGTGCATTTCGTACAGAATACACCTTTAACGAATACATCTTTAACGAATACATCTTTAACGAATACATCTTTAACGATTTGAGAAAGAAACTTCGAATCTTTAAATATAAAACATTTCCGCAAATTGATGATGTGAGCAGTTTTTAAATATGCATCCATCGTTAGTGATATGTGTCTATGTAATTTGCGGAATATATGAATACTGAAAATTCGTATATGTGTAATATACGGAGTACTAGATTACTGAAAAGTATGCATACATGTGTAACATTTGGAGTACATGAAAAAGTAAAGAATATCGGACATGTCTGAGTTAAGATTCAAGCTTTAAAATTTCAAAGAATTCAAAGAAAAATGTGAAAGGTTCAAAACGTTCAACATTTATAATTATAAAAGTTTAAAGAGTTCAATGGCTTACAAATAGAAGCTACAAGAAACACTAACATATTTAAACGGCAGTGTTTCTGTATAAAGTTGAATTTACCTCACCTTCATAGTCTAGGTACTAAACCAATCAGAAAACAAGATAATTGAAACTAACTGAAACATTAACGCTTTGAAGACATTATCTTGGAAGACAAACTGTTCATATGATATATTTTGTTTCATTCATCTATAAGATCTATTTTGCTATAAGTCACCTGAAACTATGACAACATCTGAGAAAATCTCCAAAATATTGCTGCCTTACAGCTCGCTTAGGTGCTTGCATTTATACCTTTTGGATCTTCAAAGACTTTCAATGAATATTTATTATATATATATATATATATATATATATATATATATATATATATATATATATATATATATATATATATGAAGTTAAATTTATTTCTCGGTGTAATTTTTAAATTACGATTTAGCACCCCTAAAAATCGTGAAATAATTCCAACGTTTTGAGAAACAAAAAGCGGTTGATAAGTCGTGATATATGTATGGTACAAACTGCTCAACCGGATGCAGACCAAACAGTGGCAGTAATTATTGCAAATGGAATTACCTAATAAACAATGCTTGTCAGGTTTGTATGCAAAGATTAATGTGATGGATTTTAGACGAGTATCTTTGTAGCACCAGACTTAAACGTATACATTACAAACTGTGCTCAGTGGTTTATTTCGCTTTACGGCACTATTAAGAGAATGTTGTAGCGATCATTCATGCTTTCAAACAAAAGTTATTATGACAGATATTTGGCACAAATACTGGAGTTTGATATAGGTTCCGAACCACTCTACTATGTACCAGATTGCTAACAAACGAATGAGGTCCAGAATCTCACAAATATTGAAACAGATGGAATATAAGAGAAGAAAGGGATTTGATATGCAAAGGAGAGAGAGAGAGAGAGAGAGAGAGAGAGAGAGAGAGAGAGAGAGAGAGAGAGAGAGAGAGAGAGAGAAGTGTCCGGTTTACAGCCATGAGTCCAATTAACTGAACAAAGGTTAAAGAACTAACTATATGCTTTAAAAACCGACAAGAAGAAGTTATATTCGAATTACAACTGGTAAAGTTAAAGAACAACTTAAAAAACGAAATAAAAATGTCATGAATGATTTTTTACTACAAAACTTAATGACGTCAATTCTGAATAATCATTGCATGCACTATTACGCTATAACCAAAATCTGATCCCAACACCATTTTACCACAAACAAATAATTGCCAATACAAATACTGTACACCATAACCGATTAATTGCTAACAATAGTACATCCCAGCCAAAACATTGCCAGCAACCATTAGATCATAGCCAAATAATTGCCAACACTATTACAAACAAAATAGATTGTTTTAACCAAGGTGGTCAGAATAAGGAGCACGTGGCATATGAATATTTAATTTGTATTGGATGTCATCAGTACAAACAAGGATAAAGAACACAGTGAGTTATACACCTAAATCCGAATACACTTTTTATCCCATGCAACCCATAGACATTTAACCTTAACAAACTTTAGAGATTGTTCCATATTTAATTGTGGTAGTAGGTAGTTTTCATCTTGCTTCCGGTGGCGATACTAATATGGAAGAAAACACAATTTGGATGCTTGTCACGGATATACTGCATATCAAGGATGACCAAATGTAATACTGAAAATGTGAATATTCCAGGTTTAATATTCATTTATTATTATAACCTCTTATAAATTAACGTTAAATTATAATTAGGAATTATCAAATGACAAATAACAACAAGAATCAGATAATGCATGCAACGAGAATCAGGTAAGGCATACAACGAAAATCAGATAATGCATACAACGAGAATCAGATAATGCATAAAACACTGGTGCTCAATTAATTTGCAGTGCATGGAACATAGTTTAGAATCGAATCTGGCTTTCCAATTCGAAGGCTACAAACTAGAAACAAATTGTTTACCATACGGCACAATTACTTCAGAATCATTTATACAGTCACTGAATTATCAGAGATAATCTGTTGTAACGAGATCTCAGCAGGATAACGGTTATGCTGCGTTTTAAACAGTAAAACATTTATAACATTTCGTATACTAGTAAATATAATTAGTCATTGCCAGATTAAACATTTAATTTTACACCGAAGATCAACAGATCGTTTGATTATAAAGTTTTATATAAATTCATATTCACGAGTCGGCACCTTCTGGATCAAATCCGCAACTATTACAAGAAACTGTCTCCGAACCAAAATAAACATGTCAAGTACACGTATGCGTATTTCCTATATCATACTAAATCTGTGGCGATGGGAATATACTATTAAATATTCCAGAACATTATAATGTATAGCACGGAGGATTCCCGTGCCATAATACTCTGTGGAAAAGAGAGAGGAATTAATGACAAATAATCTTACCCCGTAGTGATGTGTTTCAAGCCATAGTAATGTACGTTAAGAGGGACTCCCACCCAATATTATTTTGTGGCAAAGAGGATTTAATATTAAATATTCCAACTCAATGATAATGTCTGGTAAGGAGCATTCCCACGCCATACTATTGTTCTTACAAGACTGATTTAACCTCTAATATTCTCACACCATATTAATGTATGGCTAGGAGAATTTAATGTTAAATATACCCACACATGACAAGGAGTATTTAATATTAGATAATCTCACAACATACTGACGTATGGCAAGGAGGATTTAATGTTAAATATACCCACACATGACAAGGAGTATTTAATATTAGATAATCTCACAACATACTGACGTATGGCAAGGAGGATTTAATGTTAAATATACCCACACATGACAAGGAGTATTTAATATTAGATAATCCCACACCATACTAACGTATGGCAAGGAGGATTTAATGTTAAATATACCCACACATGACAAGGAGTATTTAATATTAGATAATCCCACACCATACTAACGTATGGCAAGGAGGATTTAATGTTAAATATTCCCATACCATTCGATTGTTTTAGCAAGAAGGATTTAACGTTAAGTATAATAACACCATACTAATGAATGTCAAGGAGGATCGAACTGTAAACAATCCCACTGCATAATGTGTGACAAGGAGGATTCTCATACCATGACGAGGTTATAATGATAAATATGGCTCATGGTTTGTTTGTGTTTTAGTTTTGGATGTTTATCGTTATTTTTTATGTCGTATCACTACAATGTCTGTGGTGTGGTAAAATGATATCTAGCACTTCTTGGACATCATGTCACCGACATGTAACATCATTTCACAGACATATGGCATCATGTCCCACACAATCACATTATCCTGACATCAGAACGACCAGTCCTAACACTAACCTCTTAATGCTGAGCGTAATGCGAAGCAGCGTCTTGTACCATTTTTTAAAAAAAATTCTTTGGATTGACTTAGTTGGGGTTCGAACCGAGACGGATGCTCTAACCACTTAGGGCACCGAAATCTTAGGGGTTCGTTAAAGCACGGAGTATAATATAAATATTTCCTTGTACCAAATAAACTTATATGTAATAAGTAAAGTCCCACGTTGCGATGGCATAGAAGTTACTAACAAATCCAAGGACATTGTATACTAGTTTACGTTAAACACGAAACAAATACATATGAGTCAGTGGATAAACAAGAAATTCTGCCGTCCCTCCCCGCCCCCCCCCCCCCGTACACTTAATTATATTGACTCAAATTAATAAGCATTAAATAATGGGAATTGAATGCCCCACTATAACTCCTGACCGAAACTCTCACCCACCCGGAAGTTGTCCGGTGTATCTGAGAGGTTGTGATACCTGTAATATAAGTGATGAGGTTGTGATACCTGTAATATACGTGATTCAGTCGGCACATGAATGGTGTGTTGATATTTTGATGTAAGATAAAAGAAACAAAATTCCAATACAAAATATGAATTTACAAATAAACAGATTCTATATACTCTGCTTTAAAATATACAGCAACACTAAGAATGGAGTGGCAACATTATCGACCCATAATGCTACATTACAGACCTTTAACGTTAAATTAGAGACCTTTAATATTTGTCACACAAGTTGCTTCCAAAAACGAAACTAGAAGTTTCTAGTCATATAGAATATCGTAGTTGGCATTCGTTGTGACAGTAAAAAGTAAAATAAAGTTTAAAGATACAATGCTATGTAATCTTATCTCAATGATTCGATTCTTTTTGCCCTGTAAAAATATAATTTTTGTATGCCATGCTATGTAATCTTATCTCAATGATTCGATTCTTTTTGCCCTGTAAAAATATAATTTTTGTATGCCATGCTATGTAATCTTATCTCAATGATTCGATTCTTTTTAATGCCAACAAAAAGTAACGTCGTATGTTTCAGTTCTTTTATTTCTGTTGGAGTTAAAGTTATGAATTATGTAGCATTTCATCTTCGTGACAATAGGCAAAAAATATTTTAATGTGTTCGTGGTCTTCTCATGACCAGCATTTATTGCATCGACTGGCTGTCATAATCACTGGAATAAATTTGCATATATATATATATATATATATATATATATACGACTGGCAGTCATAATCATTGGAATAAATTTGCATATATATATATATATATATATATATATATATATATATATATATATATATATATATATACGTTATTGTGCCTTTATCTGGAGAGCGATGGGCACCTTTTTATGATGTGACGAAATGAAGACAACTAAAAAAATTATGTTACTGTCTGAAAAGTTTATGAATACGGAAACAATTACTACTAGCATATGCCCTAAATACGAACATTAACACGTGACAAATGACTCAATTGTGTATAAATAGCCCAATGGTAACAAAGATTTATATGTGACTATAAATAATCTGATGCTATCAAGGATTCATATATGAGTATAACAAACATAATGATAACAAGGACACACTTTTTATTATAAATAACCTGACGATAACAAAGACTCAGCCTAAGTGTAAATAACCTGATGATAACGAATACTCAGCTATGAGTATAAATAACCTGATGATAACGAATACTCAACTATGAGTATAAACAACCTAATGATAACATATCATGGTTCCAGTGAATTATACATTTCTAATCCAGAACAGTACACATGACATACCTCCTTCAGATCAGAGAACAGCTTGCAAAGATTCTAATCTTTAAATGTGGATGAAAATGTATTTTTCACAATTTAAACTATATAAGCGAATACGATAGGATAAATTACATTATATCACTTGCCTCACACTGTTAATCCTAATACTTGATACAGTAATGTATTACAATCTCCCCAATGCATAACTGTATTGGTGGTTTGTTTTTTAAATCATCACTGAAGTAATATAGATATATTTTATCTTTGAAAACAAGTCACACTCTGGAGTTAGACCATGGGAACACAAGCTTCATTGTCTTGGATATGAATATGTGTTTGTGCTGTAGATTTTGTTATGTGGCTTTAACAATAATAGTCATATCACTACCATATCCGCGGTGTGGCAGTGTGTTGTGATGTCTTTCAATGGGGAATCATTCTGCAGATATATAGCATCATGAACCACCCACTCAAATTATCCTGACACGATGTCGAGAAGTGATACTTCTAACCTCTTAATTCAGAGCTGCTAGTATCATTTTTTAAATTTGACTTTGGTATCGTTTGGACATGGTTCAAAACCGACACTTCCCGTATCGAAGACCGAGGCTCTAACCCTTAGGCCATTGGATCGGTGCATATAACAAAAAACATACCAACAAGTAGCACAAGCTATCGAGGAATTAAAATCATATGAACCAGGCGGCTGAAAAAAATGATACAACATTAAAATATATTACGTAAAAGTCATTTAGTCTTGTTTATTCATTAGATCTCGATTTTAATATATGATATATTATTGTTACACGCACAGGGGTATTACTTGACCGAGCGGTGTCAAACCCTGAGCGCGAATCCCGCTGCAAGTCATATGTTTCCCTAATTTCCAAAGACTTCCATACAATTTGAGTTGTAGATTAGAATGCCAGACGCGTTTGTTTTTATATACTAAATTTTACTCAAATCAATACAATCCCACAGATAAAACAACTTGCCAAAAGTCCATCAACCGCACATTCGCATGGTTTTGCTTCATCATCATCAGATTGTCCGTACCGCCAGCCGGTTATGCCATAGAAAATACACTTTATTCTGGACTAAACAGCGATCACGTGATCACCAGTCCACCCGATTATGCTATGATGGACTCTCATTAAGTGTTATAAATGACCACTCCATGGCTCTCCATACTGCATTGTACTCAAGACTAAACGAAATGGGTCTACATTCATCATAACATAAATGTAAACGGATGCGAAAAATGAAACGTTGTGTCAAAGCTGGCCGCCGCAGAAAGGAAGAATTCCAGTTATCTCCCTTTCTCCTGTACCGGATAAACAATTTAAAATTCGGTCGTTAAGTTAGATAATCTGGTGAAAATCCATATTAAATCGCCCAACGTTGTGTCGACTATCCCAGACATACCAATGCGTATTGTATTATTCAACGCAAAATCAGTAGGACCACCGGAAAAGCGCAATGAAATAGTTAATTTTATCAATGATTAGAATATATACGTCATCTTCCTGACAGAAACATGGCTAAAAACATCAGGCGTGAGCCCAAGTGTGCGGATCTTACATCTCACCGTTTACTACAGTCCCCCCCCCCCCTTCAATCTCTAGGAAGTGGAATTGCCGTCATCACAAAGAATTCCATGCTAATATGTCTTAAACATAACACAACCCTCAATTCCTCCCACACATCGTTTGAACTAGTCCCCAAAACACATTGTTGTCCCTTTACAGCACTTCTCATAGTTGAAAAAAAACAAGCGGACTGAATCTCACTTTTGGAGCAGTTTCCGATTCTCCTGGATTATGGGCATTGGATAGGTGGCAACCTGAATATTCTTGGAGATCTAAAATGTCACATTTCCCCGGAAACCCATAAATATGAACACTCCTAGATTCCATTGAAATTTTCAACCTTAAACAGTCAGTTAACCAACCCACCCATAAACATGGTCACATTTTAGACTGGATTTTTCATAGACCTGATGATAATATTATACGGTCCACCATCACCTCTGTATTATATACCATCTGGACGTATCAGTCAATAACTCTCCACCTGTATTTGCTACTAAGAGAACACTACACTACGTATGATAAATAGAACGAAACTAATTCATGACATCCAAGCAAACCTAACAACATGCTTACATCCTACAGGAGAACAACTCGACAACTGCTTGCGTTCATTGCTTGGAAAGCATGCCCCGGCCATCAATTGCAGAGTATCAATTCAAAAGTGTTCTCTGTTATATACCAGTGTTAGGAACCAGCTTTGCATTGCTTAAAGAGACCGCCGTAAAGTGGAGATTTTTGGGCTTTCCGTCAGGCTCACTATTCTTGAACATATCTATGAAGACGCTAGGAAGAACGTCACAAACATTATCCATTTAGCCAAATCATCACACTACAGTACAAAGACCATGGAGAGTTTCCAGATTCAAAGAGCTCTTCTATATTACAAACAAACGAATGTCACGGAATAAACGTACACCACTTACAACAACCTTGTCTCCAATATACCTTCCGGACCTGTTTGCAAATTTCTTACGTGACAAGGTACAAACCATTAGAGATAAGCTTGACTACACAATTTCAACTGACTCGTCGTCACCATACAATTGGATACAGAATTTCAGCGACAACAGTTAGCAGCGTTTGAACCTGTCTCTATGGATTTAATATGGACAGTTGTAATGAAGAGTGCACCAAAGTCATGTAAACTTGAAGAAATTCCAACATCACTGCTGCTTCAGTGCTTAAATCCAATATTGCCTTCACTAACGGATGTTATTTATACATCATTTTCAACGGATAATTGCCATCATTTTTCAAAACTGCCATTGTTAAACCTCTGCAGAAGAGACTAACACTCGACCATAACGATTTAAAAACTATCTCTCCTTCATATCAAACATCTTAGAAGAAGTTTTTCTAACCCAACTTGTATCTCATCTGAATTCAAACAGTCTTTTTAACAATGTAAAGTAATTAATGACATTCTCGCTGCTTTGGATAGCGGAAAGATTACAGTGCTCACCCTCCTTGATTTGTCTGCATCATTTGACACAATAGACCATGAGAAATTATTTCACCGTCTCCAGCATGTATTATATTTGACATTCACAATACAGCCTTACTTTGGTTTAAGTCAACAGTACACAAATTGTATCTGCAAATGGAATACACACCAGCCTTGTTGATCTATGCTGTGGCATTCCAATGGGGTCTGTTCTTGGGCCTGTTCGCTTCATTATATACACTCAGCCGCTCTCAAGTGTCATAGATCACCATCCAGTGCCTCACCAATTGTACGCTGATGACACCCACATATTCAAATCTAGTCACTCAACTGAATTTGGTGTAATCATCCAAGCAGTAGAGCTGTGTATTTATGATGTGAAGTAATAGATGAAATATAACAAACTGCAGATAAATGACGATAAGACTGAAGCCATTCTGATCACAAGACCAACATGAAGCTCACATAGTCAGTACGAAACCTACGTGTTACTCTACACAGTACTCTCACATTGCAGCAACAAGGCTGCATATCTTGATCTGAGACGCATCAACTTCATTGTAAAATATCTTTCAGTTGATGCCACTAAAACACGTGTGTGTTCATTAGTAATCTAAAGACTAGACTACTATGGTTGTCTCAATATCCACTTCAGAAACTTCAAGGAATTCAAAATACAGCTGCTCAGATAATCCTTCACGCTGCTCTGTACTCTACACTGACTAACTATTCGATCCAGAAACAAACACAAAAGTTGTTCTATGTGCTACATTTCACTGACTGATTCCTGTCCAACATGCCTATCTGGCTTCACCGATGTATATACACCAGAAAGATGCTTACACTCCTCTTCTGACAATCGTATACTCATTATTCCCAGTATGAAAACGAAGCCATATGGACAACGTTCTTTTGCATACCAGGGTCAGCAACGTGGAATCAATTACCCATTGAAATTAGACACAAAAACAGGGTGATCCCTTTCAAGAGTGCTCTTAAAACTCACCTTTTCCGACTGAAAGAACAAACGTAAAGACCTAATAATGTTTAGTACCTGAAATATTTCCAGGATTTTATTTATTTTCTAGTTTCATGGTGTTATGTTTCGTTTTGTTTTATTCGTAGTCATATATTTATAGATGTTGTAAAGCGCTTAGAGCTTCTACATATTAGACGCAATACAAAGTCCTCATTCTTCTTCTTCTTCTTCTTCTTATCATTATTAGTATTATCATATTATTATTATTATTATTATTATTATTATTATTATTATTATTATTAGTAGTAGTAGTAGTAGTAGTAGTAGTAGTATTATCATATTATTATTATTATTATTATTATTATTATTATTATTATTAGTGTTATCATATTAATATTATTATTATTATTATTATATTATTATTATTATTATTATCATATTATTATTATTATTATTATTATCATTATTATTATTATTAGTGTTATCATATTATTATTATTATTATTATTATTATTATTATTATTATTATTAAATCAAAGATTACCCAAGAACTGTCATATTTTCCTTTAAGATATATTTTATTATCTTACTTTGCGTCTATAATTTTTTGTGAGGGTTGGGGAGTTTTGTTCATTTATTGTTTCTTGTTTTTATAAAGCTCTTCACATTGTGTGGAGAAAATAAATATTTTTTTTTTCTCCAAAACTGGCAAAAAATGTTAATGTAAAAATGGACATATACAGTTTGAAAACGTCAAGTGTGAAACTCAGAGACATAAAATCAGATTCGTTCGTGTATACATTTGGTGTTACACAAGAAGGAACATTGTCTCGATTATCGTTTGGTATGTTTCTTAATTTGTTAGGGTACTTTTCAGTACAGAATAATATTCATAGCATTAAGCCTTGTCAGGAGGAGTTCAAGGTGTTGTTATATTATGTTCCTATGACACAATAACATTAGCAGACTCCACTACCAGAACACAAAAGGAGTTGGACCATTGTTATAGCAGTATTGAGTTTTATCGATTCGCGAACCAAATATGGTAGAAAATATTTCACAAATATTGCAATTTACTTGAAGACCTCTTTGGTAGATTAGATTCGTATCATTATCTCTAAAACAAAAACCTAACTTTTTCAATATTTCAGACCTATCAAACATCTATTTGGGTATGCGAACATTCCTATTTGGAGTGTAAAAAAGATCATTTTCAATCAATTTGTCAGATTGCGATTTCCCATATGTATTTGTTTTGATTTATTATTTGCATCATATTTACACTCCTCGATAGCATATTTATAATTAATTAAACTGACCCATGCAGCGTAACTCAGATATCGCGTATTGGCTTTCATCGACATAGAACAATCTGAAAGCAATGTTAAACATTTAGCAAAATTGGAAAAGTGTAATTTCACCACAATCCATTTTCTCATCACATGACCACAGTGCGGCGTGATGATATATTGGTGTGTAACTGATAAAACTGATAGGAAATGAATACAATAAGCTTTTGATGATCATCCGGCGATTATTTTATTTTTTTATGTTAGATTTAGCACAGATGTTAATTTATCGTTTTAGACACCAATGAATAAACAGCTCAAACTGTGTAAAAGTGATTAGAAAGGTGTTATCTTCTTTTACATCTAATATCCATGGAGACTAATGTCAACATTCAATGCCTCTCTAGATATATGTAAATTCACTTACAATACACTACAATTCAACTGATTAGAAACACATGTAAACCAGTGTTTCATATATTTTATACCGTTCTAGCAAATTTAATGAAATGACAATGTGTAAAGCTTTAAAGCAAGTATGAAATATTACTCACCTACAACGACCATGAAGATGGAGTGTATATTTTTTAATTCATTTCTGAGAGAACACTGCAGTGTGTGTGTGTGTGTCTGTGTGTGTGTGTGTTTGTGTGTGTGTGTGTGTGTGTAAACGACTTGGTAATTCATATTGATAATTGCCGATAATCTTCTAATGCTAATCTAGTTGTTTTCTATTTTGTTTTGTAAAGGTTAGATTGTCCCCCTCTGGCACAGTTTAAAGCATCTGCAAAATGAGATAATTACTTTTCAGTAATTAGGGTATTAGCCTAATGACAAATTTTGCCAAAATTATGCGATAATTATAAATATTTTGAACAGTAATTAGGGTATTAATATAATGACAAATTTTGCCAAAAGTATGCGATAATTATAAATATTTTGAACAGTAATTAGGGTATTAATATAATGACAAATTTTGCCAAAAGTATGCGATAATTATAAATATTTTGAACAGTAATTAGGATATTAACCTAATGACAAATTTTGCCAAAAGTATGCGATAATTTTAAATATTTTGAACATCTTTGCAGATGACTTTTCTAAATGTAGCCCTATCATTCAATCTGTATAGGCTTGGAATAGCTAGATTGATTAATGAGGTCAATGGGTGTTGCCAAAAGATAATGCATGGGGGGGGAGGTATGCATCAATTTGTTTGTAATAAATAGTATATTCAGCATGAAAATAACATTTCGGGTCTAAATACTTGTTAAAAGTGACGAAGAAAAGAAAGTTTGATTCATTTCTAAGCCAAACGGATCGAAAACAAAGTTCGATTCAGGCTTCTAATTTAACTATTATCCAACATCATTTTCAAAATATCATAATCACTTTGAACATATACATAATCACTTTCAACATATCCATAATGAATTTGAACATATCTATAAGTACTTGAACAATCACACATAATCACTTCGAACATATATTTAATCCATTTGAAGATATAAACTAAAGCAGCAGAGAGGGTGAACAGACCACATTTTCGAGCAAAAATAAGGCTTCCAACGAAATCTCATTTTAACCAAAAAAAATAAGTCTCCATTTAGCGAACGGAGACTTTACGATTTTTTAATCAATTTTGGTCTCAACGATGTGGTCATCACCCTCTCTGCTGCTACAAGTTAACAAAAATAATAAATGATTTCAACCGAATATTTGATCGAGTCTTTAGGACGAAAATCATTTATGATTTCACAAACAAACTAATCGCTAGCACCTCATCTTGTAGATCAATTAAATTATTTGACTGGTCGGTGAGTCGGAAATTAATTCTCGTTAACGAATTATTATGGCATCGCATGTAGACAGGATTAATTGGGTTTTCAATAATTAGGAATCCTGGAGGAGCTGTAGGTGCAAACGAATAAAGAATATATCCCTGCTGAGCTTGATTTGATTGCTCTAGATTAATTTGATAGCTTCCTTCAATTGCATCACATGTTAAATTGAGCGCAATCACCGTTGAAATATTCACATTATGCGGGGCAATATGCCTACCGCCACCGTCTGGGTCATTATTATACCTGAAGATGACAGTTGAATCTGGTTTTTGTAGCGCCTTGATATCGGTTCTAACAATTCTTGCTAGTTCATCAGCGTTGTATTTGGGAAACTTGAAATTACGTAGATTGTCTTCTGTGATATTGTAACCGGTAAGGAATCTTTGTTTATTGTCGCTGTTGTCATTAATTATTGTTTGAATAATTAGTTCATAGATATATTCCATGTCAGATATAAGTTGATTTATTATTTCAACGTGTTTTTGCGATTTTGTTTTCCGTATTTGCTCTAGTTGTGTTTCATATAATTGTTTAATTTCATTAAAATAACCACGGACGTCAGTTAGCGTAAATGAAATAGTAACAGATAAGTCGGCTGTTCTTTTAATGATAAAATCCCATTGCAATGTGTCTTTGTTGGTAAATATAAATCTATCGCCGATTCTTCCTTTTCTTATATCAGATAAATTATCTCGATAACTGGGATTGATTTCATGATATGATTTTACGTCCGTGGTTAAGTCGGCGGTGGATTTCTCCGGTTGTTTTTCGGGCCATCCTAACACTGTTCTTAACGAGCTGTTATAGATATCTACAATGTATCCCTCTGTGCTTATTTCGATCGACGACGAGAGCGTCGGTTCATGAAGTTTAATAGCTATTTTTGATTCTTTTCCAGTGATTGATTTTATTCTACGCTGAATTTCAGCATCGATTTGCTCAATTTGGTACGACCCAGTTGGTAACGAAACAGTTTCCCACGCTGGAGTGCCATCGGGTTTATTCTTATACGAGAACACCAGTGCGTTATTGGGTTGCTGACCGCCAAATGCAACAGATCTGATATTAGGCCAGCTATGATACACTCGTAGTTTTGCCAGCGCGATCTCACGCACTGGAATCGGAGAAGGAAAGTTCACACTAAATTCAGGGCTCGTTGATGTTATTGATATCATGCTTGTTCGTATCGGAGTGGTATTCTCCGTGATTCGTTGAAGCAGTTGCAATTCGTTGAATTGTAGTGACATTATTGTTAACGCTGTCTTCAATTTCCAATTTCAACATCGCGGAGTTATACAACTGGGTCATCGTGGAAAATTCAAATCGGATATGAACGAATTATCTATCGACAGCGAGATCAACTCGGATAATTTCGAGTACGCGTCAAATACCACCCGGTATCGAGCTGTATAATCACTGAGTTTTTTCTGAGAACACAATGATAATTTTTAGTTATCGCGGTGGCGACTGCAGCAATTGTTGTTGCCGCGGAGATAGCAATTGGAACTGCAATCGGAGCCATCATGGTCACCGTTGACAAAATAACCCCGGCGCTGGCCATCACACCGGATACCGAGTACACGGTGATGTCGATGATTGCTACGCTGCGTCGGTATTTTTTCATTTTTTCACGATAACGCTCAGAAAGTGATTTCAAGTTCGCGGAAAACTCTTTCACGGTGTTGAATCGATATTGCGATGACGGTGTCATCTGCGATTGTGATACCGCTGACTCCGTCAACGGGACTATTATCGGTTCAATTGATTTCATCGATGACTTCGTCATTGACATTGTTATTTTAAACCCGCTAGTGTTTTCAATTATTCATCATCGTCAGGGTAGTAGATCAGGGGGATGTCTACTTCACCTACGAATTCTAAACACCAGGTTATATGTTTTCTAATGGTGTTATCAACCGCGATAATCTCAAATTCTTCTTCTCCCCCCGCGATAATTACTGTCGCGGTGCCACCAAAGTAGGTTTTACCTTTCACGATGATATCAAATTGCTTGTTAGAGATTAACGTCATCCTGTAGATACCATGGGGCCACTTCACGTTAGTGACTTTCAATTTAGCATTAGAGTTTTTTACCCAATCAAAGGTCCCATGATCAACCGTATACACGATATTTTTAACGCCTATGTTTGGATGCGGAATTTTTACCTTTTCAAAATCTTCTCGTAGTTTAGCAATATCGTCGATGACGTCGAGATAGGTTTTTTTGATTTCGGTATCTTTCATTATCGTTCTATCGCGTCTTTCGAAAAATAAAGTCAAAAGGAGGTCAATTTTCAAATCTTTTTGTGTGGCATAATACCTGCTGAGTTGAGAATATGTCGTCGTGATATTATGGCTTTCAGAACCCTCAAAGAAATTTTTAACCATTTCGTTTGTGAGCTTTTGTTCGTCAAGCACGCGCTTAATTTCAGCGAGAGATATAACCGCGTCAAACGGGTTTCCAAAAAACTTACTAACGACGTCGTAGATAAATTTTTGTTCTTCAAGCACGAACTTAATTTTATTGAGGTTTGGGGTTATCAACGTGTCGAGATTATTCGGTCTGATAGGGCCAAAGAACATAACAACGGCATCATTGATTGGTTTTTGTATAAGATCGAATTTAAGGTCTACTCTATTAACATCGTTGATGACGTCGAGATAGGTTTTTACGATTCCGCTTTTTTTTATTATTTTTTTATCACGGCCTATAAAAAATGAATTAAAAAGGTCGTTAAATCTAGAATCTGTTTGGACGACATAATGCCCAACGATACGACTATATGTCGTATCGACGCTGTTACTTTCAGAACCCTTAAAGAAATTTTTAACAAACTCGTTAGTGAGTTTTTGTTCGTCAATAGCGTTTTTAATTTCCGCGAGAGTCATGCCTGTCAACGATGTTGTTTCAGATTCACGTGTTCTCCCCAAAAATTTATCCACGATGGTATTAAGTGTTGCTTGTCTCACCATAAAACTAATAATATCGTTGAGAGTCATCGTAGATGTAGCTGGGACACCAAAGAAATTATTAGCGACGTAGGCATTGTGAGTATGCCTGATAATAAACTCGCTAATTTCAGCGAGAGTCGAGTCTGCCACAGGTGGGGATCCAAAAAACTTACTAACGACGTCGTTGGTGGGTTTTTGATCTTCTTTTAGTTTAGAAATATTATTGTAAATCTCGAGATAACTTGCCCTTATATCGGCGGAAGTCATCATCTTCCCATCACTCTTGAAAAAAAGTGTATACAAAAGTCTATCAAACTGTGATTGGAGTCTAAAATAAGTTTCGATGTTAGAAAGTTTCATCGTGATATTTTGGAGTGTAATGCCCTCAAAGAACTTATTAGCTACGTCGCTGGTGATTTTTTGTCTGTCAAGCGCGCGCTTAATTTCAACGAGAGTCATGTCTGCCACAAGCGAGTTTCCAAAAAACTTAACAACTACGTCGTTTGTGAGTTTTTGTACCTTCTCAAAATCTTCGCTTAGTTTAAAAATCTCGAGATAATTTGCCTTGATTTCTGAAGCAGTCATCATCCTTCCAGCTTCCTTGTTAGCGAAGAATGAATTCAACAAGTCTTTAATTTCAGCTAGAGTCATGCCAACCACAAGCGGGGTTCCAAAGAATTTATGTACGACATTTTTGCGAAAACTATTATAACCTCGTATAAGATCATTCAGCTCACGTTCGTTGGTAGCAATCGCGTCGGTGATCGTAGACACAAGTTCGCCTGGTTTAAGTTGTCCATCGTTGGAATACAGCGCAATAGAGTTTTCAGGGGCGTCGCGCTGCCGTATCAAAATGTCATTCGCGGATATATTACTGGTTTTCAATTTACCTTGGCGATCTTGAAATACAACTATTTCGTTCGGGTCAACACTTGTTAAATTTAACGTCTCAGTGATTTCATCTTCAATTATTTTTTTTACATCCTCGATAGAACCCGCATATGTTTTCGCGGTGGGATCCGACATTGACAGAGATTGTCCCCAAATATTAATCATTATTGTAAAGATTCTAGTATTTTCAATTTATTGATTCTCTAAAATTACCTTGTAATTTCCCACTCGTGTATTTATTTACAACCAGATGAGGTGGTTTCTGTGACGATGAAATCTCCGCGAGGACATTTAATACTTCACGGCCGCATATCGGTGGATCATTTAATTGTTGTGTTGGCAGCGTGGAATAAAAAATCGGAAACTCTTTGAGTTTCATCGAGGAATTTATATACCGCATAAACTCGCTTGGCGGAGCTAACCCATATGAATCAAAATAGACAATCCCACGCGGATCGATTGCGTATGCAACCCAGTGAGTTCCCGATCCGCTGCTGTTATCAAGATTGATGATACCGGTTTCAACACGTTTAGGTTTTCTCGGTAATTGATCTCTCATAAAAACCCCTCTGAAGTTTTTTATCGCCAGTTTTTTAGCAGCATCAATTAAATCAAAATTGGACATAGGAGTCATAGACTCCTCAACTATTGGGCTTTCAACTAATAAACCGTTCCTGGTATTCTTAGGCCGGATCCGTGAACGGATCTCCCGCTGTACCATGAATACGGGGTTCCTGGTAGTCTTAGACCCTTTCCCTTTTTTTATATCCTTTCCCAGTTGCCTTTTTCAACGCCATCCCTGCTGCGGTCCCAACGGCTCCCAACGCTGCCGCTTTCGCCACTGCTGGGGCAGCCGCTGCAATCAATGCTGGTATTGCAGCTAACAATGGAAATATACCACCTGATTTTATCATGTTCGCGATTGCAGCTTTTGAAAATACAATTTGAACCCCTCGCCGTTTCTTTAGCGCATCATTGAAATGTTTTATTTGACGATCCGTTAATGATATTTTATGTGTACCGCCGGACATCTGCGCTGGTTTTAACGTTATTGTTGTTCCACATTCTTTAGCGGATTTTGATCGCAATTTCTTGACCTGACCATCAGTCAGATTGACACTAACAATACTATATGTAATTTTATTGTAAAACACATTTATGCTTTCAATTGATCTAATTGGAAACTCTTCAAGTTTCATTTACATATTTTCCACTGGTGCATCAACTACTCTCATTCGTCCACCAGCCCCTTCTAACAACATTGATTTATCACTGAGAATGACAGCAATCGCTCTATAATTAACGCCACCAGGAGCTATACGAGCTCTGAAGTGTATATCAACGACGGATTGCCTTGTTAAATCAAGATGTTCCAGCGAAAAGTAATAAATCGGATAGAGGCTTTTAAAATCAAGTTGAGATATTTGTAAACCAGTATCAACATTTTGATCACGACCCATATATGACAGCATCCGTTGATACACACGTGCTATGTGGTTAGTGTCGTAATCAAGCTGAATATCCTCAGATGGTTCTTGTTGTCCGTTTATTCTTAGTGAAACCTCCTTGACTCCTAACCGATCAAATATCATATGACTGCGTTCTTGGGAGCCTAATCGATCCCGATCCAGCAGCGCTATAAATATATGACGTGGAGCTGAAACGCCTTGTTTTGATGCCAGGTGCCATGTAAATGTATCAGCAACATTATCCTCTTTGGCATCAGTTGTTGTTGTTAGCCAACTTATCAATGATTTGCCACCTGTGTCCATAAATGAAAGTAGCCGCTCTTCCGTGGTAATTGATGGGGTCATTACTGGCATCCACAATACTATTTTACTCAAAACAACTTTACCATCAGCGGCACCAGTACGCCAAATTGCATCATTGTCATTGCCTTTTCGCACTAACGCGATTGTGTGCTTGGCTCCATAGATGATTTTTCTGACATTTCTGCAGAATCCAAATATGTGATGGAGTGGAATCGCACATGAAAAATATCGTTGTGGTCTTTGCAACGTTGCTACTCGTGTTGCAAACCCTAGATTGAAATTACCATTAACGCCTCCGAGAATATCAAACGCAGCTCCTGGTCTAGCTCGACGTTCTGGATTAGCTGCTTCTTGTTGGTTTGCTTCTGCAGTATCTTGTGCTGTTAACACTTTAATGTATTGGAGGTGGTCAGCGTTATCAGAGGTATCCTTTGCAAACATCATAGACGGACCAGCCGATCTTGTATAATCATCGGAGTATCTTGCTAACCCGATTATTGTTGTTGCAACATCAACCTCACGGTCTATTGATTCAATTTCTTTTCCATCAATGAGATATCTTGCACTTTCAAATAACGCCATTATGCCATTATTAACAAAACCAACTCGGATATTTTGATCATTTGCAAATGGGGTATCAGCTGCAACATTTGTTACGAGTTTTCCCTCGATTTCAATAAATGCTTCACATGGCAAAAAGTATTTACTGGTATCTTGAATTTGTAGTTCAATTCGCGATCGTAGGTCGGGTTGTATTGCATGATAGGAATAGTATTGATAATCGCGGACGGAATCGTCTTTGCGCACTGGAGCTTCCATATCAAGAGCGGGATCAGCTGTTCGTTTAAACATTGTTATTATTATTTAGTGCTTTCAATTGTGAAACTCTTTATAATCATCGTCGTTTTTGTTTTCGTTTCAAACCACTTCCTGCTATCGCGTTCATGATAGCGCTATCTGTTACCGGTGGCGACGGAGTCACCGAAGCAGCCAACGACGCTAGTTTTTCTTCCACTGCGTTATTTATTGCTTTGCTGATTTTTGCAGGCATCACTGTAGTTGATGGCAGCACTGGTGGTTTCTTTCGCACCAATGATGCTATTTTATCTTTCGCGGCAGAAAATGCCTTTCCGGCAAGATTTTCAACAGCGCTGATTCCCTTATCACGAATAACATCAATGGCCTTCATTGATAATTGTTTAGCTAACGGCGCCACCTTGGGAGCCATTCTTGTAAATAACCCCGCAATGGTATTGCCGAAACCGTCTCCGTAATATGTTCTATAAACAGGCAATCGTGAGTTCACCACGTAGACGCTTACGGGTTTATCATGGTTGTAGTGTATGATCATCTTGTTATAAAACTAGTAATTTTTCAATTAGTGATCAATCGCTGTAATAACCATGGGTATCTTTGTGATTTTCAACTAATTCAGCAATGAGTTCTCGATATACATTAATGTCCATGATACCACCGGCAAATAACCGCCTGCAAATATCAGCGGCCTCATTAATTATTTCCGGAGAGTTATTTCCGGCTCGCTTCGCCCGGATGAGAACTTCCAGCCGTGATATATCACTGAGAATATTACCAGGACATGTCATGGTAGAGTCAAAGACTCCAGCGTTGAAATCCAAAGGATTTTTAATCGAATATCCTTTTCCGCTTGTTTTCTTAGAACCAGCTTCTGCTTTTATGTCTATTTCTTCCGGGATTGGATCCTCCGTATAACGTGGTGGTCGTGTACCGCCTTTAACCGCAGCTAGAAAGTCATTATAACCAGGGTGCTGCAACGCCGAGATTCTATTCCCGCCGTGTTTCGCTAGATATATTTTTGATGCCCAATCCCTTCTGGTTTTTATAAAATCTTCAAACCCGTATTTTAATAAAGTCTCTCTTTTACCCCTTGGAAAATTGTATCTAGCAAAATCAGCTAATTCGGAATCAGTATCGAGTCTTTCAATTCTATTTAATGCTACGACTGTAAATATATTTCTAGGTGAATAGTCTCTTCCTGCAAGTGCACCTTGTTGTTCTTCTTCGAGTTCTTCAATTTCTCGTTGAGTTTTTATATCACTGGATAGCTGTTGTATCCCTGCGCGTGTTTGTTCGGTCTCTGCTGCTATCTTTTCAAGTGTATCAAGCAGCGGCGCCTTCTTTGCTCGTTCTCGCTCAGGAATATCTCCGTATATCGCTGCTTCAGTTAACTTTTTCACATCTTTGGTCGCACTTGTTATCGGAGTAAACAGTTGTTCACTTGACACAGAAAAGTCAGTCTGAGCTTGTTGTCGTTGTTGAAGTTTCTCACGAAGTCTGTCTCGAACCGGTATAAACTTTTTAATTGCTGCTAGCCGCTCTCGGGCTAATCTAGTTGTAAGCGATTCACCTACCATATAGTGTTTGTGAACTGAGTTTTCAAATGTGAAACTATCACAATTAAAAGCTGAGTTATTAAATAATGTACCATCAAGCTAACATATCCATCTCGGACAAGGTTAAACTGTACGACGCTATCCGCGAGTGTTTCAGAAATAACATCGCTGGGGGTTTCAGAATTGTAATATCTGAAAATGGCTATGAACGATTTTTGTTAACGACGCGGCAACAACAACTACGTGAAAATGGAGGCGTCGCGGTGATTACTTGCTACCACAACCAGATCATACAGTACGCACATAACTGCATAAGCAGGTCCAAACTGCTGAGTATCCTTTCAGGAGAAAATCCCATGTGAGTGTTACAAAAAACGCTAATTTATTTTTTAAATTATTTACTGAAAGCCTATTTTTTTATAGTAACGCTCACGTGGTTAGGATACTGGTTTTTCCTCGTTTAATATTTTTCTAAGATCACGAACCTTAGAACTAATTTCAGCTCGTTTTTGATACTCTTGGCCGAGCTTTTGACGTATTGCTTCAACGGTGCTAAATAGCGTTATAAATACATCAATATCGTTACCGTACAAACAAGCATAGATGGACTTTTGAATTCCTTTCACGAGTCTGTACATCTTAGGTAAAACATAACGACCCTTACTAGACTGATACTCAATGTCTTCATATTCCGAGGCAATCCTGTCACAGTCGAGATCTTCAGATAATACTACCCCTCTATTTTTTAAATCTGAGATTTCAGCAATTATAGAATTTACATCTTTGATATCCATTATTTATATTTTTATATAAATATAATACATTTTATCTTTAATTATTAGAAAAAAATGCAAAATAAATGATATCAATTATGAGCGGTTATTCATTCATGAGTCCCTTATTCAGGCCTTTGTGTCTTTGCTAGGGTCTTTTCTTTTGGCTATCCATTCCAGATGCCTTTTTCTTTTGGCTATCCATTTGGATGCTCTTTCTTTTGGCTATCCATTTGGATGCCCTTTTGTGACCCTAACACCGTTTCTATTAGCCGGTAGCCCATTCTGTGCTACCCTGTGGGGTTCCTCATGTGAATGTAGAGCTTTTGCATCAATTTATACCATTTATTTTACATCCAATTACTTTGATAAACACATAATCTCCGGCGAGGGGTCTAACTCAGCAAAGGCTGAATTAGATCTCTCAGAAGGTATATGTTTATTGGATGTTATGTGGCGTGGGCGTGGTAAACCAAACCAACATGGCAACCCATGAAATTAAATTCATGGTTGCATGAGTTGGAAAAAACACCAACCCACGCTACCGAGAATGCGATAGCATGAGTTACAATGTTGGTTTGGCTAAGGGGGTCCGCCCCTCCCCCCCCCCCCGATTAATAGAAAAAACATCTTCCGTTTCGCCATCAAATAATGTATCTGCTATGGGGACCGAACACGTAGTAGTTGATAGATCTATGTTTACAAGACAAACACGCTACCATTACACTACGGAGCCGTCATATAAAATAGAGATTGTTAATATATATATCTTCTGATTAAGAGATTTTTAAAATAGACAATTTTACTGTCGTATTTAAGAAAACGAATAATAATTTAACTGTTGTAACCATCCAGAAAACAGTGAAAACAGCATTAAATTACAACGTGTAAGGTGCTTCGAGAAAACATAAAATCGGAGCAGTTTAAAATATAATGTAACTATCAGTCACGCATGCCTGCGTCAGTGGCTAGACAAAATACATTATCGATTAGATCACAAAGAGCTGTATACAGGCATTTTAACCACGCCCACCTACTTCAATGAATGGAAACCACTCGCGATGTATACATATGGTTCTTGATATGAAATCGGAAGGATGCATTTGCTTTTATTTTCCGCGCGTGGTTTATCCTGCACTCAGTGTGGCCAAGCGACAATAAAACGTTTTAGAAATTGCTAAAAAATAAAATTCTACCGAAACTATGTACAGTCACGTGCGCGCCTAGTTAACAGACGACAAATTCCTTTGACGTCATAATACAAGGGAACTTAGTGAGTTGCGGCGGATTTGTCCATGGGGATTTATCTCCCTTGAATAGTTTCAGGTGTATACGAACTTTATTTTATGACTATTTTTTTCGACAGAGCAGTTTTAATTATATTTTCTGCAACAAATCGTATTGAAGTCCCACAAATGTCAAAGTATCTACTGGCTTCATTTATCGACTGAAAGCTTCTCTCTTGATTATTTTCTAAATCAAACGATTTGATCCCCCTAGGGCGTTTTGCATGTTTGCCAGTTCCACCTAATTTTGCATTCCGACTTTGTGAGACGGCTTGAAGATTCACAAGACAATTATCAGTCTTTACGCCATTTATGTGATCAATCACAAGGCCGTCTTCGATTAATCCGTAAAATGCTTCATCGATGGCTCTGTGACAGAGATACTTCTTCCTCCCAGCTGAAAACATCAAATACCCCATATTATTCAGATACCCAACCGGTTCTTTTAGTCTGCGGTGCCTGACAACACCATCACGGGATGCTTCGTAATTAACAAGCACTGGATGAGGTCTGAAATCTTGGCTCATTTGTATAATAATACAACTTGTCTAATTTATTATTTGCTTTAATTATAAGTCTATCAATGTAGTTTTGAGGGGTTTTGATGATTTTATCAAGGACGGAGTCATTGTTGGGGTCAATGATTCGTTTGTCATAATAGCGTTTTAGTTCCCTGTATCGTTTACCGCCGCAACTGAGACACAACTGCGATTTTCCCCTTACCCCAACCCCACATTGGAGGCATGGGAGAGGACCAAAACTTCCTCGCCGAACACTTTGTAAATGATGCCCACAGAATTCGCTTCTGCATGATTTGTTACACGGGGTTGTTGATTCAATCATAAGCCACTTGCAGTGATTCATTATACTATATTTTTCTATTTAAATACTTGTTTTAATTATAACATGGAGGAGTTCAAGAGATTATCGAAAATTAAGCCCTGCAAAAAATGCTAAATTCAATTTCGATACGGAGTTTAAGAGATTATCGAAAATCGAACCTTGGAGAAATACTAAATTCAATCTCGATAGAGTCTCTGATACACCAAAACGTCTAATCGGTGACAGAACTATACTAAGTAAAATCAAGGAGTGTTTTAATGAATTCTACCGAGACGGTGCAGCATACTGTTGGTCGACATTTCGAATTATACATGACGATGTCAATGTACCGAACATCGATGCTACCATGAATGATGAAAGAGCAGCTGAGATAATTTCACACCTTGGCGAGCCAACGGGGTGGAAATCTAAAGATGGAAATCGCAAAGCAATTCCCAAAAAAGCAATTCCCATCAGAAGTATTTTTTCAGAATAAAATTCATTATCGAAGTCGAAGGCAAATGGATTATCAGGGATAAATTTGAACCAATCCTCAAGGATAAAAAAACTGTCATTGTAAGTAGAGATTCTAAACCAGGAATTCTAACTGGAATTGACAAACCATACTACGAGAGATCTTATCCTGTAACAGCAATCGTTTATGGGATATATCCGTTAAATGATAAACCCGATATCGCAAAACTAGCTCCTATGAAATATTCTAGTTCACTGAATTGTGTGGCAACACGGGTAATGGAACACTTCACAAATGCATCCCGAGGAAATAAACTAACTGATCTGCGACGTAGGAAAATAACCGAATGGGAACTGACAGTGAAACAGCACGGTGCAAAGATCTCTGATATAGCTAAATTAGAAGCATCATTAAAATTCCCAATATCAGTAACGACAATAACCGGAGAAGTATTATACGAACCGAAATATCAATCGCGAGGAGCTCCAATACAAATTATTGATCATAACGAACACGCGTGGACACCTGCAGTAACAATATTTCCACGAGATAGAACCGTGAGATATATCCCCGAGGAATTCCTCGGGGATGTTTTTTATAATGAGAAATTATTCGATGCTATTCACACGCTGTGTAAGGAAGATCCTGTGTCAGTGTGGTTACTTAGAAGTGATGAAGATCCCGAAATAAGATTTGATCAATTTGTAAGACCTAATGGTGAATTATATCGCGTTGAAGAATTAGATAACAGAATGAGAAAAATGGCTAGTGATTTTTCACCGGAGAGTTCCCATGAAAAACTACTCACGGATAGTTTTACTATTCCATCAGTGGTAGCTCACTTCGCAAGAGAAAAAAACTCATGGCGTCCAACACAAAGTGATTTTCTCGAGGACGTTAAATTGAGTTGCGTCGAATTTAGTCATGGAGGACTGTGGAATACAAAATACCATCGTGGCGGTATGATTTCAATTGATATATCCGAGTGTTATCCTGGAAGTTTCCTCGGGTATGGAGAATGTGCTAAGTACTTTAAACGATTTGGACACCCCACACATGAAATGACTCGTGTTGCTATTAATGGTCCATTGCCTGATTTTGATTTAACCGGATTCGCTCGTGTGATATCATTTAAACTCGCTACAGGGTTACATCCGTGTAGTTATATTTGGCTTGGTAGACATATGTCTGTGAAACACTGGATGCCAATAGTGCTATTGAGATATATGATTGATTGTGGTATGCTAATATCGTTGATTGTTTCCGAAGCTATTATATGCTATCGAGCTCAGAAAGAAGTTTGGCTACCACAACCCGATCTAGATCGTATAATTAGCGAACAGCGAAAACAGTTTCCAGATTTCAGCGAGGAAGAAGTCATGAATTGGTCTAAGAAGTTATTTGAAATTAGAAAAGAACAAGCAAAAGATTTTGGACGAAGAATAATCGGTAAATTTACCCAGGGTGGAAGATACGACAATGCAAAATATTCCTCGCGGTTGATCATAGACGTCGCTGAATACGATTTTATTGTAAAGGATTTAACGAAACAGGGAAAATTTGTAAATCGTAAAGACGCTTTCCTATCCGATGGAAGACGATTAGGTACAATTGTTACCTATTGTGATGGATATATTAAACAATATACGCATTTGAGAAGTTCTATGCTAGCTTATGCTTCTATCAATTTATTTTCGATGATAAATAGATTTCCTAATAACGCAGTTAGAGTAGCCACTGATTCTATTTATATCCACGAGAAATACAAATCAGATGTAGCTAAATTCACATCCCAGGAGGAAGCATGGGGGTGTTGGAGATTTAAAAAGGAGACGCTACATGAGTATTGTGAATCGGCAGATGCTACCATGGATGATAAATATCTTTCATGTAACCCCATTGAAATTCAATCAGAATTTTCTAATGCACCACCGGTATCTGATCCAATATGTAGATACAAGACAGTTTATTTAAACGGTTGTGGTGGGTCAGGAAAGACAACTCGTGCAATTGAATTATACCGCGTTTCAAAATCAAACATGATTGTCCTAACACCTACTCACAGACTCGCCAGAGAGATGAAACAACGAGGGGTAAATGCCTGTACTTATCATAGTTTCTTTCGATGGAAAGGCGATGAATGGACTCCTGATCGAATGGGCGATAAATTCATTCCTGAAATCATGATTTGGGATGAAATATGCACAGTATCGTTGAAAATATTGCAAACCTTTTTTGAGTGGTTGTTATTGAAAAATACAAAAGTCGTCATGTGCGGTGATCATGGCCAACCACCACCATTTGTCGGTGCATCCCCACATGAATGGCTAAAGGGTTTTGTAGACTATTATGAAGAAATTACCACTGATTATAGATCACTTGATGAAGAATTACGCGAGTTCAAAGCGCTAATTAGATTACAACCGGATAAAATCCAGTGTGAAATAGCGCGTGAAATAATTTCAGAAACTCCAATAAATGATTTTTGGGAAACGTGGAGACCAAACGATTTGATAATTGCAAGTAGAAAAATAGTCAGAGACATACTTCAGATGAAGTTATTTGAAACGCATAAAGAAAAATTTGCAACATTTCCAGTACCGTTGTGTTATAGGCCTTCGGATACACGAAAACAGAATATAGAAGTTGATATTCCAGGGAAGAGTGAAAAGCAGATTCTCGTGTTAAATGATATTGTGCTGGTTGATATCAGCGTCGTCGAAGATGCATTGCGTGCTAATAAATCCCCATGGACGCTAGGATACGCAGCGACGATACATTCTTCACAGGGATTGACTATATCAGATACAATTGTTTGGATAGTGGATAATCGCATTGAATGGTCAAATTTAGTCTATCTTGCAGTATCCAGAGTACGAAGAATAAATCAACTTCGAAGAATTGTTGTTGACGAAGTCAGTGACGATAATGATACTTCAATAAGTGATATTGTCAGCGTTGATAGAGTCAAGGATATAATCAGAAAAAAACTCTCTGGTTACAAACAACAAGACAAAAAAAACAACGAGAATTTTGACATTGATGCTGAATTAATAATTACGCTGAAGCAACAACAGAATAATCACTGCGCGAGTTGCAATTGTATAATGCGTTGGCAGTATTCGGATAAAGATCCTCGCCAATTTACCGTAGACAGAAATAATAGCAGCATTGGTCATGTCAGAAAAAATGTGATGTTGACTTGTCTTGAGTGCAACAGACGCAACGGCGCTAGTTAAGACCCCGCGGTGGCAATTGAGTATCATCAGGAATCACTTGTAATTGTTCGCGTGTAAAACCCCGCTGAGGGGCAGTTGAATCTAGTTTATAGATTGCTGGTCTACCAGTAGATCGTGTTATACTAGATATTTTATGTACGGTGACACTCCAAATAGGATCAGTAGCTCTTTTTTTACCACCCTCAAGCTCTCCTGGTTCGTATAAATATCTCACGGTGACATTACTACCAAGAATTGGTTCTTTGAAATCTTTTTGTGAAATTCCTTGGATTTCCATTTTTGGTATAGACGCTTTCTTAATCGCGTTGACAGGTTTCATGTTAATTGTTCGAGTAATCTCGTTATTGAGCGCGGTAATCACAGCTGGTAATCTCTTAACCCATTCACGGGATCTCTTATCCTGAATAAACTCCTTCGCGTATTGATATCCAAATAACCGCTCAGCAATCGTCCGATTAAATCGTTCAACAATTGCCTGATCGCGATGTAACGCAGTATGCCCTCGTCTGATGGTGACATTGTGATGTTTCATCGCTGATAAAACAGCGCCTTGAAATTCCTTGCCAGGATCAACTTGTAACAGATTTGGCCAGCGTAGTGGGCCTCGTCGATAAATCCTTTCAAATGCAGAAGCCACTTCAGGTGATGATTTTGTTTTTAGCGGTTCTGCTTGTTTGTATCGACTAGCAACGTCAACTACGGTTAGCGCGTATTTGTAACCGTTGTCATGTGGTAAAAACAATAAATCAGCTTGATGAACTTCATTGGGTCCGGTAACATCAAAATGCGAGAAATTGATTTGTTTAGGGCGCGGTAGATAAATTTGCCATATAGCCTGTTTGGATAACCAATTATCCGCAGTAGCCTCTTTCACTTTTGCGGCGTTGGCGAGTTTATTGATTGCAGCGTTACCCCTCCAGTATCCTCTTGGGGAATAATAAATTGATTCCATATTATTAATTACCAGCGCCCATCATCAATTTGCCTTTCATAGCTGATTTTACCAACCACGAAGCCAACTTTTCTTTAAAACATTTATCAGGAATAGCATTTAACGCATGAATTAATTTCACATCCGCGAGATGCCTGTTTTGCAAATTGCTGCTTTTATATGCAACATCATGAAGGTGACACGCCTTATCAATAGCGTTTATCGGATACTCGCCGAGTCGGGGCTGATTTTGATCATCAAGTCTGATATCTAATCGTGTTCCGGGACCACAGTAGCTATATCCTGGAAGGTGCTTTTCTCCGGGTACTTTGCCCATGGGGTTCCAGGGAGCTTTGCCAATTTGGCTGCGATATCACCTCCTCGTTTTTTTTAAAAAAAATTCCGGATTTCATAGAAATAAATCTAAATTTTTTTGTACCACATGTTGCACATCTACCAGTAAGTGCAGATCTGTTATTTTTAGCTGTAATCGTCGTCACATCATTTGTGCTAGTACGCGTTTTACACTTCACACAATATAGATCCATAATTAATGTATAGAAACATGGATATAATTGATTTTTCAGCGACTAAAGCAAGAGAACCGGTTAAGCATCATCCAGTGCTACCAAACTCTATCCGCGCAATTATAATCGGGCCATCTGGATCCGGTAAAACGCAATTATTGCTCAGTTTAATAATGAGATGGATGAAATGGGATAAGTTGTATTTAGTTGCTCCTATCGTAGATGATCAACGATGCTATGAAGTGCTAAAAGATTTTAATGAAAACGCTTCAGAAATTAAGGGTGAAAACGTCATTGATTTTATAACTGATATTGACGAGGCGCCATCCGTGGATGACCTTAATGGGAACATTAACAATTTAGTCGTATACGACGATGTGATGTTAGACAATCAAAAAAACCCAGCTAGGATCTTTTCCCGTGGGCGTCACAAAAACACTGACGTGATATATGTCACTCAACGATACACTCAGATTCCAAGAGTGATCAGAGATAACTGTAACTTACTGTGTGTATTTAACGGCGTGGATACACATACGCTTCGAAATATTTGGCAGACATGGTGCTCTGATATGGACTTCAATCAATTTAGAAATTTCTTTAGTAATGCTCAGTCAACCCCGTACGGATTTGTAACAATAAATTTACATGATCCTCGGACACGATATCGTATCGGACTCGATCAAATATTCGGTTGAAATCATTTATTATTTTTGTTAACTTGTAGCAGCAGAGAGGGTGATGACCACATCGTTGAGACCAAAATTGATTAAAAAATCGTAAAGTCTCCGTTCGCTAAATGGAGACTTATTTTTTTTGGTTAAAATGAGATTTCGTTGGAAGCCTTATTTTTGCTCGAAAACGTGGTCTGTTCACCCTCTCTGCTGCTACTAAAATATTCACGAGCAAATAAAGATATCTATTATAATTTTTAAATAAATACCTAACACTGAAAGATCGTGGTGGACATTAGTAGAACGGAATATGCCTTGTGTTCAAACGTAATGACCATCGCCCTACTTTCCCTCTAATGTTGTGTCCCATACTACTGAATGAGTATACGTTGATTTCTTTTCTAAACTTAGCGATAAGTTAAAAGTTAAATGTCGTTTTGAATAAATACATTAAGTTGCACTGATATTTAAAGTGACCGCTCCGGAGGCACAAGTATTTACAGCGTCCTCCTCGGATGTGGAAGGTCGCGGTTTTTTAACCCTGGTCAAAACATACCAAAATATCTTACAAAAATGGTACAGTATCAAAAGTTTCCTTGCTTGGCCATTATGATTAAGAGGTCAGTGTTAGGACGGGTCGGCCTGGTATCAGAATAATGCGACTGGGTGGGACATGATACAAGTACAAACTGCCACACAACAGACATAGGACTGAAATGTATTCAAGCTATGCTAAAAATGCGAATCACACACATCACACAGAGTGTAATAGTATCTGCAGGAAACGCTGTTTGATGGTCATCATAGACGATCCGTCAATATATGGTAAGACCAACTTAAATATCCTGTTTTTGTATTTAATTTGATACAATATGTACTGAAATCGCAAAACACTATGAAAAGTTAAAGAAGTTACCAAAGGAAATGTTTCTATGTTTCCAACTGAAAATATAACTTTTTATTTTTATTTTTGTGGATCGACTTGATTTATAATTCAGAAACAATTTTGTATTGTATTCATATTACAGTTGTCTCTATCATTGCCTTGGAATCTTAAGCGAGGATTTTGTTTTTCTGTTTGATTTGGTTGTTGTTGTTTGACCATGTGTTTTTCTTGTTGTTTTCGTAGTTGTTTGGATCTCTATATTGATTTATGTTTGTGGAAAGGGTTTTGTGACAATTCTTATTTTTATATATATATATATATATATATATATATATATATATATATATATATATATATATATATATATATATATATATATATATATATATATATATATGCTATAACGATAATAATAACATTCATGTGAGACTGCATTGATAGAGTTTAAAAAAAATCATCAGTTCCTGTTAATTTAATAATGATTATATACATTTGAATGACAATTCTTCAACTTGCCGAAATGTGGTACCACGTTGATGATGAGTTATTTCCCTTAATATCAACCAAATAATTGCATTTCGAGACGAGATGGAAAAGCTGCGTCTGTCATATCAATCTTGGCAAGAAATTGAAAATACCAAAACCACAAGCCAATCTCTTTCCTTATTTGCAACCTCTGTAACCGTGTTGCACATTGGGACATACATGCGATTGGGTCTTAAATTTTTTTTGCTTACATGACAAACTGTAATTAGAAGTTATTTGGTGTAGCCCTTACCGCCTGAAACACCCGAACTCGCTAGACAACAATTGTTTGGGAATATCCCTGTCCTCAATTTATAAAACCGTATTTCAAGTAATCTTGAGAAACAGTAAATGATTTCCTAAATAATCAATAAAGTGTTCATAAATATTCTATTATCAGAAAATTGTATAACTGAAGGAAACTTGCTTTTCGTTCCGTCAGACACTATTAGTGCATGGAAGATTATCAACACATGCCCGGTTATTCGGCTACGAGAGTGCAGTGAAACAAAAACTTGTTCAGGTACGTTGTAGGCTTGCAAGATACATATAAATTTATACAGAATTATTTATTTGTTATATACTTACATTACGTTTAGTTTGTCACAAATTAAAATTAATATTTTCTCTCATTTTTCATGTTTTTCTACTTATCTTGCCAGTTTTGGTAAACAGTTTTATTTTTCATGTTTTTGCTGTTTCTACTTTTCTCGTTTACCTGGTACACAGTCCCAAAGGCAAACTTTCTGACTTTATATGTATATCTTGTAGACAGTCCCAACGGCAAACTCTCGGACTTTATATGTTTATCTGGTACACAGTCCCAAAGGCAAACTCTCGAACGTTATATGTGTATCCAGTATCTACACTGTTTCATCATGCGGATATAAGATATACAAACGGCAAAGAGCAACATAACAACATTGTTCCGTCGTTTCTCGGGAGAAGCACCTTGTCGACATGGTTGGGCCACATGAACGCAGGCGACGGTGCCGTACTCGCGACATACATAGAAAAACTAAAACTTTTTAACATGTGTATATTAATGTATATTATTAAGATATTTGACAATTACAATATGGAATGATTGATAATATTGGTAATATGGGATCAAGGGTTACGCGCATTTTATTTTCTCGAATCACTCTGTAGGTCCCGATATAAAACAATGAATGCATGTAACTAACGAGAGTGATATATATATCACTGTCTCTCTCTCTCTCTCTCTCTCTCTTTCTCTCTCTCTCTCTCTCTCTCTCTCTCTCTCTCTCTCTCTCTCTCTCTCTCTCTCTCTCTTCCGGAAAGATGGCCGCTATCGCTTAACTGCTCGAGATAGGCTCTTCCGATTTTGTGCTATATTTATGATATTTGTGCTTGTTCTCTATCATCGTCTACATTATTGTGTTTCATCATGCATTAGCTGTTCCGTTCGTATGTGTTAATTCATCTACTTGTTTTGGAAACCCCGCAACTCTCGCAGAGGTGGAATTGCTGTAATTACAAAGAATTCAATGATCAAATGCCTTCAGTACAACACAACCTTCAATTTTTGCCACACATCGTTTGAACTAGTCCAAACAACGCTCACACTGGAACAAAGGTCAGTCCATTTTTTTCTGTTTCTACCGTCCTCCTCCTAGTAGAAAAAACAAGCTGACTGAATCTCTCTTTTTGGAGCATTTTCCAAATCTTCTAGAGTATGGAAATTCGATGTGTGGCAACCTAATTATTCTTGGAGATTTCAACTTTCACTTTGACTGTCCTGGTAAACCATACATGTCAAAACTCCTAGATTCCATTCATGTTTTCAATCTTAAACAGTCAGTTAACCAACCTACCCATAAACTTGGTCCCATTTTAGACTGGTTTTTTTTATAGACCTGATGATAATATTTTGCAATCCACCCTTGTATCCCACGAACTTGCATCGGATCACCTCTGCATTGTATGCCATCTCGACGTATCAGTCCCTAACCCTCCACCTCTATTTGCTACTAAGAGAAACCTCCGTATGATAAATAGAACCAAATTCATGCATGATATCCAAGAAAACCTAACAACTTTCTTACATCCAACAGCGGAACAACTTGATAACTGCCTGCGTTCATTGCTTGAAAAAAAATGCCCCAGCCAACAAATGCAGAGTATCAAAAAAAACAAAAGTGTTCTCCATGGTATAGCAGTGTTAGGGACCAGCTTCGCACTGCTAAAAGACATCGCCGAAAAGCAGAGAGGCTTTGGCTTTCCAACAGACTCACTATTCATAAACAAATCTACGAAGCCGCTAAGAAGAACGTCACAAACATAGTCCATTTAGCCAAATCATCCCACTACAGTACTAAGATCACGGAGAGTTCCAGCTGCAAAGAGCTCTTCGAGATAACTAACAAACTAATGTCAAGGAACAAATGTACACCACTTCCAACAACCTTCTCTCCACTAGTCCTACCAGACCAATTTGCAAATTTCTTCGATGACAAAGTACAAATCATTAGAGATTCGCTTGACAGCACAATTTCAACTGATTCGTCACCATATAGTTATGATGCAGAATTTCAGCGACAACCGTTAGGAGCTTTTAAACCTGTTTCTATTGATATAGTACGGACAATCGTGATGAAAAGTGAACCAAAGTCGTGTGAACTTGATCCAATTCCGACATCACTGCTGCTTGAGTGCTTAGACCCAATATTGCCTTCACTAATTGATGTTATTAATATCTCTCTCTCATCAGGGGAACGCCCATCATTTTTCAGAACTGCCATCTTAAAGCCACTGCTGAAGAAACCAACACTGGACCATAACGATTTAAAGAACTACCGCCCAGTTTCTAATCTCCCATTCATATAAAAAAAATCTTAGAAAAGGTTGTTCTAACTCAATTTGTATCTCATTTGAATTCAAACAGTCTTTTTAGCAATGTACAGTGTGCATATCGCCCTTGCCACAGTACGGAAACTACTCTTCTGAAAGTATTTAGTGACATTCTCTCTGCTTTGGATAGTGGAAAGATTACAGTCCTCACTCTCCTGGATTTATCTGCAGCATTTGACACAATAGACCATGATATATTACTTTACCGTCTTCAGCATGTATTTGGCATTCAGAATATAGTCTTACATAGGTTCAAGTCCTACTTAGTCAACAGGACACAAATTATATCTGCAACTGGAATACACTCCAGCCCAGTTGACGTATGTTGTGGTGTTCCACAGGGATCTGTTCTTGGACCTGTTCTCTTCATTCTGTACACTCAGCCGCTCTCAAGTGTCATAGATCATCAGCCAGTGTCGCACCAATTGTATGCTGATGACACCCAAATATACAAGTCTAGCCACCCAACTGAAGTTGATGCTACCATCCATGGAGTAGAGAAGTGCATTTCTGATATGTGAAATCATGGATGACATGTAACAAGCTGCAGATGAATGATGATAAAACTGAGGCTATTCCGATCACAACACAAAGACTTTCTCATTCACATCCTTTACCTCAGACAATAAATATCAGCAACACCAACATTAAATTCTCACAGTCAGTACGGAACCTAGGCGTTACTCTAGACAGTACTCTCACATTGCATCAACATTAAAACACTTGTGTGTTCATTAGTACTTTCAAGACTGGACTATTGTAACTCAATTCTGTCTGGTTCGTCACAATATTTATTCCAGAAACTTCAAAAAGTTCAAAACACAGCTGCACGAATCATCTTTAGAGTATCTCGATCAGGGCACACCACTGCTCTGTACCCTACATGTCATTGGCTATCAATTCGATACAGAATCAAACACAAAATTTGTTCTTTGTGCTATGTTTCAATGACAGACTCCAGTCCAACATACCTATCCAGCCTCACCCATGTGTATATACCAGCTAGATCCTTACGCTCTTCTTCTGATAATCGTATACTGATTGTTCCCAAAGTGAAAAAAAGTCATATGGACAACGTTCGTTTGCACACCAGGGCCCGGCGACGTGGAACGAATTGCCCATTGAAATTAGACACAAAGACACAGTGGTTCCTTTTAAGAGTGCTCTTAAGACTCACCTGTTTCGACTGCAGGGACAAACTTTGCGGCCTAATCATGTTTTGTATCTTATATGTTTTCAGGATGTTTTTATGTTTTCCAATTTCATTGTTTTTGTCATTTGTTGTTCTGTAGTGTAGTCATATCATTATTGATGGTGTAAAGCGCTTAGAGCTTCGAAAGATTAGGCGCTATACAGTGCTCATTATTATTATTATTATTATTATTATTATTATTATTATTATTATTATTATTATTATTATTGCCATATATATATATATATATATATATATATATATATATATATATATATATATATATATATCGACTGACACTAATTAGATCACTTCTTTTCGATGTTTTTCATCAAAGCCGAATATTAGATGTATGACGAATGATTAGATTTCAAAATGAGTGTATGTGCTTGCGTACGTGTGTGCGATTCGGACTTTTAACGTAGCTTTAACAATTTTCAGTTATATCGCTACGGTGTCTGCAATGATGTCTAGCACATGTAGCATTATATCTTACACAGTCACATTATCCTGACACCAAACCATCCAGTCCTAACACTAACCTCTTAATGTTTAGCGCCATGCAGCTGTTAGTACCAATTTTGTAAGTCTTTGGTATGACTCAGACGGGGATCGAAACCACGACCTACGACATCCGAGGCGGACGCTCTAACCACTAGGCCTCCGGGGTGGTCTTTCAGAAAGATGTAACAATTCTTTTTCTATGCGTTTCCTTGCGATAAAATAAAATTGTATCAGATACTTGACTGTTTTCAATTGATTGATGAAGCAATAAGACGCATTTATTATTTTTAATCCAGCTTTTTAAGCAGAAAGTCTAATACACAAGATCAAAGTAGAAAACATTGATCTTACGTAGTTCTATCAATCCGTGTTTTAGCACATCTTTAATTAAAGTATATCGCTGCAAGTCTTATATAATTGCTAAATTCAAATCCCCGTTCGGTTTTCATGTTTATCGATGCGAGTTGGTCCACAATGTTGTTGAAAAACAATTGCTTCTTTTTGCAACTTCCCATAAGCAATGCCGGATTGCCAAGTACGCACAATAAGCACGCGTTTAGGGCATCAGTCAAACAGTAGCACCACACATTTTTTTAAAAAAAAATTATTGTTAAGCTGAATGAATGATATATGACCAGTTAGATCGGTATGTACGAGTAGTTTTGATTTTGGATTGATGGCAACACTGGTATCTTCTTGCCATTTTAGTTTCTATTATTACTTTTGTATTGCGTTTCACATTTTGTAGGGTGGACACCATAATAGTCCAGTGATTAGAGCCCTGGAAGGCCTTAATACGATACTGTCATTGTGATATCTTAAGGCACATATGAATAGGTATCTTTGAGATGACATAGTGTTATCAGCAAATGCGAATATCAATTAGTGGTAGTTAGATCATCAGTTTTCATTGGCTATCATAACAAGATTGTGTTAATCGGGGCAAGTATATATATATATATATATATATATATATATATATATATATATATATATATATATATATATGTATATATATATATATATATATATATATATATATATATATATATATATATATATATATATATATATATGTGTGTGTGTGTGTGTGTGTGTGTGAGGAATAGGTGAGTGGGTATATATTTCGCTTGGCGGGTAGATAAGTAGATAGCTTGGTATATAGTAAGAATTATTCGTCATACGGCTCGTTCTTGTATCCATTACAGATTGACGTTTATGTTGAACTAGGCAGTCGTGTACTTACCAAAACGACTTCCATCTATCAAGGGAATGAAACTCTGATAAATTTGCGCTATCAAAGAATGATTCAGATTCGATGTCATTGCCTTAATAACCGCTTATATAGAAAACTAAGCGATTATTTTGCTTACGTTGAAACACAGGTAGAGTAAGGCATGAAAATTATTTATTGCTGGTTGCTAGAGACAATATAACATAACCTTTAATTTAAATAATTTTTCATTTACTAATACAAGAACATCATCTACGTGTAAAATTTAGTTTATCCAGCTATGTCTTATTCAGTGGCGTCACTAGGGGGTTGGGGTGTGGGGAGTACCGACTGCACCGGTTGACACCATCTGACGAGGTGACACTAACATTGACTGTCCCTAAAATTAAGTAAGGATTCTGTATGGTATGTTAAAAAAGGAGGTCCTTATGGGTGACACCAAGAGTTACCACACTGGGTAACGCCAACCCTAGTGACGCATCTTGTCTGACTTCCTGGGATTATCTCGACACGCACTCGGCAATTAATGTTACTATTTAAACTTACGTGAAATAAAAACGTACATTGACTTCATACTAAATTAGGGTGTTTTGTAAATAGTATGTTGACTTCATACGAATTTAGGGTGTTGTGTAAATAGTATGTTGATTTCATACGAATTTAGGGTGTTTTGTAAATAGTATGTTGACTTCATACGAATTTAGGGTGTTGTGTAAATAGTATGTTGACTTCATACGAATTTAGGGTGTTTTGTAAATAGTATGTTGACTTTATACGAATTTAGGGTGTTTTGTAAATAGTATGTTAACTTCATACGAATTTAGGGTGTTTCTATTGTCTAAAAATGGATGATGAAATAAATGCAATAACATTAGCATCTGTGAGAGACGATATGCAGAGCTGTTCAGGAAACACAATTTGTTGTGATTGACATCTTACCGGCTATGAAATTGATCACGGAAAGTTTAGGAAATAAACTAAGGGCTGTTGGATAAAAGAGAACTCTTAGGACATACTCTACATTAAATTGCACATTGTATATGTAACGTGTGCAACATACTGCATGAAATAGTAATAAATACGGAGTTAAAAATAAGTACTCGTGCTAACTTCTTTACTGAGTTCAAGATAAGGACTCGTTCGAATGTTTACGTCAGACGTAAAACCGTGTAGTAAGCGATACCTGTGGCCTGTCGACTGGTCTCCACTTCACTCTACAGTGTAGAACATGTCATCACACACACACACACACACACACACACACACACACACACACACACACACACACATATATATATATATATATATATATATATATATATATATATATACATACATACATACATACATACATACATACATACATACATACATACATACATACATACATACATACATACATACATACATACATACATACATACATACATACATACATACATACATACATACATACATACATACATATCCCATAATAATGATTTTGTCTTTCATCTCAGCCCCCTTAAGCTTTCGCTTACACGAGCATTGTGTAAGCGGTAAACCAATGGCCAAATCTTCGAAAAAATTTTACATTAGAAACCGGCCATTTTGACAATAGAAACCGGCCATTTTAACAATAGAAACCGGCCATTTTGACAATAGAAACAGGCAAAGGTTGCCAACAAGAACAGTAATTTTGATCCCCAAAAAAACCAAAACGAATCGAAGCCGGTAGTTTTTACATAGAAACGTAATTTTGACAATAGAAACCGGGAATTTTCTTAGAATATATCGGAAATATTTATTACGAAAGAATGACTGAAGCCGGATAGAATGTAAAGCTTTTTTATAATCAATTGTTAAATTTATGCATGATTTATCACGATGCTGCAATCAGTACAATATATGGTCAACATCTTCTTGAAAGTCAGTCTTTGGTTCGGGTCAATGAGGCTTGTTTGAATATTGGGGACAAAAACCGCATTCAGATCGATATCACTGCACATGTGTGTGAATGGACGCTGTACATGTGTGTGAATAACGCTGTACACGTGTGTGAATAACGCTGTACACGTGTGTGAATAACGCTGTACAAGTGTGTGAATAACGCTGTATACGTGTGTGAATAACGCTGCACACGTGTGTGAATAACGCTGTACACGTGTGTGAATAACGCTGTACACGTGTGTGAATTACGCTGTACACGTGTGTGAATAACGCTGTACACGTGTGTGAATTACGCTGTACACGTGTGTGAATAACGCTGTACACGTGTGTGAATAACGCTGTACACGTGTGTGAATAACGCTGTACACGTGTGTGAATAACGCTGTACACGTGTGTGAATAACGCTGTACACGTGTTGCTGTGGAGAGGTCAATACTGATAATCAGCAGTACCAAACCCGAAACTCAGTTGTTGTCTTTCTCCTGTACTTTAAGGTATTCCGATAATCTTTAGATGAGTGACTACGTGATTACTGCTTTATTGTTACTGTTCAATGACCAATAACTGAGAGTACACATATTCATTTCAAACTTATTTAATGTTGCGTCATCAGCATAGTCATTTCAGGTCAAGATCGCTCAAGCTTTAATGACTATTTCTGCAACTTATAAAAATGAATATTATGTTTTTTTTATATAACTTTAGAACATTTATCACAATAGAAAAGGAAGTTAGAGAAACTGTTTTTAAAATATATGTATTTTATATACAATCCACTGAATATGTATAATTCAAATTTATTTTGTATTATATATCAATCGAACAATTAAAAACGTGAAAAACATAACGTAAGAGACAAAACGAAAGAGCATTGTGCTAAAATGTGGGGGTACATAACTTGTTTAACGTTTCATAGGAATTGCGGCTGTACGTTCTCCATGTAGTCATTCTCAACATCAAACTCGTCCGTACCGCTGAACTTGAGAATTTTGTGTGTCTATCAATGACGACATTAAATGTCTATTCTTAAGTAAATAACTTTCTGTCTGCATTAGTTGAGAAAACAAAATTATGAATGTCACCATAAAATAAAAAAACATTTACAGAATTTTTTAAAAAACATTTAAACTCGGAATTGCTTTGTTCGAGAGGATAGTCGAGATTAGGAAACAGACAATGGCAGTGTGTATCCATTATGAAGCACATACAACGGAAATGCATTATAAAAAAGCGATGATAGATTGGTGATCTTCGGATACCTACGAAAGGAAATTACAATTGAAAGACTATTTTGCACATTACTTTGGTCGTATTGAATTAATTTATGGCAGGTAAATTATTTTTCGTTTCTGTTTATTTTTAAAACAAAGAAGATGGAATGCACTGCTCTGATTGTTATTCGAATTTAGTGGTCAATACTTCAAGATCAGCTTTCTTTCCTTTGTTTCACATGCATAGGTTTGTCGCCTCAAATAATGTAACAATTATTACATTTATACCAACAGAACAAGCATCTCTGCAAGACTTTTCATGTTTCCTGATCTGAAATTGAACTTATAAGCAAACATTGACGAGAACTTTGAACTCTATTTCTTTGTCTTCAAATTCACTCTTAAAACAGGCAATTAAATAGGGTTGTGTATCATACTTAATCAGAATAGTTCCGTGAGGTGTCTTCCCGTCTCAAGGATAGGGTTGCAAATTCAGAAAACAAAATTTAGACATAATGCATCTTCAAATAACAAATATTCCGGTTTAAGTGTAATCAAATGTATTTCTTCGTACATAGTGAAGGTTAAAATATACAAAGGAACTAGAAAGACAATAAAAATATATGCTACTTACATAAATCATGTACATCGTGATTTTGCACATTCCGTTTCCAAATATCCAATCCGGAATGGCATACATGGTAGCAGTGAAGGGTACGACGATAACTATAAAAGCAAAATCCGAGATGGCCAGATTTATCACGAAATAGTTAGTAGCGTTCTTGTCTCCGTAACGAATCAGCGTGTATATCACAAGCGCATTTCCTAAGGATCCCACAAAAGTAAGAAATCCCCATACGACGGGCACGAGAATGGCAACAACACCTGCATCGTCCTGTAATATAGAGTTCGTCGTAGACCAGTTTGAGCTATGGTTCTGAGGATCTGGTGTGCTAATATCAGCAACTGGCATTTTATTCGTTTTTTTTTTTTGTCTTCTCGTTGACTGCAATGTCTGTGTCTTACATAAGCTGAAAACACTTGCAAAATTAGTAATGTACCTAGGCCAGTATTTTCACATAAACATGTTACACCTCACAGCGCCTATCATAGTCGTTCCTTGGATATCACTGAGAAAAATATTTAGTCAAATTAAATATGCTTTTCTGTATTGCTTAACTTCCTTCAAATCCTAGTACCAAGCGATATGACACAAGCGCAAGCCAGTAAAAATGGTTATGTTTCAGAGACAGTTCGTTTGGAACCGATAGTTGGTAGTAACTAAAGACAACATCAGCACCTGCGGAGCCGAGTGGCAAAAACGGCCTTGCGCAAACTGAAGCAGCGCTGCTGAAAGCGTTGCTATTGATATACCGAAGTCTGGATCACTATTGAAGAGTCAGTACGTGTTTAATTGATAGGACTGAAGAATGCTAATTTTCAGCGTGATTTCAGTTGAATTCTGAGCGTTATTTATTTGCATACTATGAGTGCAAATCTCAATTGGTTATTGAAGTTGAAGTTATAAGTATATTTGTTTCCAAAGAGTAAAGATGGAATAGCTTTTAAGTCTTACAAAACAAGTATATAAACACTCCAGTGAAGAAGATTTACGATTCTATAGAATGAAAAGTCGTAATATCGATTAATTTTCTAATTGTTGAGCTGTTTTGAAATCGGTAATGAGGTTAATGAAGTGTAATTAATAGCCTTGTTGCCTCACTCACATACATACATACATACATACATACATACATACATACATACATACATACATACATACATACATACATACATACATACAGAGAGAGAGAGAGAGAGAGAGAGAGAGAGAGAGAGAGAGAGAGAGAGAGAGAGAGAGAGAGAGAGAGAGTTCCAAAGCTGAACTTAAAGGCAACATTTTCGTCATCATTCCTAATAGCTTAGCCGAAACTTGGATCTATAAATCATTACTAATTTCTCTTTCGGAATCCTTGAGTGTAAAACTATAGGAATGATATTGATCTCGGCCTTCGAAATGAATGCAATAAAACTGAAATAATAAAACAACAGAAATTAGAGGCCAACAAATGACATGTCATATCTTATTTATTCTAGTAAACACGGCCTGATGCTTGACATTTTGAGATTGGGCAGCTTGAAAGTAAATTTAAAAGATGCAAATGAAGTTACAAACATATGGCTTATTGTCGGATATATGAGCATGTTTTGAATAATTTAGGTGTTTTCACTGTGCATCCTCCCTGAAACAGTCTGTATGTGCCTTTTACTACTGTCAGCTTTCACTGATCGTACAAATGTGTATCACAACTCTTTTCTAAGTCGTTAGTGTCTTTAATAACGTGTCTAATTAATAATGTGTCTAATTAATAAAGTGTCTAATTAATAAAGTGTCTAATTAATAACATGTCTAATTAACTTCTGTTTATCTGCTATAGAGGCAGGACATTATTTGCAACAAATACCCATATTAGCATTGGACATAGTCACTTTCAAACCAGCTTGCATTCTTGTTTAATATAAACATGATAAAGAGATCGCAGTAATGAGTCCAATCAGCTTTTCTATAAGTGCTTATATAGAATCAGGTATTAATGTAGCTATGCAGGTCGGTGGTATATTGCTTATTTCAGTCCCATCGTTTGTCAGGATAATATGACTGGGTGGGACACGATGTTACATGTGCTAGTTATTGCTATAAACTGCCGCATTGCAAACATAGTAGTGATATATAGGTACGATAAAATCCAAATCACACACACACACATACACACGATTTTCTCAATATGATATATTGCAATACATGCTAATAAAGAATGGCTTTCACAATTAATATACTCAGTTTCGAAAAGAATTATAAAATACATCAACAATTACTAAAAATACTATCGACCACAAACAATAAATTGTCCGAACACGTATAATTTCGTGACAAAATGGCAACACATCAGTTAAGATTACCCTGAGAAGCAATCATTTAAAACATCAATTAGCATGTACTTTTGTGTTTGCTCATTTGATAACTGTATTTACTGCGATATTTGTAATAAACGTTATTAAAAACAGCAAAAGAATAAATTGGAAAAAAATGAGATTTACGTTAGGGTTTTTAGCGCTCCATGCTTTCTTGTGATTTTGTTTGTTTACGTTTGAGAGGTAAAAGAGCACGTACAAAAAATAATGGGAGAAATAATATTAAAGACGCATAAAAAAGGTCTTATCATGATGAATAATAATAACAGGAACCATGTGACATCAAAACATTTCCGCTTTTGCTGGAAGATAGTTTCAGATTTCCATCGACCGTCAAAAAGTTAATATTTAAAACAATAATTGATGACGCTGGTATCTGAATGCAAATTATTTTAGAGATCAATACATCGACCGTCTATTATAATAGCGTCAATAACAGCAAACACAGATACCAGACTTTAAAATGATAAGCATGCTAATAAAGGCTGACAATCGCGTCATGGCGGTGGATTATCAATTATTATCGTAATTATTAAATGTTTGCTAGATTCGGAACTAGGCATAAGGTGTTGGTTAGTTTCAGACAGCTTAATTTGTAATTATGTCATGTTTGCCCGCTGAGACTATGTAATTAGTAAGTATGTAAAAGTACTTTATTGTCGTTCCTTCGTTCTTACATATACCTATGTTGTCAGCGAGTCAATGGAGGGAGTAACCATAATCAATATAAAAAAGTCATTTTAGAGAACGGAATAGGATTCATACAAGACTGAGTAACGTATATTTTGTGGGAGAGAAAGCATTATTTAAAAAAATAAAAGGAACGATAACATTTATACTTGCTTTTAAGTTAAATCCAACTGAAAACTACACCGACTCAGATCCGCCGTCCGATAATGCGCCGGCAAATCTGAATCGATGGAGTTTGTTAGAAGTAAACAGTATAACGAAATAGACCCTACTCTGGCGGTGCATAATCTAAGAACAGATCAGGATTTTTTTGTTTGGGGTTTTGTTTGTAGTGGGTATTAAAAACGAGTATACCATGATTATTTTTCTTAATTAATATTGAAATCACACCTGGAAAGGGCTACTGTTACAATCCAGTCCCGACTGCGATCAGTAATTTCTGGGAAAGCAATGAAGAAATGACTTTTAAGGTGGAATAAATACAGCAAAACCTTCAAAGAACCTTAATGCTATGTATATTCGTAGTATATTACTCTCACCTATGCACAATTCGCATAGACCCAGATTTCTGGTTTATAATGCAAAGTCCACATCGGTGTAATTGGCATTTGCTTGAGAAAAGTGCTTGACCAAACTAACTGCTCGATCATGAGAATTCTAAAAACATTTGTAATTTATACCACACTCATTCCCAAATGGAATAGCCGGAGACTGGTTTCACCGAAAAGATAATGGTTATCTCTCGTATCACTCAATTTTGTTTTTGCGCATTTCTTCATTGAGCCCATTTTCATCAATTCTTAGTAGATAGCAGAGTTTTACAACGCTTGCTTCTAAAAACATGCCCATATTATTATCTGGTATCAAAAGAATATGAAATGAAGTGTAATATTCCATGCAAGAACAGTTTTGATTTAAATCATAAAAGTGGATGTGGGTCAAAAAGGTTTAAGGAAGTAGGATCTTAAATTTAATTTTAAGATGTTACTGGTCAATTATTGCATAGTTTTCGATATAAGACCTCTCTCTCTCTCTCTCTCTCTCTCTCTCTCTCTCTCTCTCTCTCTCTCTCTCTATATATATATATATATATATATATATATATATATATATATAAAACAGGTATTGCTATAATACACTGTATGTCTAGTGATTTTAATTTGGAATTGAAATGCCACATGAATTGGTAATTGAGCATTGTTTCCCCTTCATTACTACAGGTTTTTAGAGCAGAAATATATTGTGGGTGCTTGTAACATGTTTGAAGGCGGAATGATATATGACCGAGCAGATATTTATGTGCTTTATGTCTGTGAATTTCATTGCATGCAGCAGAAAAGACATAATCGAGGCAAGATGAGCACACAACTTGAACGGTTTTATAAAGAAGAAATTTTCCACTACGGGTTCGTGTTTGTACAAATAATGTTCACTCAGATACACATCTACGGTAATACGTTACTGTTCACTCAGATACACATCTACGGTGTTAATCTTGCAAGGTATCCAGTAAAGACATTTGATTTCATCATTTGTGGCCAATATACAATGCACAGGTGTTACACCCTATTGGCTAGTTGGAATTACATACTAAGGGAGGCAACTCTTTAAATCCAATAGCCGCCACTATTACACAACGCTAAATTATATGCTTCGTCCTCCAAGGTTTCGATAGGATTAACATATTGCTAGCGAATATCTCTATTCTCTACAGGAGACCGTTGCTAAGTGACATCATCTCTGACATCTAAATCTGTATCAGATATGCATCTCATACCAGGTTTCAAACCAGCCTTTGGAAAAGTAACTAATGTCACGAGTTGTAAAATGATTGGTATACAAAATACGATTTATCTTTTAATATATTGATGGGTGGATAAAACGAGTCCTCGTTTACTGTTGTCATCTCAGGGAATTGATCTCTGCTACCTTTATCATGTCGGGAAATAGACATAAATCCTTTATCATATCTTATCAAGGATTTGACATGTCCTACATTATCATGTCAAGTAATTGTCATAGCGTACATTATAGCATGTCTGATATTTGACATGTCTTACATTTACAATGTGAAATATTTGCTATCTCCTACATCACCACGTCTGGGATTTGTCATGTCATACATTATCATATATGGGATTCAACATGTCCTGCCTTTATCGTGTCTTGGATTTTATATAAACCTTTTCATGTCAAAGATTTGACATTTACAACATTATCATGTCAAAGATTTGTCATGAACATTATGTCTGAAATTTAACAATTCCTACATTTGATATGTCAAATACTGTCAAACTAATAGCCTAATTTTATACAACCTAACTAGGAATATTTTAAAATATTTTCTAGTCTGTCGAACGAGAGACAGTATATTCGTTTCCATGCTGGAAAATGCCCCTATTGTCTAGAGGAATGCATTTTAGATGTGTGACATTTCATTCTGTAACAAGTTACATGTACCCTACTCGGTCATTGTAAATTCAAATGCGCACATCAGCCATTGTATTTTATTCTAACTGATAGTAGTACCTAGATTACAGAATCGCAATTACAAATAGGTATAAATATTTTATTTATAACAATTAACGGTTGCTATCAATAAAACCTTTACATAAATTATCACTATCGTAGGTATTAGATACCTTGAATTTATCTTTCATGTTATTTTCTGTATATTACGTTAACTTCAATTTACAGATCACCATTAAAAAAATATATAAAATCATTATTGATTAACCAAGTCCAATGAAATCATACTTTTTGAGACAATTCTGAATTTATCTAGTTTGTATACTGTCTTGGAAGATCGTTATAATTCCAGACAAAATACTGCATAATGATTAATTCTTGCAAATATGCCGTTTTTATTAATGAAATATCTGAAATACTTTAATTTAGAAGAACTATGCATGAACATGTAGTGGGGCCCCGAGTGGCCGAGTGGTCTAAAGTTCTCTCCGTTACGGATCACTGCCATCTCACCTCTGTCTGCGTGAGTACGAGTCTAAGATTATGCTAATGTAGTTATGTGAGAAAGCTTGCCAGTAGCTTCGCGTGGGTCGGTGTTTCTTTCCGGGGATTTTCCCGGGTTGTTCCTCCACCAATAATACTGGCCACCATGTATAGCCTATCGTGTGCTGAAAAATGGCGTTAAACCTTACAGAAACAAAAACAAAGCATGAACATGTATGTGAGAGAATGTATTATTCCCCTCCGTATTATGCGTTCATTTCTGTAAGACGAATCTGTTATATGTATTATTCCATTCAAAATTGAAATATTTCAATTATTACTATATGAAAGACAAATTTATATTTCTAATGAAATACAAATACATGTGAGAACTGGAACCTCAGGCGTCATCATTCTATCAGATATTTAGGACTTGAGCATAAGTAATAACGCTGAGAGTAACCTCTTCGGGTTGATACTGATTTGGATTTATATATTTTATTAGCATGTGCAATATGAGAATATATCCTTCCGTTTATTTCATAATTTTGAAGAAAAATAAAGAAATTTGTGAAAGAGTTGAATAGAGTCAAGATTTCATAGAATTATGCATGTGTGTAATTTGGATTTTTAAAGGAGTTTTTACAATTTTCCAGCAATATCGCTACGATATATGCAGTGGGGCAGCTTATAGTGATGTCTAGCACTGGAACATCATGCTGCAGACATGTAGCGTCATGTCCCACCCAGTCACATTATCCTGACACCAGGCCGACCAGTCTTAACACTAACATAGTAATGCTGAGCGCGAAGCGAGGCAACTGCTAGTACTATTTTTGTAAGTTTTTCGTATGACTCGGCCGGGTTTCGAATCCTCTATATAATCTCTATATACCGCATCTGAGGTAGACACCTTAGATACTTAGTCCACTAGAGCGGTGTTCATAGAATTATGAAGATCCAACACAAACACATGCCCACAAAAACATACACACACACACGAGCACGCACAACCCACCCCCCTCTCTCTCTCTCTCTACCCCCTCTCTCTCTCTCTCTCTCTCTCTCTCTCTCTCTCTCTCTCTCTCACACACACACACACACGCTATTCTCAACAAATATCCGTATTAGCTGAGGACAATCTATCATTACATTAGGTTAGAAATGTGCATCGGTGACGATACTATACAAGTTTGAAGTCACAAGACCGAGTTGCGTTTTATTATTAATTGAATAATTGAATATAAATTATCATAACATGAATCTCGCATATTTGCCAAATTAAAAAAGTTTGATTTTTTTAGGCAATATGACTCAAATCTCATAATATAATTACTTAAATTGCATGTTTTATCAATAACTTCAGTATATTGTGTATATAACCCTACCGTAATTATCTTCCTCATTTGAACAGAGAATGTTTCTGCATGTATTTTATTACATTTCAATAATGTTATAAACCAAATTCTTGGAAATTGAAGTCAATTCAATTTAACATTAGGCGGCTTCCGAATAATTTAAATATGTTTGAAGATTGTAATGCATATTCATTCCATTCTTAAGTAATAGACATCTTTTGGATTGTTTTATTAAATAGTGTAGTCTTAATGCTCTTTAAAATGGAGGAAACAATCGATGTAAAAGCTAAATGTTACTACGACAATAAAAGAGCAGGAGAACGACATTTAAGTTAAATTGGATTATTTTCCGGAGTCTACAAGTTAATTCATGACAACAGAAGTAATTTTAAAGAAACATCAACGAACAGCTACTATGCATGTATTTATCAATTTAAAGTGAATGATGGTATATTAAAGAGGAAAATGTGAAATTGAAAAAATTATCAAGTAAAAAAATTGTACAATTTAAAAGACTTCCCAAAAAATTTTAAACTTCTGCATATCATGTTTTGTTCTTTCATTAATCATGACGCGGGTTTGGGTTCTTTTTGCACATACTGTAGCATCTCTTTTTATCTTTTATTTCAGAATTAATAACTTTGTCGGAATAATAATGGTAAAAACATTTCGAAACCTCAGACGAATGATTTCCACGTCTACCTCCTGACAGTAATTATAAAAGCACCTGACATTTTTGACCAGATAACATCGCCAGAGAAAAATGACTGGTCTCTGTTCAAGATATGAACACAACGTGTTCTTACCTAAATTTAAGAATTCAATGTACGAACTCAGTTTAAGAACTCAATGTAAGAATTCAATGTAAGAACATATTGCAAGAACTCATTGTAAGAGCTCATTACAATAACTCAATGTAAGAACTCATTGTAATATCTCAATCTAAGAACTCATTGTAAGGAATCAATGAAAGAACCCATTGCAAGAATGCAATATAAGAACTCATTGTAAGAACTCATTGTAATAACTCAATGTAAGAACTCATTGTAAGAGCTCATTACAATAACTGAATGTAAGAACTCATTGTAATATCTCAATCTAAGAACTCATTGTAAGGAATCAATGAAAGAACCCATTGTAAGAACGCAATATAAGAACTCATTGTAAGAACTCATTGTAATAACTCAATGTAAGAAATCAATGTAAGAGCTCATTGTAAGAACTTCCTTAGATACATAGCTTTTTAGATTGACAAATTTCATATACAGTGGCCTGGTGCAGCCTGTGACATATTCATAAATAATACAGCCTGTGACAAATTCACAAGTAATGCAGCCTGTGACATATTCATAAATAATACAGCCTGTGACAAATTCACAAGTAATGCAGCCTGTGACATATTCATAAATAATACAGCCTGTGACAAATTCACAAGTAATGCAGCCTGTGAAAATTCATAAATAATACTGCCTGCGACAAATTGATAAAAATATAAAAGAAGCCAATACAGATCTATCTGTATTTTGAATATTCCTTTGTAGCATAATGACAGAAAAGTAATATTCTACCTTATCATAAACATAGGAAACATTCTGTGAGAAAATCAATGAAATCGTGAGTAAATTAGCCTGATTTCCTTCACATGCGTAGGCAATATCAAAATACAGCATTTTTAGAGAGCTTCCAAATGAACCACAAACGCAATCTCCATATATAAATGCATTCATTCATGAACCGCTGCGCGAATGCAATTATTTTACAAGATCAAAGCTTGTGAAGTCTATTATGTGTCATTATATAAGGGGCAAAAATTAGTAGTTTATGAAAAGATAGTATACATTGAAAAGACCCAGGTGGAATATAAATAATAATTAAAATTTTTACTTTTAATTATATCTATCGATTGTATCTGAATTTTATTCGCACAGTTTGAATTTGATACTTTAAAACTTAACTGTTGACCTGAAATGACTAATCGATATATACCGATCTGAAAGGAGTAATTAAATTATGTCGACCTGAAAAGCGGAATCGAGATAGATCGATCTAAAAGGGGTAATCGAGATGTGTCGACGTGAATCTTTAGATTACCCTTAAGGGAGCCCACCTGCACTACGCTGGGTATATGACGTTCCCATAGCGGCTCCAGAGCAACCTAACCTAATGGAAAATAATATCGTTACGATTGGATGGAAGCGTACGGGGCCAAAAGGGACTCGTTACTCTTAAGTGAGCCCACCTAAACTACGCTGGGTATAACGTTCCCAAGGCGGCTCCAGAGCAACCAAACCTAATGGAATGGCAAAATACCATGGAACAATAAAAATACACTGCAAGCAAACTGTATCAAAACTAAACGATCCTGTACTGTCGGCTTTAAAGCAATTTGGTCATAATTTAAAACAAGTGCTTATTGGATTGGGAGACCAATCTTCGTTCGTTTGTTGAAGTTGTCATTTTCTCCTTCACCAAATTCCAACCTTTTCAAAATACCATAGACTACGATTTTAAAATATTTTGCAATACGTTAACTGCTATACAGGTACCACTACCATATTTTATCGTTTTTCAAAGGGCAAATTTCAGCAAACACGAACCGCCATCTTTCAAACTTAAAACAACAAGCAAGACGATATGTTTCCAAAGTTTTAAAACCTCTTAACGTATATTTTTTCAGAATGTTTCAGTATTGTCTAAAACATACATAGTATCTTTGAAACATACACTCATGCACAAGTTAAAATTTCTATCTAACCAGTTTCCAACATGTTTAAAAAAAACACAACCCACCAATAGATAACAATGAATAAAGTAAACAAGTAAATTCAAAAGTTAAAGATATTACGAAATATGTTACATTGAAGATGTCTACCCCGGAAGTCTAACAAAAATCACCAATGAATGCATTAATCCAAACAAAAGACAAGATATAAAACTTACACGTCCCCAAGATGAAGACAGAGACAAAAAGAAAATGACAGTGATAGAAGAGGAAACGTTATTATGAACAAGTTCTCTAAAAGATATAGGAAATTAGAAATTAGACGTATTTAGGTAACATGGAAGTCGCACTTCTAGATTAAGTGTTTTTGTACTTATAGTCTTAGAATATACATGTAGTGTAATCCGTATACATTCGGACAGACTAATTGACGTAATTACAACAACCCTCATTATTCAGGTTTGAAATAATTCTGCTGAAATAATGACATGTTGAGTCTTTAATTCTGATTCAGGCTATCTGTGAAACTTCATACAACAAGCCCCACCGTCTCCCATGACTCCCACTCCAAGAAAGTGACACAGAGCCATAGTACAAAGTCAGTTACCTGAATGATGCATATATCACTATGCGTAAAAAAAAGACCTGGTCAGAAGAACTTCAAAATGTCATTATAACTATAACTATAATTTTGTCCACCTTTTACCTCGTGCTCCTTCAAGAGAACTGATGTGCGAAAGCCGATTATGACATCACTCTCGCAGATGGTTGCCAAAGGAGCTTAAAGACGTAAGAGGTGTGGAAACAGATAACAGATAACAGATAACAGATAACAGATAACAGATAAAAGGGTGAACGGACACAAAAACCCACAGGAAAAAAATGTATCTTAATATCCCGACTCTTTAAAAATCGACGGTATAATGAGCAACGGGTTTGGCAGAATATATACACATGTGTATAAACATACAAAACAACAATCACAATGGAGACAGTACAACAGGTCAATATGAGTTTGTTCTTCTAATGAATACAATGCATGCCAGATCTCTAATGTACAATGCAGAATATGCTATAATTTGGATCGAATATGATGAATATGAAACACAAGTCTCGTATAATATGACCTCTCCCTTGACTCCATGAGAACTTTACCGTACATGGACTCCTAAAGTCGCTGTGTTATCTGTCTTATTAAATAGTCAAATCTAATCAATAATCAAGTTGAATACGTGTGTGTATGTTTTAGACATACCTTATACAATACGTAAATTAATCGGACCTGTCCCTTGACTCCATGAGACGTTTACCGGAACATGGACTCCTAAAGTCGCCGAGCCAGATGTCTTAGCAAATAGTCAAATCTAATAAATGTTTAAGTTTAATACATTTATTTATAGTTTAGAAGACCCTTATACAATATGTATAATTCATGAAGGTTACTGTTCTATAATAAGTCTCTGCAAAGTATGACAGTAACTTACCTGGACCTTATTGATACTATTTGACAGTAACTTACGGACTCCTTATTGACCTTACTTGCCAATAAATTATCGAGTCCGTATTTATATTACTAGACATCAAATTATCTAGTTCTTATTGACACTACTTGACCCCAAATTATCGAGTCTTTATTGACACTACTTGACAACAAATTATCGAGCCCTTATTGACACTAATTAACCTCAAATTATCGAGTCTTTATTGATATTATTTGACAGCATTTTAAGGATTCCTAATTGACCTTATTTGACAATAAATTGTTCAGTCCGTATCGACATTACTTGACAGTAAATTATCAAGTCCGTATTGACATTACTTGAGAGTAAATTATCGAGTCCATTATTGACACTACTTGACAGCAAACTATCGAGTCCTTATTGACATTTTGTTCTCTGTGCTATGTTTCAATGACAGACTCCAGTCTAATATACCTATCTAGCCTCACCCATGTGTATACACCAGCTAGATCCTTACGCTCTTCTTCTGATAATCGTATACTCATTGTTCCCAAGGTGAAAACAAAGTCATATAGACAAAGTTCGTTTGCACACCAGGGCCCGGCGACGTGGAACGAATTGCCCATTGAAATTAGACACAAAGACACAGTGGTCCTTTTTAAGAGTGCTCTTAAGACTCACCTGTTTCGACTGCAGGGACAAACTTTGCGACCTAATCATGTTTTGTATCTTATATGTTTTCAGCATGTTTTTATGTTTTCCAATTTCATTGTTTTGTCATTTGTTGTTCTGTAGTGTAGTCATATCATTATTGATGGTGTAAAGCGCTTAGAGCTTCGAAAGATTAGGCGCTATACAAAGTCCTCATTATTATTATTATTATTATTATTAGTTGACCCCAAATTATCGAGTCCTTATTGACACTACTTGACGGCAAATTATCGAGCCCTTATTGACACTACTTGACCCCAAATTATCGATCCTTTATTGACACTACTTGACCCCAAATTATCGAGTACTTATTGACACTACTTGACCCCAAATTATCGAGTACTTATTGACACTACTTGACAGTAAATTACCGAGCCCTTATTGACACTACTTGACAGCAAATTACCGAATCCTTAAGAAAGTTACACATTATCAGATTACAGTCTATCACCTCTACTGTTCCATATAAAATATAGCTATATATAATAAGTATCGCTTACTGATGGCATATTTTTATACAGAACAAAACAAAATATGTACAGAAAGACAAGACAGAAGTCCCAAGAAGAAGAAGAAATAGTTTGCCTAGCATATCAATATTGTTATCCGTGAATTTGATTAAACCATGTTAACTAAGCACCAACATTAAATTAACTTCAATTATACCTCTTCTTTAACTAGAAGTACCTAATAAGTACTAGATAACTGTAGAGTGGAACGTAAAACAGTCACGAACGAAAGGCATGCGCGTGCTCGACAAACTTTACTAATGTTTACTTCAGGAATATTCATCAAACGCTTTGGGAAATATCATTTTATCATTTACCTCGAAACATGACGGCAGACAGATTTGTGCACATTTTCACTGGATATCAATAATGTCTGTAAGTTTCAATACAGGCGAAGGCGATACAGCAGTATACAGGGCTAAATGAAAATAGAGCAGAAGTAAAATATGCATGGCTAATTGCAAATACAGCCGAAAACAGTGTGCATGGCTAATTGCAACTAGCTGCACAGGTAATATGCATGACTAATTGCAAATAGAGTCGAGAGCAATACACATGTCTCATTGCAAATAGAGTCGAAGGCAATACACAAAGCTAATTGCAAATATAGTCGAAGGCAATACACAGGTCTAATTGCAAATAGAGTCGAAAGCAATACACAAAGCTAATTGCAAATAGAGTCGAAGGTAATACACAAGACTAATTGCAAATAGAGTCGAAGGCAATACACAAAGCTAATTGCAAATAGAGTCGAAGGCAATACACAAGACTAATTGCAAATAGAGTCGAAGGCAATATGCAAAGCTAATTACAAATATAATCGAAGACAAATATGCAGGGCAAATTGCATCTATAAAGTGTTTCGAAACGTGCAATTAATATATACCCTTCCATGTTGATGTCAGTGAGTTAAGATGGTAGCTCGTACTTGTTTAAAATGAGATAAGAACACTCTGATCTTTAATTAATTAATATATTTTTACATATCAAATTTGTTTATTATAAATTAACGATTAATTTTTAGCATGCGCATGTGCGTGCGTTTCAGCTAGGTACAATTGGTGTCAATATCACACCAGAGTTTAATATATCTTTTGATTGGTGTTTATAGAGCCATTAACCAATCAAGAACGATTGTCAGACACACAGACATACACTCACACAAACACACATACACACATAATCGAAAATATTTCACGCTCACAAATTTAAATGGAAATTGTACATTCTTTGCAAATGCTTACGGTATAATTGATTTCCTTCAACAGAAAGTGTGTCGCTTGAGGAATGCGACTTAGAATTGAAATCGGTTTAAAAATCAATCTTGAGATAATATAAAACAAAATCAAAAAGATGCATAACAGGTATATTTTTAAGTAATTTTATGAATAATATATATATATATATATATATATATATATATATATATATATATATATATATATATATATATATACATTTGTTGTTTGGCATACGTGATATCGAATATAGACAGCGGAAAGTACTTACGATAACCTGAGGAAATGAGCTTGTTGAGACAAGAGATCTGTTGACAGTGGTCCAAAAACACATTCATCTCCGTCCAAAAATACCTCCATAAATGCCTAACATAATATAGATAAAACTATCATATTTGCTGGTTAATTATCAACATAGAATTTTGCAAGAAGAAAGAAGTGAGTAGTATTAGAATGGAATTTCTAAATAATATATATTTCAACATGATTAAACCACAGTGGATTTCAAAAATATTTTTGAAACGAACGTTGGGAAACATAAAAGGTGGGGGAGTGGGAAACATTAAAAGTGGGGAAGTATACAAGATGACACTGGAGAAAACAAAAGTTGCACAGAAATATACTAGTATCGTTATACTTAATTCAGAGGTCAAATTACATCGAATAGAAAGCTAGGACTCCACGGTTAGGCAGACGCATATGACCAGAATCAAAACATCTATTAATTCGAATAAAATAATTGTGAATAATCTTGTCTTTGTGAATGTATCAATGGGGGTTGATAGTTATAAAAAGTATAATATCCCACATTAGCAAACTTTGAATAATCTAGTCTTAATCTGTCCTGCAGAATTCCCAATTAAATTTTAGAAAAAGATTAGAATATTTCTCCTGGATTTGAAGTTTTTATTTATTTACTTTTATCATATTGTCATGTAATTTTAATGTATAACATACATTACGAATGAAATCGATATACCGGATATATATATATATATATATATATATATATATATATATATATATATATATATATATATATATATATATATATATATATATATGTGTGTGTGTGTGTGTGTGTGTGTGTGTGTGTGTGATATTGTCAGCAATAAATATATGTGTGTTCAGTAGTCAATTTATACCTATTTATTGATGGTAAACATTTCTCCACAGAGAAAGTCTTACGTCCGTAGCAAATCTTTTAACATTGCGGATTCAGGCTAAGCTGTTTATTATGAGAATAATTGAGATTTACTGAGAGCGTGATCGCGTTTGATTAATTTGCAAGATGTTCGAAGGAGGTCATCCTGTCCAGATCGGCTCTGAGATGGATGTGTTATTAAGCATCGCCACAGGCAGTAAACCCTGATTACATTATAGGAAACAACCTTTCTTAATACTGCAAGCAAATACATCTAATAAGAGCGTCTGTTAATTTCGTTTGGTGTAATTAATTCAGGATATGTATTGCTCTCCTTAATTTATGGATAGACTTTTTCTGTCCTTAACATTCCTCTGCGATACACATGATTTCTAATATAGCTTAATTATTGCTTTTAGCATTTTGTAAAAAAAAGAAAATATATGATACACATGATAGAAGTGTGTGTGTGTGTGTGTGTGTGTGCATGTGCGTGTGCGTGCGTGCGTGTGTGCATGCGATTTAGACAGCTGCTAAACAAGCTACATCTTTATGACTCACAGCCTGAACTCTCAGTCTTAGGAGGGCATCTCAAAATTGATTTTATTCCAAAACTGGGCCTCTACAGCAAACCATAACGTATGACCTTGCTAAGCCTAAATCCGGCAATGTGTGCGTGCGTGTGTATGTGATATAGACTTTTAATATAGCTTTAAAAACAGTTCCGATTAAACGGACATAGCTGAAATTTTTAAATCGTATAGAAATATGAATAAATCTCATAACAAGAAGCAAGCAAAAGAAAATTGAACTAAAACAAAATATGGTCTTATAACTGCACTATAATCTAACATCTAGAAACGGTTTGGCGCTTTGTAAAACAACCGAGTACTGGAGTACTGGTGTACAAAGCAAAATCATTTCTGCAACTTAGTACGAATGTCTGTCAGGTTTATATACTTTCTTTAGTTTACCTAATTCAAAACAAATTAAACTAGTCCATGAGACTAAAAATATACATAGATATAGACTATATATATAGATAGATATAGACTATAGATATAGATAGATATAGACTATAGATATAGATAGATAAAGACAATAGATATAGATAGATATAGACTATAAATATAGATAGATATAGACTATAAATATAGATAGATATAGACTATAGATATAGATAGATAGAGACTATAGATATATATAGATAGAGACAATAGATATAGATAGATATAGACAATAGATATAGATAGATATAGACTATAAATATAGATAGATAGAGACAATAGATATAGATAGATATAGACTATATATATAGATAGATATAGACTATAGATATAGATAGATATAGACTATATATGTAAATAGATATAGATTATAGATATAGATAGATACAGACTATAGATATAGATAGATATAGATTATAGATATAGATAGATATAGACAATAGATATAGATAGATATAGATCATAGATATAGATAGATATAGACAATAGATATAGATAGATATAGACTATAGATATAGATAGATACAGATTATAGATATAGATAGATATAGACTATAGATATAGATAGATATAGACTATAGATATAGATTGATATAGACTATAGATATAGGTAGATATAGACTAAAGATATAGATAGATATAGACAATAGATATAGATAGATATAGACTATATATGTAAATAGATATAGATTATAGATATAGATAGATACAGACTATATATGTAAATAGGTATAGATTATAGATATAGATAGATACAGACTATAGATATAGATAGATATAGATTATAGATATAGATAGATATAGACAATAGATATAGATAGATATAGACTATATATGTAAATAGACATAGATTATAGATATAGATAGATACAGACTATATATATAGATAGATATAGATTATAGATATAGATAGATATAGACTATAGATATAGATAGATATAGACTATATATGTAAATAGATATAGATAGATACAGACTATAGATATAGATAGATATAGATTATAGATATAGATAGATATAGACAATAGATATAGATAGATATAGACAATATATGTAAATAGACATAGATTATAGATATAGATAGATACAGACTATATATATAGATAGATATAGATTATAGATATAGATAGATATAGACTATAGATATAGATAGATATAGACTATAGATATAGATTGAAATAGACTATAGATATAGGTAGATATAGACTAAAGATATAGATATATATAGACAATAGATAAAGATAGATATAGACTATAAATATAGATAGATATAGACTATAGATATAGATTGATATAGACTATAGATATAGATAGATATAGACAATAGATATAGATAGATATAGACTATATATATAAATAGATATAGACTATAGATATAGATAGATATAGACTATATATATATAAATTGATATAGATTATAGATATAGATAGATATAGACAATAGATATAGATAGATATAGATCATAGATATAGATAGATATAGACAATATATATAGATAGATATAGATTATAGATATAGATAGATATAGACTATAGATATAGATTGATATAGACTATAGATATAGGTAGATATAGACTATAGATATAGATAGATATAGACTATAGATATAGATTGATATAGACTATAGATATAGATAGATATAGACAATAGATATAGATAGATATAGACTATATATATAAATAGATATAGACTATAGATATAGATAGATATAGACTATATATATATAAATAGATACAGACTATAGATATAGATAGATATAGACAATAGATAAAGATAGATATAGACTATAAATAAAGATAGATATAGACTATAGATATAGATAGACATAGACTATAGATCTAGATATAGATAGAGACAATAGATATAGATAGATCTAGACTATAGATATAGATAGATATAGACTATAGATATAGATAGATATAGACTATCTAGATAGATAGATATAGACCATAGATATAGATAGATATAGACTATAGATATAGATAGATATAGACAATATATATATATATATATATATATAGACTATATATATAAATAGATAAAGGTTATAGATAGATATAGACTATAGATATGGAAAGATGTAGACTATAAATGTAAATAGATATAGATTATAGATATAGATAGATAAAGACTATAGATATAGATAGATATAGACAATATATATAGATAGATATAGACTATAGATATATATAGATATAGACTATAGATATAGGCAGATATAGACTATAGATATAGATAGATAGGGACAATATATATATAGATAGATATAGACTATATATATATATATAGATAGATATAGACTATAGATATAGATAGATATAGACTATAGATATAGATAGATATAGACAATACATATAGATAGATATGGACTTTAGATATATATAGATGTAGACTATAGATATAGGTAGATATAGACTATAGATATAGATAGATAGGGACAATATATATAGATAGATATAGACTATATTAATATATATTATATATATTTATATATATATATATAAATAGATATAGTTTAAATATATATATATATATATATAAATAGATAAAGATTATAAATATAGATAGATATAGACTATAGATATAGATAGATATAGACTATAGATGTAGATAGATATAGACTATAGATATAGATAGATATAGACTATAGATATAGATAGATATAGACTATAGATATAGATAGATACAGATTATAGATATAGACAGATATAAATTATAGATATAGATAGATATAGACAATGGACATAGATAGATATAGACTATATATATAAATAGATATAGACTATAGATATAGATAGATATAGACTATAGATATAGGTAGATATAGACAATAGATATAGATAGATATAGACTATAAATAAAGATAGATATAGACTATAGATATAGATAGATATAGACTATAGATATAGATAGAGACAATAGATATAGATAGATATAGACTATAGATATAGAAAGATATAGACTATGTATAGAGATAGACATAGACTATATATGTAAATAGATATAGATTATAGATATAGATAGATACAGACTATAGATATAGATAGATATAGACAATAGATTTAGATAGATATAGACTATAGATATAGATAGATATAGACAATAGATATAGATAGATATAGACTATATATATATAGATATAGACTATAGATATAGATTGATATAGACAATAGATATAGATAGATATAGACTATAGATATAGATAGATATAGACTATAGATATAGATAGATATAGACTATATATATATATAGATATAGACTATAGATATAGATAGATATAGACTATATATATATATATATATATATATATATATATATATATATATATATATATATATATATATAGAAATAGATATAGATTATATATATAGATAGATATAAACTATAGATATAGATAGATATAGACAATAGATATAGATATATATAGACTATAAATATAGATAGATATAGACTATAGATATAGATAGATATAGACTATATATATATATAGATAGATATAGACTATATATATAGAGATAGATATAGACTATAGATATAGATAGATATAGACTATATATATAAATAGATATAGATTATAGAGAGATATAGACTATAGATATAGATAGATATAGACAATAGATATAGATATATATATTTAGACAATAGATATAGATAGATATAGACTATGGATATAGATAGATATAGACTATAGATATAGATTGATATAGACTATAGATATAGATAGATATAGACAATAGATATAGATAGATATAGACTATGTATATAAATAGATATAGACTATAGATATAGATAGATATAGACAATAGATATAGATAGATATAGACTATAGATATAGATAGATATAGACTATAGATGTAGATAGATATAGACTATATATATAAATAGATATAGATTATAGATAGATATATACTATAGATATAGATAGATATAGACTATATATGTAAATAGATATAGATTATAGATATAGATAGATACAGACTATAGATATAGATAGATATAGACAATATATATAGATAGATGTAGACTATAAATATAGATAGATATAGACAATAGATATAGATAGATATAGACTATAAATATAGATAGATATAGACTATAGATATAGATAGATATAGACTATATATATATAGATAGATATAGACTATATATATAGAGATAGATATAGACTATAGATATAGATAGATATAGACTATATATATAAATAGATATAGATTATAGAGAGATATAGACTATAGATATAGATAGATATAGACTATATATGTAAATAGATATAGATTATAGATATATATAGATATAGACTATAGATATAGATAGATATAGACAATAGATATAGATAGATATAGACAATAGATATAGATATATATATATAGACAATAGATATAGATATATATAGACTATAGATATAGATAGATATAGACTATAGATATAGATTGATATAGACTATAGATATAGATAGATATAGACAATAGATATAGATAGATATAGACTATATATATAAATAGATATAGACTATAGATATAGATAGATATAGACAATAGATATAGATAGATATAGACAATAGATATAGATAGATATAGACTATAGATATAGATAGATATAGACTATAGATGTAGATAGATATAGACTATATATATATATAAATAGATATAGATTATATATAGATATATACTATAGATATAGATAGATATAGACTATATATGTAAATAGATATAGATTATAGATATAGATAGATACAGACTATAGATATAGATAGATATAGACAATATATATAGATAGATATAGACAATAGATATAGATAGATATAGACTATAGATATATATAGATATAGACTATAGATATAGATAGATATAGACTATATATATAGATAGATATAGACTATAGATATAGATAGATATAGACAATAGATATAGATATATATAGACAATAAATATAGATAGATATAGAGAATAGATATAGATAGATATAGACAATAGATATAGATAGATATAGACAATAGATATAGATAGATATAGACAATAGATATAGATAAATATAGACTATATATAAAAATAGATATACATTATAGATATAGAAAAATATAGACTAGATATATAAATAGATATAGATTATAGATATAGATAGATATAGACTATAGATACTGTTATACGCCTAATATTAAGTAAACTGAAACAAGACGATGTTTAAGGAGGCGATGCTTTATCCAACGGCATCTTCAAATGTACGAGCAACATTATTGTACCAATACTGAAAATACTATTTAATAAACCATTACATATTCATTATCATCCAGAATATTGATTATACATATCATTAGAACAATTCTGATTGTAGGTGGATGGAAATAAATCTTCCAATTACAGAGCCACTACCTCCAATAAGCAAAGTGTTTACGTTGATTTAAAATATAATTTTTTATTTAATCACTATGCTTAGAGTGGGACACTTCCCAGTAAGAGATAACGATTAGATATGAAAGCATTTGTCATGAATTAAGAGTGTGTTAACTTTGTAACGTTAATATAAAAAAATGAATTCCATTATATTACTGTTGTCCGCTCTATGGAAAAATGAAGGAAATATTTACCCACCTTTGTATAAAAAAATCCAGCTTTGGAAAATTTAGGACAATTATACAAAATTATACTGGTAAAATTCTGCATACTAACTTTGCGATGTTTGCTATTGTTACACGCACAGGGGTATCCACTTGACCGAGCGGTGTCAAAACCCTGGCGCGAGTCACGCTGGAAGTCATATGTTTTCCACAGACTTCCAAAGACTTCCATACAACTTGAGTTGTAAAATGGAAAGACAGACGTGTCTGCTATATATAATAACCTTTGCTCTAATCAATTGGCGACCCAGATGAGACAACTTGCCCAAAAGTCCATTAACCGCACCTTTGAATGGTTTTTCTTCATTATCATCCGATTTCCGTACCGCCAGCCCGTCATGCCATAGAAATTACACTAGTATTCCTTACTAACTGGGAAATATTTAACTGCGCGACCCTAGGCCAGTCAAGCCACAGAATTTCCGGCGTATCACGCTCATATACACACGCCCATTTTCCACTATGGACACATAAACGGTACCTACCAAGTTCCAACTTATTGATTCCATTATATAATTTACTGATTTCCAACCATAAATACTGCCATTTCAATCACAACACTTTTATACACCGCTGAATTTTAATATGGATTATGTTACATCAGGGGACAGTCATTCGGTTTGTACCTAAATTCACTACTAACGACCCCAGCATGCTTCAAATTCACTAACACTCGACTCTGTGACGTTTGCTCCAAATAATGGGCTAGTAGTCTTTCCGGTGCGCGGAAAAAAAGTCACAGGAAAAAAAGTCACGGAAAAAAAGTCACAATTTCGGCTAGGAAAAAAAGTCACAGGAAAAAAGTCACACTCTGCGGAAAAAAAGTCACAGTTTTGGGTAGGAAAACAGTCACAGTTTTGGGTAGGACTAAATTATATTTCAGAGTAAATATATAAATTTTCATTTTTAAATTCACATAATAATGTATGATAATAGATTTTTGGTCATCGCACGGTAACAAAAGTATTGGAATCAATCAGTTAATGACAATACATGACATATACATACTAAGAACAGTCTAAAATTAACGTGGTATTACGTTATTATTATTATTATTATTATTATTATTATTATTATTATTATAATCCAGGAAAAAAGCCAAATGAAAAAAGTTGCGGAAAAATGTCGCAAGAAAAAAAGTCACAAGAATTAAGAGTTATAGAAAAAAATCACAGGTTAAAAACGGGAATATAACACAAATTTTGGTACAGTACATACTATATTACTATAGAGAAAACTTTACATAAAAATCAAATAGATACATATCCAAAAAAATGTCAACCTAATGTGAACAAATAATGAAATAAACATTGCATTTGCTTCATTGAATACAATATGGAATAGATGAATATAGGTCTGAAGCCAAGTAAGACACTAATTTGTTACATTGGCAGAACAAAAGATTTTTATGATGTAATGTCCCTTTGTAGCCTGGGATTGTTAAACAATTCAACATACTGGTTTCAGCCAAACGTTTAATGTTATTATAAGCTAGATAATTGTTCTATTGGATTTAGTTTTCATTACAAGTTGAAATTTGTCGGAGTGTATATATTTGAATTTTATTTAAAATTATCTCCATCGTAATATATTATTTATGGTTTCTAAATTTGTGTGATATTCACACTTATTTTTATCCTGTGACTTTTTTTCCTAGGGCTCTTTTTCATTGTGACTTTTTTTCCTGTGACTTTTTTTCTGTGACTTTTTTTCCTGTGACTTTTTTTCCTGGATTCGTATTTCCATGGCACCGAAGACCAAATACTCACACAAATAAATCTAAGAATTGCTTAAAAACGGGATGCTGTCAAATATACATACTCCAAATTTATTAACACTATAAATTCCCCAAAGATTAAGGAAACATCTGTATCATCGACCCCAACTGCGTACATCACAAAACGTGTTCGATGCGTGTTTTGGGGTTTTCTTTGAATTAGTTTGTGTGATTACTATGTAATATATACTTCAATCTCACCCAGTTTGAAAATTGCAACAATTACTATTTTCATGTATAACATTCCCAATATATACGATGTTCTTTTGCTACGCAATAAAACATGTTTTTGTATATGTATTATGGGCCAGTGGCCTGTATTACAAATACATGTAAACATTAGTATTACCAGTAGTTGTGTTCAGCATTTAAAGGTTAGTTTTGCGAATGGTCGGCCTGGTAACCATGACAACATAATTGGATGAGACATAATGATACATCTTTACTATAAGCTTCCACAACTCAGACATCGTAGGGATATGACTCAGCTAAATCTACATTAACACTCACCCCAAACACTAACACGTAATGAACCCTATTTACAATTATATCCTCCTTGCCACATAAATAATATGTTGGGGGAATCCTCCTTGCCATACATTAGTATGTTATGGGTATATTTAACATTGCATCCTCCTTGCCATACATTAGTATGTTTTGGGAATATTTAACATTAAATATTCCTTGACACACATTAGTATGTTTTGGGAATATTTAACATTAAATATTCCTTGACACACATCAGTATGGTGTAGGAATAATTAACATTCAATCCTCCCTGCCATACATTAGTATGGTTTAGGATGCTACTTTAAAATATCTAAATCACACACACACACACACACACACACACACACACACACACACACACACACACAGTCTTTTTGTTACTAAGTTTAAGACCTAATTTTGCACACACACACACACACACACACACACACGCGCGTCTTTTTGTTACTAAGTTTAAGACCTAATTTTGTAACACGATGCTGACATTTTCACAGGTTGCTAAGATTGTATTTATTAAATATGGAAGTCCCAAACATTCGAAGTTTTCATTCCGATCCAAACTTGTCCACGATTCAGTAAATGTAAGTTTACATTTGGGTAATACTAAATCAATTGAAAGAGCTAAAAGAAAAAAATCATAATGCAATATTTCGTATAGAGAAAGTCTATGTAGTCACAAACACAACTACCATTTTTGTTATCATCTTTTCTAACGTTTACAATAGTTGTTAAATGTTATTTTCTTTACCACTGACGGTATTCATCAATACGAGTGTCACAATAGGAGTGTCACAGTTGTCACCCTTTTGTTTGAACCACTGTAAACGATATTAAACCGGCAAGAATGGTACATTTGAGGGCAGACACCAAAATGAATGTCTTTAAAAGTTTTGAAATTTTTGTTCAGGAGAAGGTCCATCGGAGTGAGACCATGAATTACCGCACCTGACTGTCTATACAATATTTGAATTTGTCTGCAGGAAGGAAGTCCATGGGTGTGACACCATGAGTTACTGCACTAAGTGACACCAACCCTAGTGACGCCACTGATGGGAATGTTGAAGGTCGTAGGTGGATAAAAGAATTAATCTAACACAATGTGCACCTTATTAATATGAAAAACGGTGGTCGAATTAAAGTGGATCGTCTTTAACATCTGATATACTGCCAGTACATTTGACTATAGAGCTACTATTGGTCGCAACGATTTTCTTTACTACTCGATGTGACGCCTCGGCCATATAGGATTCATGTGAATTAAGGCGGTTTCATATTGTTAGGACTATGGTGTACTTGCATAAGTTACGTTGGATGCAAAATGTATAGGAATATACTTTATGTATTCCTGCCGGTAATGTCTAACGGGATATGTGGGTAATTCTCTTTATGAATTTGGTCCATAAATTTTCAGCCAAAATAATCTATCCCTAATCAAGCAATTCACTCAAGCGTAAGAATGTCTTTTAGGTCACGCGTTTTCCAGCTAGGCAATAATACGTCAAGATGGATATCGGATGTAAAAGTGTCCTACATTAAAACAAGTAAGAGAAATTAAAATGAGAGAGCTGCTGCAGCTTCAACTCTGTTGGACATCATCTTAAATCCCTTTCTTGATTGAATAAAACTACGGTCAAATTATTTGTTTCCGACGAATGACATTCTAGAAATCAAAGGTACTAACCTGTTGATTTTTAACATCGAAAACGATGTATTGCAACAATGTGTTAGAGATGTAAATAGGTCAGTTTCTCTCTCATTCTGCTAGACGATTTGTTAGTACATTTAATCAAACTGTGACCATCCAAATCAATGTAACAAATATGACGTTATCTGTCAATAATCAACAACCAGTCCAACTGTTTTCAAACGGTATATCACATTACTAGTAATACTGCGCAAACATGGGACATCTTTGGAGATCGCGAATAAATTATTAACAATAATAAGTCTGTATTAGTTTGTCGACGACCTCTGATTATTAAATATTTAGTATTAGACGTGGCATCCAGAACAGTCGTACCTTTTACCATGGCTATTAGCGATACTGAAACACTAATTCAGTCTTTGACCTGATGTTATTTTTCACCAAACTTTGTAATTAATTCTGAAATTGTCATCTAAAAGTCATATCCATCTGTATAAGATATCCACTAATTTTTCTCATCAACTTTTATACAGTAAAATTTTGTTTGCTTCCGTCTGTTTCTTTTCTGGTATGCGTTTCAAATTCTTAAATCTGATTGCTTTTTAGTAAATCACGGAATGGAAATAAAATTCCTCTTTTCTCAAATATTTTCATGGCCATTCATTAAAGGGGTCTCAGACTCAAACCACCCTAACGGCCGCATGAAGGCATTTTGGATGGCCCAAGGCCGCATGAAGGCATTTTGGATGGCCCAAGGCCGCATGAAGGCATTTTGGATGGCCCAAGGCCGCATGAAGGCATTTTGGATGGCCCAAGGCCGCACTACCTTTGCTATCTCTTTGTCACAGATAACTGTGCAAGAATAACATGGAGAAATAATTAGGAATCATCGAAGAAGTTAGTCATGAATTTAAAGGGTAAAAATAGGAATCGAACACAAACGGAAAATTTACAGAGGCAATGGCTTAAAAAGCTTAACTGAAAAATAACACTTGACTAGATACAAATCAGAAACAAATATAAGCTGTTGTCGATGCTAGATTTACTTATTTTCAGATAATGCAATATACACTTTGATAGAAGTAATTATCCGATTTCTTAAATCAATAATTTGGAAGATGTAGTTTGATGACGTCAGCGGATGAGTTGGATCTAACAGAAACACGGATATAGAAAGTACATGTAAAGGTTTATTTATTGTGCAAGATAATGGATTTGAAATCTGTGATGCTCTAGCTAACATCTCTTACTTCAATCTCGTAAAAGCTCATTAAACTCATAGACTGCACCTACACATGCATACAAATGTTTATGGTCTTAATAAACGGCTAAAACACACGAAAACTCTTCTAACGCCTTATTAGCTGAATATATCACTTTCATCCAATTTCAGTGAAGTATTGTTTTGCAGAAATAAATAAACACAGTTGATATACCATTGGCCTAATCCAGCAACAGTTAAATGTATACTTTGTTCAATACTGATATTAAAATAGATCGTCGTACAGATAACAATGATGACTGCAAACAATCCAAAGGATGTGCGCACGATAATGCCTGAGAAACGATTCTGTGTATCTGACTTCTCTTTGGCTGCTGAGAGATGTTTCGAGAACCTAGCTCCTGCACACACCAAGTCCAGAATTATTGGTCCTTCAAGCATGAATCGATTGGTACCATTCGTTCCTCAACGTCAACATAGTTATCATTAAGTACTATATCCGGTGTTAAAGACCCCACCGAGTTCATTGCATCCCCAGAACAGCTAAAGACACACAAGCGTTCATATAGACGAGTCACACGTCAGGATATATTTATATAGGATATACGAACATTTACATTTTTCGTTTATGAATTGACTTTGTTGCACATCAAAGGGTTCCTCCATAAAACCTACATGAAGGTATCTTGTAAAAGAATAATCGCAGTGTATAGCGGCAAAAAAAGCTTCTCATTATTCGCTACGTGCAACATACTTAACTCAAGACGCTAATTCAGCTACAGACGTGTCTAATCTGAAACAGAATATATGCTGTTTAATAGCATAACATCATTGGAGAGTACCGACTTTAGAGAAATCAAAGATCAATTCTGAAAAATTCAGTGGATCAGACAATTTTATCGCATACGGAAGCTTGTAAAAGAAAACTTTTTTAAGCTGTCACTTAAGTCACATAGTTGAATGCAGAGGTCAGCTCCTGACAATAATCCAAAGTATTGTAACAACATTCAAATCGTAATCATCCTCCTGCCAATTAACGGGGTAAGGGGGTTCATACTGCCGGCTCTTTGCACATGTTGCTGTAACAGAACACAGTTTGCGTATTAGCAAAAAGCCAAGTCTTAAACCATACACCATGGTAAATCCTCTTTGAGACAACTCAATCCACTCTCTATGTTCATAAATGTAAAGATGTTATCGTGTGTGCGTCCCATTAACATAAAATTTACTAAAATGACACGAACTAATTACTGAATTACTTAAAAATCGATATGGATACTTCATAAGTTTTAATCATTCAAACTTTGACAACCGTTATCTGTACCTGATGCACACAACCTAATTGTGAAAAAAAAATTAATTTAAAAAAGAAATTTAAATTAATGAGGAATCCGAAAATATTGATAATTCATAAATACATTTATGCTTGATGTACCGTTTATATCTATTGTAACATTAAATATTATATAAGGAGTTGAAATCTATCACATATTTACTCGATAATATAACACATAAAGCAATACATATGCATTGCCAGTGACATACCACAGTGTAGACACGTTCAAGAATGAAAATAAATGTTATTCGGAATTGCGTCAGTGATGAAGTCAACTTTCTTGAAAGATATACAGTGGATATTAGCTTGAAACGAGTTTGTCACACACGAGATGAAATGTATCTGTTATTCATTCGTTTCAAGCAAATATTCTTTTTATTTTATGCGAACATACGTTCGCTACCTAAAGTTTGTGACACAATGACATTTAACAAAGGAAAAAGTAATATGTTATGACCCTAAAATGAAGTTAATGTAATAAAACAGTATTGGTATTATTTCACTACATTAAAATATCAATAATATTTTAATTATAAAATTAAGTAAGTCATTGATTAGCATAGAATACAACTTTCTATGGCGTTTTCTTTGAACATCTAAGTACATTCTTGTGTTATCATACTGTTTATTAAGATTTATCTATCTACGTTATAATTACAAAAATTCACACAACATTTGCTTTGCCATGCCTGATATAATCTCGTCTCAAAATGCATATACAATTGTGTTTCTTGTCATTTAAATTATCTCGTAGTATTTAAATCTCTCTCTCTCTCTCTCTCTCTCTCTCTCTCTCTCTCTCTCTCTCTCTCTCTCTCTCTCTCTCTCTCTCTCTCTTGCATTCATAAGTTTCAATTCATTCATTTTATTCTGAAAATACATATTTCATCCAACGTTCCCTCTAAGCGAATGGTTGATGTGCGCGCAATGCTAGCTGCACTGTGCAAACATTACGGAGAGGAGCAATATTTAATGTTGTATTGACAATTCAGCTGCGCGGGGAATTCTAAGCAGCTGCGCGCGCGCAGCCTAAAGAGAACGTGTTGATCTCATCATATCTCTGTTATACCATGTACGATTTTAAATAAAGTTACTTGTGAATGTTTTCAATGAGTTGAAATCTGGAACATATATCCTTGTCAATTACAAAGTAAGTAACCTTTCCGAAACATTTGAGATCGTGATGAAAAAGGTTATAAATTATTATCGCAGTTGTTTATCAAATTGAACGTGAATGACGCAAAAACAAACACAATACATAAAAACGATAAAGTAGGATCATCTACAAAATAAAACGTCACCAAAGCATAATAAAAATACAATGTTTAAAATCCCGAGAATCAGGACCATTAAAACTACTGACAAGCCTACGGAAATACAACATGAAAAGATGTTGTTTACATTATAACCAATAGAAAAGATATCTGATCTTATTCCAGTAATAAAAGACATTACTCCGATTAAAGAAAGTATTAAGCAGATCAATAAATCAATCAAACACAAACCTACACAAAACCCAAACTATTGCAATACATTTCAGGATCAGAACGACGCTTATGATATCAGGTTTCATGGTCTTTCAGTGATGGTGACCTGGTGTGATTACAGCATACTCTAAGAACGGAAGTGATGTCATACAGGTCAAATGGACTGGATGATGACTGATTATTAGCACATTAACAACTGGAGGCTTTTGCTGTTTTCGCATGAAATGCGAGTAGGAAACACATTTTGGGGAATATTTCTGAATACATCCATATACATCGACATCCAAGCAATATTCCATTGGCTAGTTGTGCTAAAGAAAATGTTTTTCATTGGTTACTTTGCTCGCGCATAAACAGAAGGTGAAAAGTTGGAGTTTTTTTAAAAAAAATTATATTTTGCTTAATGGACCCATAATTTGCGTATGGACAAGACTCTTTATTCAAAATGTCAATCTTATCCTACGTTTTGCACAGGTTCACCTGTCTGTGTGCGTTTTAGACCGGTCTGCCGTAGATCTGAGGCCATAAAGTCTACACAGAATCGGATTCCGTCCATGGGCGAATTTTGGGTGGGGAAAAAAATGGGTCTAAAAGCTTAGGTTTTTCCCTCTGTATCTTGTGGTGCAACTAAAATGTCCAGATTATTTGGTATCATTGTAGAGCTAAATCTGTCTACCTTTCTATAATACCACCCACTCTAGTGGATCATGCATGACCTTGACACTGCAGACCTTGGAAGTAGGCACCAACCTCGTGCCCCGTAAACTCGTCGCTAAGGATTAATGTGTTAAAAAAGTAACGGATGTTGCATACCTGATCGCAAGGCAACTCAGATTGTTCACTTCAACCAACTAAAACCATGCTTGGTGCAACCTGAGAAGAAACATAAACACACGATAATGGTGATAAAAGCGACAAGGAAGACAAAGTATCGCTATATCCAATTACCGTTCAAAAGACCAATTTAATGGAATTAAGAAGGTAGCAATAAAGAAACACCTCTGTGTTGTATTAAATTACATACATTATTTGAAAGTGAATCCTGTTATTTCGTGCGCTTGTATCACTAACGGTGATAAAAACAAATTTGGTGGGTGGGTAATCATAGTTTACCTCTGATTATTAAGTATGGATGGGTATAGGACAAAAAGTCAAGCGGGTTAAAGCCGCGCAGTTAAAATCAGATTGAGTTGATTATGTTATTTTGTATGTTCCTATTAAAATGTTGTTTTAATTAATCATCTGCAGTGTTAGATCAGAATAGTTTCTGAAAATGTGTGCTGCTTGGAAACATATTTTGGCAAATTAGATATAGTTGTTTAGTTTGCGATGTTAGTGAAAGGTGGTGGTTTCATGTATGATTGTTTGGACGATAATGGACTGGTTTTCTTCTCTCTCTGTTGAGTTAGTACTTGTGATGAACAGCTGATTGATGGCAGTGTCAGGTCTATCGTTGGTCTGTGGAAGACAATGTGTGTCGCGCCGGTTGGTCGTTGAAGTCATGGTTGACTTGTTTTTGAGGATTGTAAGAGATGTGTTATTCTCTGACGAACGTATTCTTTAACCTTGTTGCACACAGGAAGGTCCCTGTGCTATATTGTTATTGAGCTGCAAGCGACTTGCCACATGGAAATTGCTTCGTACAGTGTATTTTAAAAATTGCTCGCTACCATCTTGATAATCATAATTGTCCAGTGTAGTTTCCATCATATATAGTTTGAATGATCTGATTGGTTGGAATAGTGTCCATTCTTTTGGGAAGTTCTGAAAGACAATTCATAGTACATGATAATTCATTATCTGCATTCAGTAATGGTAGTGAACACCACCGTAAATCTATTATGTGATGGTGTTCCAAAGTTTCGCTTTCGTGAGTAGGTTCTCTTATGACAATAACAGCTTCTCTTATGACTATGTTCGATCGCTGCATCATTGGTCCTTTAGTAAGAAGAAAGGATCAGCTGACCAAGACTGAGTCGAAAAATATATTGTGCGCAGGTGCGCTAATGTCTTTTTTGAGACGTGTATCCTGGTTTAAACGCAAACTCCAGACCCGAATTTTTCGGGTAAACTGGAATAGTCCTTTACTACATTTGTTGTCTTGTTGTTAGAGACCTATCTGTAGAGAAGTCTTTCCTGCAGTGAATTCCGAGGATTGTTATGATAGAGGTTGAACCCAAATAACTTGTTGAAATATTTTCATGTTGGATTCAGTTTGTTTAATTTGTATTTATTATTGACATTTAGTTTACTTATTAACAATTAGCTATTCAGAAAAACACGTTTAGTTGCGGATGCAGAGTGACGGGCTATTAGGAACAATATAGTTGATTCACTTTTGTCTTAATAATTTTTGGGAATCATGAATCGAGTTGGTGGTTTATTTTGTGGAAAGTCAGCAGTTTTAATTAGACCACAGAGGAGTGATTTTTGTATCACTCCAGTTCGAGTGATCTTTTTAAACGCATGTGGAATGTAATATATTTGGAGTATGCGCTCCACGTTATAGCTCCACGTATAAGGAATTATTTGAAGGTCCTGCATTTATTAGAATAAAATGTAACTATTGAATGGACACGTCCAGCCTTCTAATTTTCGATTGAAGTTGTGTGGAAGATTTTGTAAATTTGTGGTAAACTTATGACTTCTAGCAGGAACAGTGCAATGGTTTGACATCGCTCGGTCAAGTAAAGACCCCATGGCTTGTGACACTATTATCAACTAAACATCGTGCAACATCACATTAGGTTTTCATGGCTGAATGTAGAATATGTTAAAAGATCCGATATCAAACACCGATATCAAATTTGTAAATATCTCATCATTCAGTAATAAATTAGCTCACAGCTGACTATTTGAAAAAACGTGGGCCTTAACATAATACAACTGTAAATTAAGACTGAATTTGTAAAGTAAAATCAAATTAACGTTGATAAAGGCTTTAATTCTCTAATAAATAAATAATAATAATAATGAGGACTTTGTATAGAGCCTAATCTAACGAAGCTGTAAGCGCACTACACCATCAATAATGATATGACTACACTACAGAACAACAAATGACAAAAACAATGAAATTGGAAAACATAAAAACATGCTGAAAACATATAAGATACAAAACATGATTAGGTCTCTAAGTTTGTCCCTGCAGTCGAAACAGGTGAGTCTTAAGAGCACTCTGAAAAGTGACCACTGTGTCTTTGTGTCTAATTTCAATGGGCAAATCGTTCCACGTCGCCGGGCCCTGGTGTGCAAACGAACGTTGTCCATATGACTTTGTTTTCACTTGGGAACAATTAGTATACGATTATCAGAAGAAGAGCATAAGGATCTAGCTGGTGTATACACATGGGTGAGGCTGGATAGGTATGTTGGACTGGAGTCTGTCATTGAAACATAGCACAGAGAACAAATTTTGTGTTTGATTCTGTATCGAATTCATAGCCAAGGTAGGGTACAGAGCAGTGGTGAGGTGTGCTCTGATCGAGGTACTCTAAAGATGATCCGTGCAGCTGTGTTTTGAACTTTTTGAAGTTTCTGGAGTAAATATTGTGACGAACCAGACAGAATTGAGGTATAATAGTCCAGTCTTGAAAGTACTAATGAACACACAAGTGTTTTAGTGGCATCAACTGAAAGATATTTACGAATTGAACTGATGCGTCTCAGTTCAAGATTTGCAGCCTTGCATGTGTTCATGACATGTTGGTGCAATGTGAGAGTACTGTCTAGAGAAACGCCTAGGTTCCGTACTGACTGTGAGAATTTAATGTTTGTGTTGCTGATATTTATTGTCTGAGGTAAAGGATGTGATTGAGAAAGTATTTACGTTGTGATCAGAATAGCCTCAATTTTATCATCATTCATCTGCAGCTTGTTAGATGTCATCCATGATTTCACATCAGAAATGCACTTCTCTACTCCATGGAAGAAGTATTAACATATTCGAATTCAGCCATGAAAACCTAATGTAATGTTGCACGATGTTTAGTTGATAATAGTGTCACAAGCCATGGGGTCTTTACTTGACCGAGCGGTGTCAAACCATTGCGCGATTCCTGCTATAAGTCATAAGTTTACCCCAAAAATAACATTTTATCAATATACTAGTTATGTAGTACCAACACAAATATATCAAAGCCAAAACAAATCTATTGCCGCTTGGGTGGCGGAGCCACAGTGCGTAGTTCCGAAGTCTAAATTGTACAACTCCTCTACAGAGAGTGCAAATGCTAGCTTTAATCGAATGATAAATGAACGAAAATACGCAAATTATGCTTTATCACCCTACACTGCCAATAGACAATAATTGTATTAATTTTAGAATGCAGAAAATGAGCTAGATTATAAACGATCCATCTGTAAAATTGTCAGTTTGAATTTCAAGGTTAAGTTTTATTTGATTATTTCTCGATTTAGCTGGCACCACTGGATTTGAGAGAACTGTTTATTGCCGATATGGGATCGATAAACACCGGCTGAATCTGATAATTTTGTTTGCGGTATTTTGCAATCTGTATCTCAGTCGCTGTGTTAGAACTTATTAACAGTTCAACTGACATTGAAGAAGGACATACACTGTTGTGTCAATAGTCAAACATTTACTTTACCTGGAAAAGCATACGTCTGGTATTAGACCTTTTGTAAAATAGACAGTTCCACAAGTTTCCAATTTAAAAGCTGACTACTAATATAACTAATATATAGAATTTAGCTTTTAACAGAGATGCAGTCGACAGTAAAATTGTAAATACTGTTCATTTATTTTATATTATTCTTTTTTTTTCTTAGTTTTTAATTCTGCTATATGTATTCTTTTTAGATTTTTTTTCTTCTTCCAAAATAACAAAAGGACATTCATTTTCCAGAATAAAAAAGAGAGAAAAAAGGAGAGAACTGGTCTTATATAGAGTCTAAAAGGCAGTCCTCTTAATGAAAGAAATTAGCAGAGATGGTAATATTACACAGACATATTCATTTAACCAATCGATTTTCTTGCCACATTTATGAATCATTCTAGAGGATCTTTCAATTGGTGTTTAGCTTGGTGTAGAGACTTACTTTTGACCTATGCTCACGATTCAAAACACTTAAATTGGCAATGTCAGTCAAGCCGTACTTGGTTAGATGAATCAAACTGTTTGGCGCCATTTAACTGACTTCGGGTTCCAAAAGTATTAGTAAGGGATGCTTTTCGTTACTGGCATTACGTCGCAAAATTTCAATATTCTATGCTTGCTGTTAGGTTATTGTTGTTGTAGGGTTTAAACCCATTTTGAAGCACATGATAGGCTATACATTTCGGCCAGTATTATTGGTGAAGTAGGAACTACCCGGAAAAACCCACTGAAAGAGCCACCGTCCCACGAAAAGTTACAGACAAGCTTTCTCACATTACAAATACTAAATAAATACAGATACTAAAATAAATATGACAAACAACCGAACGAATATTAGTTTAAAATAGCGTGAGAAAATAATGTCAAACTCTATTTAATATACTATCAATTATCTTTAAATGAGTGATTTTCTCGTTAAGATGATATGCATGGGTGCGAGAGTCTTTCTTTTATTCCTTATGAAAAAGCAGTAGATATTACAAAATATTAAACAAACATCTAGTCACTTTTAAGGAATCGAGGCTTTGCTATCCCAATGAATGCTAGTATTTAGAAAAGGAAAGATGACGTACATGTACCAATGTATATGTTTTACAACGCTTTCTTCGTTATTAATTGAATGATAGAGTTGGTATACTTCACAATAATCATAAACATTAAAAGTATTAAGACGCTAATAACAATTTTTCTTATAATAAAAAATCCTGTAATCGTAAGAAAATAAAATTAGCATGAATATTATTCATACTTTTCGATATAATCATTTCAAGAAGAGAAGACACAACTAATTAGTGCAATCCAAACAGAAAAACTAAAAACATCCACTTCATTCGTTTAATTGAACCAAAATCATAATAAAGATCGGTTTAATGAACGTGAAGACAAAAATAAAATCATATAATTTCGTGTTTCGTAGCTCACCGATGATTTTCAGAACCTTTCTATAACTTCACTTTTGCTAGATAGATATTGATATAAGTGAATCACACACGCAGTCAGTCTGTTTGTTTATATGTCTGTCTGTCTATCTAGCTGTTAAGTTCTTTATGGAGATATACAAATTCATTTGCATACAATGTCAGATGGATCGTTGAGTTTAAATACGAAATGAAAAATCCTTTGAAAGTCTATTACGCGCATCAGGTTAATGGCTATGGACATGGAAACAATGTGTTAAAGACTAGTTATGTCCATTCAATACACGCATTCATACTCGCCATATTGTAAGTGGAGACCATGTATCCAAATAAGTGGAAAACATGTATCCCAATAAGTGGAAACCAATTATCCAAATACGTGGAAACCATGCATACAAATAAGTGGAAACCATGTATCCAAATAAGTGGAAACCATGTATCCCAATAATTAGATTGAATTTATATATTACGTTTTACAACAAAATAAATGCGTCAGATACATTGAATCAATGGGTTTAATCTGATTGTAGATTGAAATGCGCACCGATTGCCTCCCATGCATATACGTTTGGAGTGCACATATATCTACATATGTATGTATGTATGCACGGATGGATGGATGGATGGATGGATGTATGTATGTATGTATGTATGTATGTATGTATGTATGTATGTATGTATGTATGTATGTATGTATGTATGTATGTATGTATGTGTGAGTGCTTGCGCATCTATCTATCTATCTATCTATCTATCTATCTCTCTATCTATCTATCTATCTATCTATCTATCTATCTATCTATCTATCTATCTATCTATCTATCTATCTATCTATCTCATAACAATTTGGGTGAGCCAACACATATTAGAACGGAAGTTTCGATGTTAGTGTATTGAGCATGGATTTGGGATGTGGAATGTAACTTTAATGTCGATGAAATTTACACTTTTATATTAACATTTTATTTGATCCTATAATAAAGCTAATCGTTCTCTCTGAAGTCTGAATTAACGCAGCTTATGTGTTGAGCTTTTGCTTAAGTGCTTTTAAATTTTATTGATGTGTTGGACATTAAAAGTGAGATTAAACGTATGGAATTCTTTCTTGACTTTAGCCCATAAACATTCCTTGAAGGAGAAAGAATCAAAATCAGTATATGAGAATTCATTGAATCAGTAAGTATTCTAAAGACAGGCACCGTAAAACTAGTTAGCAGTGGGGTTTCCACCACGAAGCTATCAAGTTCAATTAGAAGAAGTCGGTGTACAAAACACTCAGTCTCTTCACGGCGCGGTCAGTCTGTCATCACCATATAACCTATTAATTACAACTTAAGAAAAACGTCAGAAACACGACGAAGAAACTGGCGATTTGATTATGTTATTCGAAAAAAGAAGAATGGATTGACTCACAGCCGTAATTTATGAAATCCTAAATGTGGATATCAAAGTAGCGATCGAAGGATTATCGGTTAGATCTGAACGGCATTTAATGAACGGTAACACTAAATTTAAATAGTGATATGATGCAGGAAGAACATTATTTGATATATGTTTAATTTCTTCAAAAACCTTAACACAAAGTTCATATTTATATTTGTATATATTAGTGTAAGTCTTACAAATAATATCAACTGCACAAGAAGTTCAGAATTACAAATGAGTGAAATTAAATATCTCTCTCTCTCTCTCTCTCTCTCTCTCTCTCTCTCTCATAGAGAAGGTTAATGACTGACCTAATACCTGATTTTCATGCTAAAACCATACACCATCACTAAACCGAAGAAACAAAACTAAATCATAACACAACAAACAGACAAATTTAATAATCATCTCAATGCAAGCAAATATAAGGCAAACTTCAAGACTGAAAAAAATCACGGTTAAAATGTCCTGTATAAACATTAACCAATGTGTGCAAACCGACGAATGTCAATAGGGATAATCCGGGTACTAACTATGGAATTTAAGGTAGTTACTATGGCGTTCATTGTGCTGTGCTTACTAAACGAATCTTCAAATTTCATTTACACCTACATATCTCTCCAGTTTCGTCATTCTGCTATGAATTTATACTGTTATATGAAGTACTTTGACTCATTCCAGTTTTCTATTTAATTTCATGTGTTGTATTCATTGGTTGCGTGTTACATTGTGGCTTTTACAAAACTCAACATGAAAAGAATGAAGACAACAAGCTTTGCACAATTTAACGAATATTTTGTTTCTCTAGAAAAATAAGGTAAAATAATGAGAAAACGAATTACGGTTTCACGAATAAAATTAAAAAAAAAATAATCCAAGAATAATCTAATAATTGAATTTAAAAATATAGAAATCCTAATAATAAAAAGTCTTAATGAAACCGATTTCGATCCCGGATGAAATTCAGAATGGAAGGCAATGATGTATGATGGGGTCAGCGTCGTCCTGATGTGTCAACAGTTCTTTGCTGAATCACAGAAAAAATACTATACCAGTGTTTGAGTTCTGTGTAATTTCGAAAACTATCCTTGTCCAAGAATTAATTTAGAGCACAAGTATTTCCAAGGATAGATAATCTCATGGAAACCAAATAATTTGACCAAAAATTAAACATGTAACTGGGCACGATATAAAATGCTTGTACTTCTCCTGTGCTAAGGAACATAATGATTATTCTTTCACAAAATATCAATATTTGGTTAGATACCCGGATGTGGGTCAATCCAGTGTAAAAACCTAATTGATACATGCTATTTAGCACGAACTTCAAGTATGACCTCGATATCATTTTATGAATCTTACTCTGAGATATAATAAACGAATAAGTTGTTTATTTCAATTCTCACTGATTTCTGAAAGGTCAGGAACTAGGTCAGCATTAAATACAGAGTTTGTATTATTATTTGTTTACGAACAACAGTCTAAATTTCTGGCAAATGTCAGATCCAGTAAATAAATTTATATTACGATAGTATTTAATGTAAGAAACAAGTTTACAACTAATAAGCAATTAAATTAAATCAAATATAAATTAAATCAAATATACATGACACCTCCGTGTAACCGATTTGGTATCTTCCTTGTACCATTTTTGGTCTCTCCACCTTGTACTGAATCTGGTTACTGAGCAAAACAGATGCCCGGGTGCAGGCCAATCTTCTGGAAAAAAAAAACTAACTGATGCGTGTTATTTGGCACGTGCTTCAAGTATGACATCGAATTTACTTCATGAACCCTTACTCTGAGAAACAAATTAAAAACCTGGTGTTTACTTCAACTCACTCGGATTTCTAAATCCATGTGAGGAACTAGTTTAGAGTTTATGTTATTAGTGTTTACAAAAAAAAAAACAGTTAAACAGAATTGAATATTTGGAAAATTATTTTATTCTGGAAAATGTCAAATCCAGTATAAAAAGTTACATTACAATAGGATGTAGTGTAATAAAAACATTTAAAACAAACAAACAAACAATAAAATAAAATATAAATGAAATAAAATATACGTAAAACTTCCGCATAAAGGAAAAGAAAGATGTATGTAATACATCTTTCTTTTTACTATAGCTTTATTATATGTGAGGTCTATAAAAAAATAAGCCGAACTCTTATGAATTATACAAAGCATCATGTAACCAAAATACTATTTTTCTAGTCTTTGATTTTTTAACATCTTGCCGATGAAAGTAAGAGCTTTGTGATCACTAAACACAATACTCGAGCTGAACAAAGGTAAATTTCAAAATGTTGTAATGCCAATATCAAAGTGAAGCATTCCTTCTCGTTGTTGGGTAATTTCTTTGGTGGTTATGTTTTTTATAGAAACATAGCAAACAGGATGATCAAAAGCGTTGTCGTCTTCTTGGTTCATTACTGCTCCATGCAAAGATAACTTGCCTCAGCAGTTTAAATGATTGGCTGAAATTTGGAGTTCTAAGAGCTGGGGAACTTTCCGTCAGTTTAATTAGCCAAAATCCTTTCAGAAGGTACAATTTGGTGACATACTTAGCATTTCCGATCTTATCAATGTCGTCATCGATTCTTGGTAATGGAAATGAATCTGGTTTAGTCACGCTGTTCACCTTCCTATAATCAGTACACATATTGAACGTTTTATCTGGTTTCTGAACAAGTATACAAGGTGAACACCAGAAACCTTTACTAGGCACTATGAAATCATTCTCCAGCAAATACTAAATTATTTTTTTCAAGTATTTCTGTTTGAGAGGGTTCATTCTGTATGGCTGTTGTTTCACACGTTTGAAATTTACAATTTCAACGTTATGGAAAAATGTGTTTGTTCTTGTAAAAAGATCTGGAAATAAGTACTCATATTAAAATAATAACTGTTTACGTTATTTCCTTCCCTGCTAATGTAGATGTAAATAAACGTTTCTGGCAGATTATCCATAACGTCTGATTTTCGAGGCTTTGTCGCTTTAAAATCCGATGAGTTCGATGGTATTCCTTATTAAATTCGCAATGGGTAGGACAGGTACAACTAAATTAATTAGATGATTATGATGGCTGTCTCTCTCAATATACCGGCATTACTATAATGTAATTAGATCCCAGGAGTACCATCATTATTATTAACTCATTCATTTTCTTCCTAACTTTGCAAGGGCCATAATATCTGATCTGAAGAAATTTTGAACAATAATCAAGAGAGACAGAACTCTATCGCCATACTCAAACGATCTCCAAGCCAGTTCTGTCAAACCACAATTTAACTTATGACTTGAACTGCTGAATGCCATTTCAAGGATAATTGCCTTGTCGTCTGCTACTTTCGAATTTTCATAACAGTGATCTTCCTCTAACAGACATGTGAATGGTAACTGAGTTATAAGGGTTGATGCATTTAGACAAGGTTAATGTTGCTTTAACGCGTAGATTCTGGTTCGAATCTAGGTAGGAAAATACCCTAAATTTCATCTCCAAAACCTTAATTTATTTACAGGCTATTTTGCATCGAGTTAATTGTAATCAATTCCTTTACGTTTTATAACTGTAATTTATTGTTGTTGCTGTTTAGGGTTTAACGCCATTTTTCAGCACACGATAGACTATACATGGCGACCAGTATTATTGGTGGAGGAAGAACCCGGGAAAACCCCGGGAAAGAACCACCCAAGAAAAGCTACTGGCAAGCTTTCTCACATAACTACATTAGCCGAATCTTAGACTCGAACCCACGCAGACAGTTCAGACGGCAGTAATCCGTAACGGAAAGCGCTTTAGACCACTCGGCCACTCGGGGCCCCCTAACTGTAATTTGTATTTGATTTCAAAATTTCAAAGAAATAGATTTCATTAATAACCATAGCGGATTATTCTGATATTGTGTGAAATGTGTAGAATTAAATAATACCAATTAATTAATTAGTTAATTGACTATTAACTTAAGCTATCGTGAATGCTTCTTAGTTTCACAATGTCTTTATCTGGAGCAAATTGTTGATCGTATGATGTGTGTGTGTGTGTGTGTGTGTGTTTGTGTGCTTTGGATTTAAAATATAGCTTTAACATGTTTTCATTCATATCGCAAAATCTGCGGTGTAGCAGTTGCAAAGAATGCCTAGCACTGGGGCATCTAGTCGCAGACATTTAGCATCATGTCCCACCGAATCATATTATCCTCATACCAGACCAACCAATACTGACACTAAGTGTTTAATGCTGAGCGAAAGCGAGCTGTTAGCACAATTTTCATAAATCTTTGGTATGACACGGCCAAGGTTCGAACTCGCGACCTCTCGCATCCGATGATATATGTACTTGTACTGTTCTAAAATTCAGATCCCCGGGTTGCAAACACGCCCCACTAATGAAAAGAACCCAGGTTTACTGAACATTAATTGCGAATATAAATCAATATTATTCTAGTTTTATTTATTCACATCAAAACGGTTCGATGCTGTTTTACCTTCTTCTCACTATGAAAACCAGAGATTATGTTTACTAAAGTTTAATATTATCTCGTAAGAAATATTAGTTGCTTGTGTTATAAAATAAGTCTGTGTGTGTGTATATGTGTGTGTGTGTGTGTGTGTGTGTGTGTGTGTGTGTGTGTGTGTGTGATACAGGGATTTGTATTGTTAATCTGGTATTAACAATATAAGTCATATCACCATAATGGATGTTGTGTGTCACTTTAAAACGCTGTCCAGCACTGCAGCATCATGCCACATATATAGGTCATCATGTCCCAACCAGTCCCATTATCCTGACACCAGGTCGACCAGTCATAACACTAACCTCCTAATGCTGAGCACCATGCAAGGTAGTGTGATGAACATTATTCTCATTAGGAATTTACAATGTAAGTACTGTGCTTCATTTCTAGATAAGATATGTGCTTTATGCATGGTAATATGTATAACATACTTATCTAGGACACGTCTTTCAGCGTTTAGAAAGTGACTTTTGTTACCTGCATTGTGTATTGGAACACGCTGATTCATGATGTTTTGACACGATGTGATAGACAGATTTGGTATGTATTGTAACCTTGTATGAATAGTTTGTGCATATTTTACATGTTAGTCATAGCGGTGTAAGGAAATTACCTCGTATAAATGTATAATTCCACCAGGACATGGTCAAATTATTCTATAATTCCAATGTTTGGCCGTGTACTCGCCGTCAAAATATGTACTAATCCGCCATTCGCACTCTTTTTGTCAATGAGCGCTATGGAATCTTATTGGCTACTGGTCACAAGACCTTTTACCATAAATAGCACCATGTTCATGTAATGTGGAGTTTTACTGTTATCTTTTGCAGCATTCTGAGCAGACGGAAGCAAAGCATCGGGTGACTTGTACTATCCAACTATTTTATAATGTCTCAAGCTGTGATGAATACTCAGGTTGCAATGGTTAGTTCTAATAAAATTTGATATACTTGCTTGACATTACGTAGTTATCCAGAAGTTATTTATTATTCATGAGGTGACGTCTGCTACCGTATTCGTTGATATGATTTCACCTTCGGTGAATTATCACCGCGATTATCATATGTAAGTTAAGGCGAGATATCATGACGATATATATTATCCTGGGAAACATACAAATTGTTCCCTCGGGAACTGATATATAAGTAAATTAACGCTACTAAACCGTCACTCTTCACCATAACGTTAATTCTGTGTGATATAAGTCATTACAAATATATTCGTAAAGAGGTTGCTACTAAACAGTCACTCTTCACCTCCATTAGAAGGCGAACTCACGTTGCACATTAACATTACAATACTCATCAACTTCAATACCTGAATGTTAATACTTCACCTTTTTCACCTGACTTAAGCAAATCTTTCTTGTACGTCTATGTGATATAAATCATTATAAATATATTCTTACAGAGGTGGAGAAGGTGCAATTATATTTGAAGCCCCATTGCACCTTACACCACGGGAGTCAATCACCTTTGCCTCCCGTGATTCTCTGGTTTACATAAGTCTGGTATTAAATCTTAAATATATATATATATATATATATATATATATATATATATATATATATATATATATATATATATATATATATATATATATATATATATATATATATATATATACATATATATATGTAGCTGTATTGACATTCAATAATTGCATGTTCACCTGCTCTTGTACTTAAGGTAATTTACAAATAAATAATTTCGATGTTGATTCTATACGATCTTGTATTATTCTTTCTAATTAAAATCTAGACAGGAGAACCTAAACATATTGTAGCCGGAAACAGCGTCACAGTAGCTGCAAGTATCAGTTTTAAAATCTTCTGTATAACTCGGACGGGATGCTCTAACCAAGACGGCCACTAGAGCGGTACTAATTTTGTTAAATAATGAATAGATTAATTACGTAAATTAAATTCTTTTGATTTTTACACAGAAATAAACATAGCACATGCCGTTAAGATTCGACCTTTGTTATTAAAAATAGTATTGCCCTAAAGTAGTATCAAACAAATATTAACAATTTGCTGAGCATGATGGGAATCAGTCATGTACCTGATTTGCAATCATTTCTCAGTCTGTTTCTGATTGGTTGATGGAAGATGGGCATGCTCATTAGCGTTGGCATGTTCCTAAGCCATTAGTATTAAATGTTTAGATTCGCTCTAAACCTGCTCATGGCAACCGTTGTGAAGACCGCTCCATATGACATTCGTTGGGAGGACCGATCTACTGAAAAAAAAAAATATATATATATATATATATATATATATATATATATATATATATATATATATATATATATATATATAGATAGATAGATAGATAGATAGATAGATAGATAGATAGATAGATAGATAGATAGATAGATAGATAGATAGATCTGATGCAACAAATTAATTTTCATAAAATTGCACCATTTTTTTTTATCATGAATCTAAACTAAAAAAAACCATTCAGGAATTATCTTACTTTTTACATGGTGCAATATAAATGATTTTGTTTGTAGCGAATTAAGTCACTGAGAATATAACTGAATATAAAATGTAATAATTTTGTAAATTTTACTTATTACCGTGGCTTTAAATGCAAGAATATTTGTTGACGGCTTTTCTAAAGCTTGTGAAACTATGATTTTAAAGTGAAGCTATTATAATCTTCGCAGTTTGGTAGCATTCTTTAAAAAATATGGTATGCCAAATCGTATTTTAATATTCTGACTATTGATACACGCTATAGTAAATACAATGCTGCCAAACTACTTGACTTAGTGTCTCTGCACTTCATCTCAATGGCGGTGAAAATCCTAATCTCTACACATAAATTAAAAAAAGGATATCTCGAGGTAAATTAAATGGTATTAATGTTACTTACTGTTGCCGGCAAACTAATCTTACTTGGATTAGACCGCGTTGTTTTGAGTGTCGCACATTTTGCTTCACAGCGTTACCATCGATTCGCTTTTTAGTTTGATCCTGAGACAGAGTGATTAGTTCCTTGCTAAAATAATTATTCGTATGTATTTGACATTTTCATGAGTGCCAGCTTAACGGGCAAATTACTTGAGATAATGTCTTTGGCCACTGGCCAGTTTTTTTCATAGATGGATGATTGTATTATTATCTACTAAATTATTACTCATTTATTTCGCATCTGGCAAAGAGATAAAGTTTTATAATTGGTTTTATATCATTCTCTTATGATTCTGTGTCTACTCTTTTGGTTATTACAAGTGCCACTGTGAGAGAGATATACTAGTGTCGTTTTGGGTGCGCTCACCAGTTATTATGTACTTTTTGAGAGAGAATTATATAAAGGGAAATCGTTTGCATTTGAAACATGCACAGTGGAGAGAATGTTGGTATACCTCTACATACCTCTATGTCGCTTGGACGTAATGTGGCTGACGTTTCTTTGGATATTGTACTTATAAAAATTGTAACATCTCTAAACACACATGTACCTGAAATGACTGCTTTCTTTAGTTAAAAAAATCATCCTGACACTGTCTTTAGTACACTATTTTGAACACCTACTAAAATAAAGAAAAATGTATTTTGCCGAACTAGGCAATACCAGGTTCTGAAAACTCAAAAGATGAATTACCAAATATATAAAATGTAAAAATGTTATCATTTTTTTTTACAATTACATCTGAACTCCAGGAAGATAAGATGATTAAGTGAAATGGTAAACAATGATTGTAGCTTCACGATATGCACATACCGATTATAGCATGGCTGTATATTTTAACAATGATTGGAACCGTATCTATTGTCATACATTAGACGAAGACATGGTTGTCTGACTGCATTGATTAGATAGGATAAAGTGGCCAAGAATGTAATTTATGTATGTATGTATGTATGTATGTATGTATGTATGTATGTATGTATGTATGTATGTATGTATGTGTGTATGTGTGTGTGTGTGTGTGTGTGTGTGTGTGTGTGTGTGTGTGTGTGTGTGTGTGTGTGTGTGTGTGTGTGTGTGCGTGCGTGCGTGCGTGCGTGCGTGCGTGCGTGCGTGCGTGGATGGATGGATACGCACGCACGTACGTATGCAGACTTACTCTGTATATAATTTCTAACTTATGGTTGAACAGTATAGTTTACTGACACTTGTCCACTTCTATGTCCACTTCTATGGCTGAGAAACAGAGTGACAACTATAAGGCCCGATGAGTATTGTGATATCCAATCTAACATTTTTTCAGTCTAAATGACGGATAATTGTATTCTACCTGCTTTTTTTAAAAAGTAGATTAAAGAATATTATGGTCTCATATGAAATAGGTATAGTATTTAAAAAAATGATCAAAAAAAAATAATCATAAACAAACATTAAACAACACAATACACCAGTTGATTTAAGGCAAATGATTATCTTGTCGAGAATAAATATGAGGGAAAAAATACGTTTCGACAAATAATACAAAACAAGTGCAAAACGTTTATTATATCAACGTTATGAGGACGTTGCAAAGTTCCATTTAATGCACTTTATTGTTCAGGAATATATTACATGCATATGTGCTTGAAAGAACTGTCATGCAAACAAAACAAAGGTGATATAGGTAGAAACTTGTCAAAGAATATTCTTACATATATCTCTCATCCACAAAAAAACAATTATAAAACTGTTTAATTTATTTTCCTGAATTCTATTAATCCAATTATCTATATATCTTAAAAGAAAAACGAATCGATTGAGGGAATAGTAAACCAATAATCTGAACCAATTTCCGTCAAAATAAATTGAAAATGTTGCAAAACAGCAGTCATTAACATAATGGTATCGCATATAATTTAACAACTGAGACATTGATATGCACAATTCACAACAAAAAATCAAACTATCGCTCACTTTAATCTGAAATATGCTAATATTTCAGTCTGAATCTGAATATAATTCATAGGGATACTTCAGTCTGAATCTAATTAATTTTCAATGCTTCAGTCTGAATATAAGTCATTTTTAATTCTGAATCTAATTGATTTGTAATGCTTCGGTCTGAATCTAATTAAGTTTCAATGCTTCAGTCTGAATCTAATTAATGTATAATGCTTCGGTCTGAATGTATTGCATTCTTAATGCTTCAGTATTTGTATTTAAATAATTTGCAATACTTCCGTCTGAATCTAGTCAATTTTCAATGCTTGATTCAAAATATAATTCCCTTTTTAAAGCTTCAGTCTGAATATAATTCACAGGGATACTTCAGTCTGAATCTAATTAATTTTCAATGCCTCAGTCTGAATATAATTCATTTTTAATTCTGAATCTAATTGATTTGTAATGCTTCGGTCTGAATCTAATTAATTTATAATGCTTCGGTCTGAATGTAATGCATTCTTAATGCTTCAGTATTTGTATTTAAATAATTTGCAATACTTCCGTCTGAATCTAGTTAATTTTCAATGCTTCATTCAGAATATAATTCCCTTTTTAAAGCTTTAGTCTGAATATAATTCCCTTTTTAATGCTTCAGTCTGAATATAATTCCTTCTTTAGTGCTTCAGTCTAAATATAATTCCCTTTCTAATGCTTCAGTCTAAACATAATTCCCCTTTTAATGCTTCAGTCTGAATATAATTTCCTTTGTAATGCTTCAGTCTGAATATAATATCCCTTTTAATGTTTCAGTTAGTGCTTCAGTCTGAATATAATTCCCTTTGTAATGCTTCAGTCTGAATATAATTCCCTTTATAATGCTTCAGTCTGAATATAATTCCCTTTTTAATGTTTCAGTCTGAATATAATTCCTTTTTTAATGTTTCAGTATGAATACAACTACATTTTTATTGCTTTAGTCTGAATCTAATTACCGTTTTAGTCTTTCATTCTGAATATAATTTCCTTTTCAATGCTTCAGTCTGAACATAATTCCCTTTTTAATGCTTCAGTCTGAATATAATTTCCTTGTAATGCTTCATACTGAATCTAATTCATTGGGACGCATCAGCTGATTCAGCTTGAATCTATATCATTCTTATCGCTTCACGCTGAATATAATTCATTTTCAATGCTTCAATCTGAATTTATTTCTAATGCTTCGGATGGAATCTGTTTTATTGGGATACTTCAGTCTAAATATAATTAAATGTCAATAATTCAGTCTGAATCTAATTATTTTCAATGCTTCAGTCTGAAAAATGTGCATTTTAATGCTTTAGACTGAATCTAATTCATTGGGATACTTCAGTCTGATTTGAATTCATTCTTAATGATTCAGTCTGAATCTAATTAATTGTCAATGGTTCAGTCTGAATATACGTCATGTGAATGCTTAAGTATGAGTATACTATATTCCTAATGCTTTGGTCTGAATCTAATTAATTTTCAATGCTTCCATCTGAATCTAAATAATTTTCAATTTTCAGTCTGCAAATAAATAATTTATATTTTCTGAATTTTGGATCTAATTCATTGTGATGCTTCAATCTGAGTTTAATTCATTTTTAATGCTTCAGTCTGAATCTAATGAATATTCAATGAATCAGTATTAATCTAACTATTTCTAAGGCCTCAATCTGAATCTAATACATTCTTAACACTCCAGTATAAATCTAATTTGTTGGGATGCCTCAATATGAATCTGATTAAGTCTTAATGCTTCAATCTGAATATAATTCATTTATAATGCATCAGTCTGCATTAAATTCATTGGGTTGATTCCATCTGAATCTAATGCATTCTTAATGCTTCAGTCAGAATGTAATTCCTTGGGATGCTTTTTTTTAATCTAATTCATTTTTAATACTTCGGTATGAATTTAAGTTATTTTGAAACTTGAAACTAAAGTCTAATTCATTTAGATGCTTCACTTCTGAATCTAAATCATTGGGATTCTTCGGTCTAAATCTATTTCATTTTTTTATCCTTCAGTCTGAATCTAATTCATTGGGATGCTTTGTTTTCAATCTAATTTATTTTTAATGCTTCGATACGAATTAAAGTCATTATAAAACTTCAAACTAAAATCTAGTTTATTTAGATGTTTCAGTCTGAATCTAATTAATCTGTAATCTTTCCGTCTGAATCTAGTTAATTTTCAATGCTTCATTTTCTCAGTTTTTAAAAAAAAAATAGTTTTGTTGTTTTTGTTTTTTTGGGGGTCGGGGTGGTGGTGGTGCATTCTTCAGCTAAAATTCCAGTTGTAGCAGAATCAATGTACAAGATTCAGCAATACGATCATTCCTGAAGGTCGAATAACAATTATCGGAACTGTTTTTCTTCCAACGGAATCTGAAATTATGGGCGTTAGCGTAATACTTTACATGTCAAGGAGCTGACTAATGTAAATGCTAGGATTAAACAGCCACCTGCATAAAGTATACGTTAGGATTAAGCAGTTAACGTTGTTCTTTTTCTCAAAAGTGATAAGTATAGTTCTATATCATTTTCATTATTATTTTTTCCATGAAGCGAGCGTGTAGAATACAAAGAATTTAACAGGATATTAGGCTACAATATTATCCTGACATTTAGGATAGAAGAAACAGGGATTGTGTTAGCAAAACGATAATTATTTCCGCACAGAACATAAAAACTTGTTGCAGTACATTCTCTAACAACCAAAGCAGACGTGGTATCTACAACTGTCAAAACCAAGTGCGATCATAATCTTAAACACGTGAGAATTTGGCTTGAACGGAAGACAGTATTGGATTTATTTTGGTCGTCTTCGTACTCGGCAGAATTGCAATTGATCAAGTCGTCTTCTGAAGTCGCTAATTTTTTCAACTTCCAGGAAGAGCTTTTTTATTGCTTGTATCTCTTACTCGCTGCCCGACAGATTTTCAAAGTGGTGCGTGAACCGGATACCAACCTTACACCATCCGGAAGCGGTACTAGTTATGCCCTTAGGAGATTCCTTTGAGAGTGGAATATCAAAGCACGTGGATATCACTAACTAGTATAAAAAAAACAAATTATCTGTGGGCGACATAATTATCGGTATTCATATTTCTTTGTTTATATCCTAACTTGCTGTCACTTTTGTAAATATCCCCCACTTTATGTTATTGGAAGGAAATCAACTAATCATTATTCTTTTTCAAACGTGAACAACTTATTTGCGTTTCCATGAATTATCCCTCAAACAAAATATGTCACTACAATATATGTCAAAAAGGTGTATTATTTCATTCATTGGAAAGCCGAACCAGTTGCGGAAATCAGTTTTGACTAACATAACCAGGACATTGGGAGAGTATAATAGCGGGAAGTGAATCTATTGATTGGTTAAAAGCATGTCAAAAATGATTTCCAATTACGGTACCGTTTAACAACTATTTCAATGCAAATGCAGCGATACCACTTATCGAAAAGGTATATAAAAATAAAAAATAAAAAACAAAACTCGTACGACTTTACGTGCCGGCTTTCTTGTTTTACTTGGAGACAATATTTGAACTTCCGCTACAATCCTATTCACTTGGTTACTCTAGAAAGTCGTCATATATAATTCAGAACTTACTTCCATGCTAAAGCGTTTCATCGTTTCGGATTTTCATTCCACACTGAAAGTTTTGTAAAACATTAATTTAAAAACGAAATATAGAATGTTCCATGTCCTTTGAGAATAGGATATTACAACTCATAGAATATGACTGACTAGTCTCAAACAAACATTACGTGTCCGTTCTTTGATTGGGCTGTTTGAAAACAAATTGATTTTGGATCTAGTAAAAACACGAAACACAATGATTGCGCGAGTTTTAGCAGTTTCAGTCAATTTGACAATTTATACAGATGTTAGCACTCGGGCGGTATATAGAATGGTGTCTACATTATCCTTACACCACTCCGACCAGTCCTAAGACTAGCCTCATAATGCTGAGCGCCAAGGTCGGCGGCTATTAGTAATATTGTTATAGGTCTTTCGTATGTTTCGGCCTATGTTCGAACCCGTGATCTCTCACATCCAAGGCTAATGCTAAAACCATATAGCCCACCAGAATGTCCATATGACAATGAAACGGAGTTTGTGAAATGAAACTACGAAACCAAATAAACTACTACTAATGGTTTACCGCACACACTGACAGTTCAGTAGACATAAGACGCAGAAATTAGAAAAAGATCAAAGATTATGAAACCACCACACTGAATATAATAATAATAATAATAATAATAATAATAATAATAATAATAATAATAATAATAATAATAATAATAATAATAATGAGGACTTTGTATTGCGCCTAATCTTTAGAAGCTCTAAGCGTTTTAAAACATCTATAATGATATGACTACAAAAAGCAAAAAAAGAAAATATGAAAAAATTAAACACCATGAACTTAGAAAACATTTTAAAACATGCTGAAACGTTTAAGGCAGGACACATCATTAGGTCTTTAAGTTTGTTCTTGCAGTCAAAAAAATGTGCATTTTAAGAGCACTCTTGAAAGGGAACACTGTGTCTTTGTGTCTTTGTGTCTAATTTCAATGGGTAATGTGTTATACGTTGATAGGCCCTAGTATGCAGAAGAACGTTGTCCATATGACTTCGTTTCCATAATGGGAATGATTATACGATTGTCAAAATAGGAGCGTACGTATCTTGCTGGTGTGTACACATGGGTGTTGCCAGATATATATGTTGGACTGGAGTCCGTCAGTGAAATGTAGCACAAAGAATATATTTTGTGTTTGATTTGGGATTGAATGGATAGCCGGTGTATGGTACTGAGCAGCGGCGAAGTGTGTTCTGAACGTGATATTCTAAAGATGATCCGAACAAGTGTGTATTAAACTTTGTAAAGTTTCTGAGTAAATATTGAGACGAACCAGACAGAATTGAGTTACAATATACCATTCTTGAAAGTACTAATGAACACACAAGTGTTTTAGTGGCAAGAAAAAAAATATTTGAGAATGGAGCTGATGCGTCTCAGCTCAAGATATACAGCCTTGCGTATATTCATGACACAATGTGAGAATACTGTCTAGAGAAAAACCTAAGTTTCGTACTGTCTGTGTGAATTTAATGACGGTGTTGCTGATATTTATTGTTTAGGTAAAGGATGTGCATGAGAAAGTATTTGTGTTTTGATCGGAATAGCCTCAATTTTATCATCATTCGTCTACAGCTTGTTACATGTAATCCATGGTTTCACATCAGATATGCAACTCTCTACTCCTTGGAGGGTAGCATCAACTTCCGTTGAGAGGCTAGACTTGACTATTTGGGTGTCATCAGCGTACAATTGCTGAGATGCTGGATGATGATTTATAACATTTGAGAGGGGCTGAGTGTATAGAATGAAGAGAACACTTCCAAGAAAATAGATCCGTGGAACACCACTACAAACATCAACTGGGCTGGAGTGTGTTCCAGTTGCAGCTACAATTTGTGTCCTCTTGACTAAGTAGGACATGAACCACAGTAAGGCTCTATTGTGAATGACAAATACATGCTAGAGAAGTAATATATCATGGTCTATTGTGTCAAATGTTGCAGACAAATCAAGAATGCGAGGACTGTAAGCTTTCCGTTATCCAGCGCAGAGAGAATGTCGTTACCACTTGAGAAAACTAGTTTCAGCACTGTGGTAAGGGCGATATGCAGAAAGTACATTGCTATAAAGAGACTTTCAATTCAGATGAGATACAAGTTAAGTGAGAACAACTTTTTCTAAAGAATTTTTATTCGAACGGGAGATTAGAAACTATGCCGTAGTTCTTTAAATCGTTATGGTCCAGTGTTGGTTTCTTCAGCAAAGGTTTTACATTGGTAATTTTGAAAAATAATGGGAATGCAACGGTTGAGTGAAAAGCATTAATATCATCAGTTTGTGAAGACAATATTGAGTCTAAGCACTTAAATAACAGTGATGTCGGAATTGGATCAAGTTGACATAACTTTGGTGTGCTCTTCATCGAAATTTTAGGTACTAAATCCATAGAGAAGGTTCAGATGCTGCTAACGGTTGTCGCTGACATTTTGTGTCGTAATTGTATGGTGACAACGAGTCAATTTAAATCGTGTTGTCAATCTCTAACTTCGGTTGTCACCGAAGAAATTTGCAAACAGGACCGGAAGGTCGACTGGAGACAAGGTAGTTGGAAGTGGTGTACATTTGTTCCTTGACATTAGTTTGTTAGTTATCTGGAAGAGCTCTTTACAACTACAATTCTCCGTGCTCTTTATATTGTAGTGGGATAATTTGGCTAAATGTATTATGTCTGTGACGTTCTTCTTAAGGGCTTAATGGATTTGTTTCGAATTTGTCTGGTGGAAAGCCAAATCCTCTCTGCTTTACGGCTCCTTCTTTTAGCAGTCCGAAGCTGGTCCCTAATACTGCAATACCACAGAAAACACTTTTAATTGATACTCTGCACTTGGTGGCTGGATCATCTTTTCAAGTAATGAAAACAGACAGTTATCGAGTTGTTCTGCTGTAGGAGGTAAGGAAGTTGTATGGTTTGCTTGGATGTCATGCATTAGTTTGGTTCTATTTATCATACTGAGGTTTCTCCAAGTAGCAAATAAAGGTGGAGTGTTATGGGCTGATACGTCCAGATGGCATATAATGTAGAGGTGATCTGATGCTAGTTCGTGGGATACAAGGGTGGATCGCATAATACTATCATCAGGTCTATGAAGAATCAGTCTAAAATGTGACCATGTGTATGGATGGGTTGGTTAACTGACTCTTTCAGGTTAAAAACATGAATGGAATCTAGGAGTTTTGATGTGTATGAGTTTCCAGGACAGTCAAAGTGAAAGTTGAAATCTCCAAGAATAATCAGGTTGCCACTCTCGAAATTTCCATACTCTAGGACATTTATAAACCTCTCCAAAAAAGATAATCAGTCAGCTTGTTTTATTCTTAGAGTCGGAGGGCGCTAAAGGCAGAAAAAGATAATCAGTCAGCTTGTTTTATTCTTAGAGTCGGAGGGCGCTTAAGGCTGAAAAATAGACTGACATTTGTTCTAGTTTGAGTCTTTTAAAAAATAAATCAGTAAGATGCATTTAACATATAATAATGATTACTATGGTTAACGTAACTATATTATGCGAAAAATACGAATCATTCAACCATGTCCTTCTTTAAAGTGAGTGGTTCATACAGCCATATGCTTCAAGAAAATGACTAGGTTTAATACCACAATATCCATTAAGAAAATGAGTATGGTGAATGCCACAATATCCATTAAGGAAAGGAGTATGGTTAATAACACCATATATTTTAAGCAAATGAGTATGGTTAATAACACCATATCCATTAAGGAAATGAGTATGGTTAATACCGCAATATCCATAAAGGAAATGAGTATGGTTAATACCACAACATCCATTATCCATGAAGGAAATTACTATGTTTAATACCACAATATCCATTAAGGAAATGAGTATGGTGAATGCCACAATATCCGTTAAGGAAATGAGTATGGTGAATGCCACAATATCCATTAAGGAAATGATTATGGTTAATAACACAATATCCATTAAGGAAATATGTATGGTTAATACCACAACATCCATTAAGGAAATGAGTATGGCTAATACCACCATATCTTTTAAGGAAATGAGTATGATTAATACCACAATATCCTTTATGGAAATGAATATAGTCGATACCGCCATATCCTTTAAGGAAATGAGTATGTTTAATACCACCATATCCATTAATGTAAATGAGTATGATTAATACCACCATATCCATTAAGGAAATGAGTATGTTTAATACCACAATATCCTTTATGGAAATGAATATAGTCGATACCGCCATATCCTTTAAGGAAACGAGTATGTTTAATACCACTATATCCTTTAAGGAAAAGAATATGGTTAATAAAACAATATCTTTTAAGGAAATGAATATGGCTGCGTTTGGTTGCTACCACCATATCCTTTAAAGAAATGAATATGGTTGATACAAACATGTATTTTTTCAACAATAAATCCCTGTTCAGTGTCCTTCGGCACAATCCCTATTTTTCAACGATGTTCCTTTTTTTTGTTTCATTACACTGCTACACTGCAGTTAATTTTCCACACGCCTAGTTATGCTGATACATTACAAACGTTACGCTGCCACACTGCTGGTCAAACTTCTAATAGCTAATAGGTACGCTGCAATACGTCAGGTCATACTATATTATGTCGCACTGCACAACGCTGTCTGCCCTGTCAGCTATGCTGTCAGCCGTTCCGCACTGCAGAACGCTGCCTGCCCTGTCAGCTATGCTGTCAGCCGTTCCAGCCTATCCATCATATTACAATAAATGAATTTATTAATTATATATACACGTCTCCTAAATCACAACCAACATGCAGTATTACGCTGAACATGGCAGTAATACATATCCTTAAAATACAAGTTACCATCAATTTTCTATCTCAAAATAAAAGCCCTCAAAGGCGAATTACATCCAACCGATAATTTTCTATACCCAAACACTGTATAATTTCCCAATATGTTAAACCACAAGATAAAAACGGCATATAAATTTGAGACATGTAAAATACAGATATAAAAACCATCTAGACTAGTATATAATCAAATACTAACAGTTATGGCACGATTTAGGCGATTACTTTGTCTATATATGACAATATACATCTAAAATAACTCATTTTATCTACGACGAAATGATTGTACGTCTTAGTCACCATTAGATGGAAAGAGAAAGGAACTACTTTTGGTACGGATGGACACGTCGATGATGTGTATTACCGAGCATGCTCTAAGGCACTAAACAGTTATCGTGTTGGCTTATTCCGCGGCAAAACTTGCTATAGCATTTAAACATACATGCAAATGGAATATTAAGAAACAGTGTTTAGATATCAGTATTGATGCAGTTTTGAGAAGTTTGATGCAATTTTGAGACGTTTGATGCAATTTTGAGAAGTTTGATGCAGTTTTGAGAAGTTTGATGCAGTTTTGAGAAGTTTGATGAGTCAAGAAAATATTACCATTAAGACTGTAGGCTGGAGGAAGATCAGTAAAGAAAATATGTAAACTGTAGATATTAAATCTTTTTGACAAATATTTTAAAGGAATAGAATTGACGAATTTATCAAGCGAAGATAAATGTCGTTGGTTGAGTTCTGGGTTCTTAAGCGCCGTGTAGATAATAGGTCTGTCTTTCTCGCGAAAACTTGAAATGCAAGATTCAATTTTTTCTTAGAAAAAGTAAATATTGAGATATAATGTATTATGGTGCACTGCTTGTTTTATTATTCAGTGTTTATTGAAATATGCGTTTTCCTATCGTTTCTCGGGTGTATCACAAATTATAAATGTAAATAAGAAACCACTGATTAACAAAATTATCAAAATGTACTGAGTTTTATCGCTACGATCTCAATGGTCTGATCTAATGTTGCAAATCTATCGGTTACCATTTGAACATGGAGTATATCAGATTAAATTAAACCATCTTTAAGATTATGCGCTTCATATGTGTTGATAAGAATTAATTATTTATATTTTAGACAATCTATTTCATAATTAAAGCTATCTAGAGGCAGTGTTACAATTTCTTGACAATATGAAATTTTTTTGAATAATTTAGCGTACTGATCTAAGAAACCACAATAAGTTCGAAAGTATACCATATGCATTTTACCCCAAATTTATGGCCTATCCAGCCATTCGTACTAACAATCATGCCATGTAATCCATATGCTGCATTTAAAGTAATTTAATATATTTATATATGTGATATCACGAAATAAGGTATTATGTTTACGTGTCATTGATCAATGCATTGATTGATGGTAATAGACATAATTTGTGAGGATGGCAGATGTGTTATTTATGATATTTATTGAATACTTTAGACCTCTGTTTATGTAATTCTAACTATACAATACTAAAAATAATTTATATTATGTGTTTGCCCTGACACTAATATGCGCGAGCAAGAATTTTACCAATTTCTCATTTTAATTTATGACGAGTGTAATGCAGTCAGTAATTAAATACGATAATGGACATAAATTAATTTATTGTTTTTTTTGTTATCAATCATATGACAATATGAAGTAGTTATGATTTTGCACTGTGCTATTAAAATGTCCACACTAAATGTATTTTACTGTATCCGAGCCAAATGTATCTTATTGTATCCACACTAAATGCATCTTATTGTATCCACCCAAATAACATCTTACTCTAACCACACTAAATATATCTTCCTTGTATTACACTAAATGCATCTTATTGTATCCACCCAAATAACATCTTACTCTAACTACACTAAAGATATCTTCCTTGTATTACACTAAATGCATCTTATTGTATAAACCCAACGTATATCTTATTTTAACCACACTAAATATATGTTATGTGTATCCACACTACATATAACCGCTCCGGTGGGGTGTGGTTAGAACGTCCGCCGCTGGAGCGGGAGGTCGTGGATTCAATCCCCGGCCGAGTCATACTATAGACTTACAAAAATGGTACTAAAAGCTGCCTCGCTTGGCGCTCAACATTAAGAGGTTAGTTTTAGGACTGGTCGGCCTGGTGTCAGGATAATGTGTCTGGGTGGGACATCATGCTACATGATGCGGTATGATGCCCCATTGCTTGACATCACTATAAACTGCCTCACTGCAGACATCGTAGCGATATGACTGAAATATTGTTAAACCTACATTAAAATTCCTAATCAAACAAACAAACAAACAAACAAACAAATCCACACAACATATATTTTGTATTTTGTTGTATCCACATTATATATATATATATATATATATATATATATATATATATATATATATATATATATATATATATATATATATATATATATATATATATATATATATATATATATATATATATATATATATATATATATATATATATATATATATATATATATATATATATATATATAGTGTGTGTGTGTGTGTCTACATTTAATATATCTTATTGTACCCATACATGTATACGCACTAAATAAATTAAATTATTATATCCACACTAAATTTAACTTATCGTATCCGATCGAATAACTAATTGCCACGAGTGTATGCTTAGATGTTTCATCACTATTTTAGCAATTAGGCCTTAACATTTTAATTGGTTCACAATAGCTTGGTACGCTATGTACCACAGTGTATCGTAAGAATGCAAAATCAGTCTTCATTTACCTAAAGCGGTATTTTCTTATATAATGAATGAATCCGAATTGACGGATGAGTAGTATATGGGGATACGTTGGTGTTTATTGAAAGCGCAGTCAAAAAGGTCGTGTGTCGGTATAAGAACAATATTTTTTAAGGACAATGGAAATCGAAGTCAATAAGTCTTGTGACCTTATAGGGACAATATTTATAGGGACTTTAAGACCGAATAAGTAGATATTTAATTAGACGTGACTGAAATCCCACTTTAAGACAGAATAAGTAGATAATTCATCAGACTTGACTTAAAGCCCACTTTAAGACCGAATAAGTACGAAATTCATTAGACTTGACTGAAATCCCACTTTAAGACCGAATAAGTAAACAATTCATCAGACGTGACTGAAATCCCACTTTAAGACCGAATAAGTAGACAATTCATCAGACTTGACTTAAAGCCCACTTTAAGACCGAATAAGTAGATAATTCATTTGACTTGACTGTTAATTACCATATTAAGAACACAGAAGTAGAAAATTCATTAGACGTGACTATTAAAGGCCATGTTAAGACTAAAGAAGTAGAGAATTCGTTAGACTTGACTTAAAGCCCACTTTAAGACAGAAATAGAGCATTCATTAGACTTGACTGTTAAAGTCCATGTTAAGAACACATAATTTGACTATTTATTAGACCTACCTGTTTAAGCACATGTTAGAAGCACAGAAGTAGATAAATATTTCGACTTGCCTGTTAAAGGCCATGTTAAAAGTACAGAAATCGACAAATCATTCGACTTGTGGAGATAAAGCATACGTTTTCTGATAAGGCACATAAGTAACAATTAATTTAGAATAATTGTCTCACATGCAGATATAATCAAATGCTTATTACGTATATTTATGCACGAAAATACATTATAGGTTGTGACGACAAAATTGGAATGGTATTATATTAAATAGTCAAATCTAATGAATTATCTTGTATCTAAGAGATGGATTATACAATCGGTAATTGACAATTATGAAAATGCGAGTAGCCGCATCAAGGCAACATGAAGAAAGCAGTCTATGAAAATATAATTTTATGTAATTTTTAATCCTTAATGGATTGTGAAACTAATGAAAGGTTTGAAATGGAAAACAACAACGTAATGGTGGCATATTTAACAGACAGGAAACTAATGAAAGGTTTGAAATGGAAAACACCAGCGTAATAGTGGCATATTTAACAGACAGGAAACTAATGAAAGGTTTGAAATGGAAAACACCAGCGTAATAGTGGCATATTTAACAGACAGGAAACTAATGAAAGTTTTGAAATGGAAAACACCAGCGTAATAGTGGCATATTTAACAGACAGGAAACTAATGAAAGGTTTGAAATGGAAAACACCAGCGTAATAGTGGCATATTTAACAGACAGGAAACTAATGAAAGTTTTGAAATGGAAAACACCAGCGTAATAGTGGCATATTTAACAGACAGGAAACTAATGAAAGTTTTGAAATGGAAAACACCAGCGTAATAGTGGCATATTTAACAGACAGGAAACTAATGAAAGGTTTCAAATGGAAAACACCAGCGTAATAGTGGCATATTTAACAGACAGGAAAGAGATGTGCGTCAGAACCTGATTAACAAAATCTTTATTTGAAAATAGAAATAATAATATTCATGTATATGAAAAGGTAATAGTAAACAAAATTTCAAAGGTCAAATGACACTAGTGACCATAGATGAGTCCAAATTGCTAGAAGGATAATATTATCTTATTTTTTTTTTTATTTCTTTTTCTTAAGACCAATCGGTTGAAGTTGAATTTTTAATATGTGATTCTGTTAGGTGAATGTCGATTGGAATCACTGAATTAGTTGGCAAAAATAATGCAGATTTGGCATAACAAATTAAAACAAACAGATGATGTTTAATACAATATTATTCGAATAAGCTAAGTTAAAAAGAAAATAGGTACTTGAAGTTATGATTTAGTCCCATTGGAACATTTCACATGACCATTATTCAGACTTTTCTGAGTTGGGTGCTGTTTCATTTATATACATGCACTTACGGCACAAATACAGTGCAAAATGGCAAAACCAGCTAAGGGTTTGGTGTTCAATGCAGTGCAAAATGAAGACAACACCCAAGGGTTTGGTGTTCAATGCAGTACAAAATGACAACACCATTCAAGGGTTTGATGTTCAATGCAGTATAAAATGATAACACCACCTTAGGGTTTGGTGTTCAATGCAGTACAAAATGACAACACCACCCAAGTGTTTGGTGTTCAATGCAGTACAAAATGACAACACCACCCAAGTGTTTGGTGTTCAATGCAGTACAAAATGACAACACCACCCAAGTGTTTGGTGTTCAATGCAGTACAAAATGACACCACCATCTAAGGTTTGGTGTTCAATGCAGTACAAAATGACACCACCACCTAAGGGTTTGGTGTTCAATGCAGTACAAAATGACGACAACTTCCAAGGGTTTGGTGTTCAATGCAATACAAAATGACAACACCACCTAAGGATTTGGTGTTCAATGCAGTAGAAAATGACGACAACACATATGTTTGAAGTTCGGTGCAGTACTTATAGACATAAATGCTTGCTTTTCAAATGCAGAACACCTAAGAATTAAGTATCTGGCAAATCTGCATCTGTTGCGCTTTCGTTGTGCATTGATTAGTTGGTCTTGCTTTTGCTTAGCTGAAAATAATAATACTTGTATAGATCATTTAGACTTAAGGCCACCTCTCTTGCAGGCCATGTTTGTAGGGGTTGGGGATTGGTGTGGTTTAGACAGAATGAGTGGTCTTAGAGACCTGTAAGTAGAGTTGTAATGTGGCAACAGTGTACTGTTTGTTTATATTACCCATATGCGGATTAAATATTTCAAGAACTGATTTTGAATATTTTTTCTATTTTGGTCATATGCAATTGGGCATACATGGTAACAGGGGCGTACCTAAAGTATCTGGCCCACAAGGCCGATCTTTATTTTGGCACACACAAAAATTAAATTGTAAACACACATAAAAGTATATTATCTTTGCAGATAGAGTTTTAAACAGTACACGTCAGTTAAAAGAAAATTTGAAATAACTTTTACTTAGGCGAATTTCTCATTTGTTTTGAAAACTGGTACTCTTTTTTAACTCTCCCAGGCGGACCGTCCTCTTCGCACTCCGCTTAGTACTCCTAAGACTTGCTGCATACCATATATCTCGTAATACAAGAAGCATGCGGGACGTAGACAGTTATATATAGATCGTTACCAGATTTAAAACAAAATATATCCTGTCAGTAAAGATTTTTGTGCTTCCTGTTGACCGTTGTTATATGTTTGTATTCTGACTTTTCTACGATCTCACCGTCAGTTCTTTTACATTGTTACTTATATCAAAATAACAGGTGTGGTATAAATATTATTATGTTTTATCTCTGGTAATATTTGAACCCCTTTTGGAAGCGATGAAATCAATACAACATAGACAAGTTTTGCGAATAACGATAAATGAAGTACACGCTTCTCTTAATCTCAATGACCCTTTATCACACACATAACAAATTGGGTGTAATGTGAATTGTTCGATGTGTCAGATGGATTATCATAATTCTAATTAGTTGTTTTTAAATGATGGCAGGATTAGAAATGGGTAATTTATTCCAAATATCTCAAGCTACAACCTTTAAAGCTTCCTGCATCAGTAACCACGAAGCTCTCTAAAATGAGAAAGGTAATCGAAACCATTATCGAACGTAATAGAAATGAATTATTCAGTAGTATTCCTGCACTTAAATAAACTAAATTAAAGAAATCTATCTTCTGCAATTTAACTAAGGTAAAAAAAACAAATTGTGTTCTCCCATACTGAATTGGTAGAACTAAAAATGTTGCGATGTATGGGTTTGAAGTTTATATCAAACAACTCGGTTACTGCAGTGCAAACTCGTTCTAGTGATAGAAACATACTTCAGCTATTGTTGTATTAATGCATTTTAAGTGTCACCTTTATCAGATAAGTAAAGGTTTAGTTGGTCAGCAGGAGCAGAGAGGTCAAACGGACCTTATTCAGTAAGGTCATTTTATCACATCTAATATGTAAGCCCATTAAGAAAGTCCGTTCTGGCATAATCGGCAGAATTTATCACATGCATTATTGGTCACGGTGTCTAACTTTATCTTTCAATATATAATCGAACTAAAGTTTCAGTATTGCGTTACATATTCGATAACAAATCATATAAATCAATGTATGTTCTAGTCCGGTTTATATGAAATATTGTCTCTAATGAACTCACAAATCTACAATTTTAATGCAAATGAAAGACCCTTAATGATATAAAGTTGTGTAATGGTTTTGAGTTATTTGTAATAAAATACAACCGTATAAAGGTTGTGGCAGTTGTTTTTTTTTTGGGAGGGGGAGTGTAATAATAAACAGGTAATAAACGTTGTGGTATAGATGTGTAGTCGGTCGTTTATTCTTGGCAATGGAAAATATTCTGTTTTGTTCATGTTATTTACTTTTCTACAGTCGATGCACATGCGGAAAACCAAATATGGTTTCCGTACAAGAATACACTGGGAACTCCAGTTACTCATATACTCGGTGCTATGAAATCGTTATCCAGCAAATACCGCATTTCTGTTTCGAAACATTCCTGTTTGAGAGTGTTCATCCAATATGGATGCTGTTTGACCTTCAGCATCATGTTACATTTTACTTGTAGGAACATCTGGAAACAAGAACTAATATTGAAATAGTAGATAGTTTAGTTCATTGTTTCTTGCGAATGTAGACGTGAAAGCGTCTGGTCTAGATTATTCAATATTTCTGAATTTGAAAGACTGGTTTCACCAAAGTCACTAACGTTCGATTGCATTCCATCGCATGAATCCTCTCTGCGTAGGGCAGATACAAGAAAATTGATTGCATGTTCTAAAAGAACGTCCCTACATATCATCCTGGAGAAAAAAACGTAACGAGCAACAAATATTAAACAAATAAAATAGCGCGGTTGTTACTAAACAACGTATGGCATTATTTTGGCCAACAGGACTGAAACAAGTTTATTATAGGCACAAAAAATACACCCCGGATCAAGCTGACCTTCATTTTAAAATGTGACCACCCTTATCCGTCGTTACACCTGACATTTGCGTCGTTAATCTCTAATCACATTAGATGATCTCCGTTCACTATCGGGGTCCTGGATTGATATGATTGTAGAATTAGGAAATTGTTGTGATAAAGCTGAATTCCAACTGAACCGTTGTGCTGTTCGTTATTACCCAAGTATTGGTCTAGCTTCTAAGTCTATGGCAGCGGAATACTTAGCAGTTAGTGATGCCATAAAATATTCCAACGGAATTCTAACCAAGAGTTCAGATAGAATTTAACTACCAATTACACAACCACATTGACAGTTTACAGATGGTGTCTGGTATGATGTATCCCAGGGAGTCTGTGATTAGAAAAGATCCATTTAGGGACAGAATACATTGTTGCTGGACTTACCAAGAGTAACATAATTAGAAACCTCTAACGGGAAATTGGTTGGCCAAAATTACCCTGTAATACGGAAATTTCATGTAGAAAGCAAATACCGATTTTATCTTTATGATTTGTAAAAAAAAATCTCTGATAATCTAACAAAATGTTCTTGTCTGAAGAAATGTAGCCGATCTGTTGAGCATCGTTATTGTTTATTTCTAAACATGTTTCAGTTAATTTTGCCTACCACGATTCGTATTTCAGTTGAAGGTTTGTCGTAACACCCTAGAGACGTAAAATGCTTAAAGATGTTCAACATTTTGTCAAAGTGTATATTCACATATATGTAAACAAAAGATTATCCTACCTATTCCAATTGGACGGCTATTCATGCATTCTTTTCTGGATTTTCTCCTCTCTCTCTCTCTCTCTCTCTCTCTCTCTCTCTCTCTCTCTCGTGCATTAGGTTACATAAGTGTCATATAAGGGATTGATAATATGGATCTATGATGGAGAACACTGCTCAACCTTAAATCCTTGAAAATGGCAGAGCAATAGGCTGTTTCTGGAAGCCTTTATTCCTAAATCTGAAGAGACCCCCCCCCCCAGCTGTTAATGCTATATCCTGTAGCTAACAGAAGAATAATAAACTGTTATTTCAGTATCTCAGCTGAGCCACATACTTCTTTTGAAAATATAGCACCTACGTATTGAAGTCCTTCAAACAAAACTCATGTGTATTACAGCTAATGTTAACGATATAGGCCATCGAGTTAACCTAACAATAGCACTTCGATGCTGGACATTGATAAAATGAATGTAAAAGTGTAGTTGATTCAATCAACACTACAGTTATCAGGAAAGCAACAGTCTTAATACAATTATTCTTAATGCGACAGTTGTACGATCATATCGTGTTGATGGCTGTGTAATATGGATCCATTTGATTTCCCTGACATTGTGTGTATGCATCTGTCCGTTTCTTTCAATTAGTTTTCCTCCTCGAGAAATGGCGCATTTGATTAGGAGTACATCTACCGATGAATTAATTAATTCTAGTAATTAATCGAAAATGAAATCCTGCCAGAGTGAGCCAGATTGGAAATTAATGCAATACGGTCACTGGCCATTTTCTTTAATTGGCAGATACTGTAGGATATAGAACGACGTAATGAATACGCTAATATGACTATTCAAAAGGATACAGTATCATCTGTGTAAGACCGTTATGTATTGCATTAGTCTTTAAATCCGTCCCACTAGTATTTAAATCCGTCCCACTAGTATTTCCATCAAAGTATGCCAGAAATGTCGAATCAAAACAATATGTTGGCGTGTTCTGGTTGTAAAAGTCATGTACCGATTTAAACTCCAACAAGGTAAAGACAAAATAAAACATGTATCTAGCTTCAATTCTTCAGTAGAACTATCCATTATATATCGTCATATGCTTTCATAATTATTTACTCTTCGTCACAGTTAGTGCATTTATAGTTTTGCTTTTACAATATTCCCTAAATTGATGTCAAAAGTGATACAGCTTTTAAAACTAAGACAACTGTCACGTGCTAGATGATTTGATGACGTAAATTGTGACCTTTACGGTTTCGAAGATCGATTTTAACGGCACAGCATAAATTTGAAATAAATTATGGGACAATCTGAGACAACATATCCATTACAAATATGTGATAACTATGCTCTATGCTTAGCAATTATATTGACGGATTCTTTTTCTGTCTGTCTGTCTGTCTGTCTGTCTCTCTCTCTCTCTCTCTCTCTCTCTCTCTCTCTCTCTCTCTCTCTCTCTCTCTCTCTCTCTCTCTCGTATGATATAATAGTCCAGTCACTTCGTATGATCTTAATACCACTTAAATGCAATGTCTCCCAGTTGATGTAGTCAGTACTCATTGTCTGCCGATGTTAACTACTAAAGTTTTGTCTGGTAACGGTAGTCCATCAAAATGCGCACTTCATGACCAGATATACAGTATTCCTCTTGTTACCGTAGTTGCTCTTGTAAAGACGCCTTACACTTTGGACTTAATTTCCTAATCATATTTAATTTTTTTTTTCAGTTGATTTTTCAACTGCGGTTTCTAGTGATTCTTTTACCGCAAACACTTCAAATAATGTTACCCACATACTTTATACCTGATGCTTTCGCTAAAGAAAGTTGTTTTCTTTCATTTCGCCATACGATAATTCTTTCCGAGTCAATCAATTATAAATGAATATCTACCCTAATAGTCCAGTTTAATTTATTATCAAAGCTATTTCTCATAATTCGGTTTTAAAGTCTTCCTTTGTGATCCAGATAATCTGGTTCGTATTAGCTGTAAAAACTTGTTTGGAAATCACATCGTATTCTATTCGCCGCATCAAAAGATAATTCATTTATTGTGTTTTTGTATCATACTTGAGTTGATTAACGTTTGCAATATTTCTCGCCATATGTTCATACAGTAACTAGAATAGAAAAAAATCTTGTTTTTTTCCTAGAGAGCACTGCGCGGTCATTGTGCTTTGAATCTAGGGTAAGATGAGAGAGCATTCAAATAATAAAATGTTGGTCGTTAGAGTCAACCATTCAGAGACTAAAACAGCGTATTTACAGTTATCATAAAGTCTTATATATTACATAATATTTAAATACAGTTATAATTTGAAAACTGTTTTTTCCATCGCTATCGTTATTTGAATTATCATCTACATAGATTGGTTATTGATGAAAAATAAATAAAACCAGAAAATTTGGCATGTCTCTCAATCATATTTCAAGTTAAATTTGCCATTTAATGAAATACTTGAGATACGGTATTGGTTCTGGTATGTAGACTTACATTTTGAATTAAACAGATGAGGTTTCACGAACGTTTAAAATATGTCTGATAGGCGATGAAAATACATTGTCAGCGTCTACTAAACATGTACGGATTAATCAATAATGGATGCTTGAAAATATATATGGCTCATCTGTATCAAACGCTTGTCAGACTGATGTTAAATTGTTGTCAGACTGATGTTAAATTGTTGTCAGACAGATGTTAAATTGTTGTCAGACTGATGTTAAATTGTTGTCAGACTGATGTTAAATTGTTGTCAGACTGATGTTAAATTGTTGTCAGACTGATGTTAAATTGTTGTCAGACTGATGTTAAATTGTTGTCAGACTGATGTTAAATTGTTGTCTAAAATAATCCCTATGGTAGCTGCAAAACGACTGACATGGTGAAATCGAGTAAATAAGTGAAGAATTTTGTAACTTAAGCGAATTTTAATTTCTTTTTCCATCTCCATTTCAATTAAAGTATGTATGTATGTATGTATGTATGTATGTATGTATGTATGTATGTATGTATGTATGTATGTATGTATGTATGTATGTATGTATGTATGTATGTATGTATGTATGTATGTATGTATGTATGTTTGTATGTATGCATGCATGTATGTATGTATGTATGTGGAAATCTTAAAGCAGACTGAACCCTTTTTAAGTCATTGAATAGCGCAGTAAGTACACCTTAATTCAAGCGCCCTTAATAAGGCAGGGACGATTGTGAATGTGTTCACATTGATGGATGGCATTTCCAATCCTCTAAATTAATTTGTTATTATAACAAACTCTTGAAGGCAATCAATCTTATTGTTTTGAGATCCAAAAACATGTATACAATTTAATAACGACAAAGTTAGATTCCACAATGGTTATAATTTAACTAGCATGGTATATTATGTTGAAAACTTTGAAAGAATTGTAAAAATTACAGAAGCTAGGTATTATACACAGAATTGCATGTAGCGTCATCATCATATAATATCTGACGTCAATTAAGCGCCTGTGCAAGGCATTTTGGTACCCAAGGCGAGATCAGATATCTGGCGCCCCCTTCCACTCACGCCCTCCCCAACCCGCCCATCATGAAATAAACCCTTAGCCAGCGCCCTAGGCGATCGCCTAGTTCGCCTAGCGCATGCGCAGGCCCTGCGTCAATGGAAAGACCTAAATGACGAAGCCTGAATAAAATCATCTTTTTATTTTATAATCAATAGACCATTTTCCTAAACATGTCTAAAAGCGGTGATTTCAAATATTAGAAAATATAATGGATTAGTCTAAATCCTCAACATGACCTTTGCCCTGTTACCGACCTGTTTCATGATATTCGCATCAATCGTGTATCATTTCTATGAAATGTGATTACCATTGATTAATAAGGGCGTCGAAGATGTAGATACTAGATTACATTGTCCTCAAACTGATTAAAAAAAAAAAAATTACGTCTTGAATCGCTTCAACCATCACCCATTATCTGGTACGAGCAATCTTATCAGTAATAAATATGTTTATTTGTTCATTGAAAATCAGTGGATACGAATAGAGAATACAGATAGATAAATACATCTTGAGGAAGTAATTATACAAGATTGATAGCTTTTATATATGTTGAATTTATTCAATAATTTATTCCAGCTATAACGTGAAATATTTCAATATATATATATATATATATATATATATATATATATATATATATATATATAAATCTATCTATATCTATCTATCTATATAATATTATATATATATATATATATATATATATATATATATATATATATATATATATATATATATATATATAATAGCAAAGAATAACCAGTTGAAACGAATCATTAGAAAATATAAACAATATATGTTCTTGTTTCCATATCAATGTACATCTATACAAATGTCGATGTTTTCCATTAATGTTTCAAGCTGACGAGATGCACATCCGAAAAGTTAATATTTTTTAAACAACAAATCTTTTTTGTATACTCTTTATGCATTAAGTTTTAAGACACTACTAAATCAGAGAAGCAGCGATGAATATGTCGATCTGATACGGTTCTAATCCTATTACCAAATGTACCCAAATAATTGTCTGCATCACCTAAACTTATAATTGTCTGAACTACACGTCTATCTCACATAAACTTCTAATTTGTCATATTTTGATGATATTTTGTTAACACCTGCAAAATTTATTTACCTACCTACATCAAGTTCATAGCTTTTTCTTTCTTCAAAATGTATCGCTTCAACCATTTTCCTTCTTCACACTGACTCCCGCGAAAGAACTATCTTTACCTCAATATTTTACATATTCGCTGAAAGTCTTAGCAATACTCTGCCAAATATTGGACGAGCGAATATGTAATTGCCGTTCTAGGCGAATTAGTATTGCCTTCTATTTATAACACTCAAAACATATTCTCTAGATCTTATATATTGTTTATATCTTAGTGCGCAATAACCTATTCACACAAAATAGTCTCAATCCATAACGAATACAAACTTTTTTTTTATGGAAACATACAATTTGTAACACATTCAATGAGGACTCATTTCTTATGGAAGCATGAGTCAAGCTAATGTTTATGATTTGGACGTGGCTTATAATTCTTAATATTTGTTTAAAAACTGTTTTGATAACAATTACACTGGGGAAAGCGTGCAGATATGTAAAGGAAAGACATCAATATCATTTTCGTGGAGGCACTTGCACCTTGTACTTTCAAGCCTCGAAGATCATCCGTTCTGCATCATTTTAACTCAACACCTGTCAAGTTGTTTTAAGCACAGCGTGCACAGAACGGACACTCTTTATAACAGAAAATTAAGAAAGTCATCAATAACATACTTGAATTATGTTGACTATGGTGACTGACTAATGGAACAAATTACAACTATTATTATCCATCCAGGCCCGCACCTAGGAAATTCTGGGCCCCAGGCAGCTGAGTTCGGGCCCCTTTCGTGTTTCAAATATGTGCGTATAAAAAAAAACAACTCGAAAAGGGCGGGCCCCTATCTAGCTCGGGCTCCATACAAGTGCCACGGTTGTCCCCCCCCCCTAGGTGCGGGCCTGATCCTTCATTCATTTAGATCGCACCCATGAAAATACATGACCAGTATACACTGTTTAACAATTCCTGTTTTTCTTATAAACAAAATTACGGGGAGGGTGCGTGAGGCTAATTTTCCTCTTAAACCTGTTGAAAGGATGATGTTCTACTTGCATATATATATATATGTATGTATGTATGTATGTGTGTGTGTGTGTGTGTGTGTGTGTGTGTGTGTGTGTGTGTGTATCAAATTCATCCCGAACAGTATGTGTTTGTGATCAAGCATAGTCGATTCAGACTATGCGTGGAGAGTAGTTCAGCCATCAATATATCGTGATCGTCAATTGGACGCCACGAAATGTGGTCCATTTTTGAATCAGCAGTATTCAACTTAAAAAATACGGGTGAAAGTATAATTCAATATCTCTTTATGAGTGCAAATCAAATATACCTACATCCAGCGCCGGTGCAAGTCATTTTGCTGCCCTAGGCAAGATCAGATCTATGGCGCCCCCCTTCCCACTCACGCCCTCCCCCACTCGCCCATCATGATTTGCCGCCTAGCCCAGCGCCCTAAGCGATTGCCTAGTTTACCTAGCTGAAGCGCCGTCCCTGCCTACATCTTGTATGTAGGTGAATCAGACATTAATCATGTTTCTGTATAAATTGTATACATTATTTACCCATGAAAATATATTCGTACATCAACCTTCTTTGTGTATAGATTATTTATAATGTAATTTTATGGTGATAGATCCATATTCATCTACAATCGTTGATTTTCTTTATTACTCATCGACGCTAAATGTTCTGAGTAGTTCCAGTTAGGAACCATATTTACAAGTATCCGGTGTTGACCATCATTCTTTTAAATCCATTGTTTAAGTGTAAGCTATCAAGTACTCATTTATCGTTCAGTGACATGATAAATACACATCTCATTCACAACACCGTTTTCGTGTCTTCACTGGATGCATTCACATCCCGGCTACAATCCGGACACAGGACACGGTTTTTGTTGTATTATTTAAGAATTTAAGGGGATAGAAAAAGCCCATTTTTGAACCGATTTTCGTTCTCATCGCGGAAAAAGTGAAATCTTCTTAAGTTTCCTTTTTCATTATCATATTCGTATTTCGGACAAACTTAATTTGATTACTCGATTGAAAAGCTCTTTGGAAGCAAAAACAGAAACCTGAAAATCACAAAATAACATACGTGATTATGTTATGTATTATTGATTTAATTTAAGTGTGATTTAATTTAATTGTTTGTTTGTTAGTTTAAATTTTGTTTGTTTCATTAAATGCTATTGTAATGTAACTTTTATTTACTGGAACATAGTTTAGTTCCGACTGATTCTAAAAATAGAAATGATGCATCTGATGCTGACCTAATTCCTTACCTTGTTTCAGAACCAGTTTCGTAGCAAACAACTTTTTGACTTCATTTAGTATTTCTCAGAGTGAGATGCCATACGAGGCCATAATTGGAGTACGTGGCAAATAACATATACAAGTCGTTCCAAACTCTGGCTTTTCCTGAGGATTGCCCACACCCGGGCATCTGTTATGCGCTATAGCTAGATTTGTTACTGATATTTATAGAAATAATTGTTGGTTTTGCCATTTTCTTGAGAAGATAAAGTGTTTTGTATTCTGTTCAGTTTGTGGTTAATTAGTTTAATTTAATTTATTTGGAGTACAGGTTTGCTTTTCCTGGAAATATTAGTGCTCTAAATTTATTCTCGGTCAAGTTATCTCAATTAACACAATTCAAGCACTAGAATATTATTTTCTGTGATAATGTGATTCAACAAAGATCTGTTGACACATAAGTACGGCACTGATTACTCATACGTCATCACTTTCCATTGTGGATTTCACCGGGACTTAAATTCATGTTCATTTAGGACATTTTAATAATATGACTTCAATTTTTTAATTCTTGGATGTTTTTGGATTTGATTTGTAAGTTCTTTTTCCGACTTTACTTGTGATTTTAGAGAAACAAAATGTTTGTTAATTGTTACGAAGCTGATTGACTTTAACATTTGTCTTGTTAGTTTAGTAAGAACTTAATTACGTAAACAGACAAATTAGGCACTTGTCCTTGGAATATATCAATTTTGCTGAATTATATATAATTTTTGAAATTTGGATTCCCCATGTGTTTGAATTGTTCTTAAAATGCCAAGTATTATTTCACAGTTTGCATTCTTTAGTGCCATGAACAGACGATTTTACATCAAAAGTGGAAATCTTTCTTTCATATCATACTCAGGAACATTGGAAAGTTTGAGAAAAAAAAAAGATGAATTGTTTTAACTTGCCAGAAAATGTTTCCTTCAAAAACTTCTTTAACGAAGCAAGAAATAAAATTGTTTGGTTCCGTATTTGGTGGAAAATATTGCTTTGGATAAAAATGTTTTGGTTTTGATCAGTAAGTCTGTATCAGACTCTGACGTAAAAGTAAAGGAATTAAAATTAAAATACAAGATGGAATTAGAGTTAAGGAATCTGACCCCGCCCCCTCAAAAAAAAAGAAAAAAAGAATATACCCCCCACACACACACAACAACAACAACAAATGTAATTGCAATTGGAGAAAGATACAAAACAAATGTTATTGGAGAAAGAGGAAAGAGAAAGAAATGCAAATGCAATTAGATAAGGAGGAAGGAGAACGAAAGACAAAATCGTTTACAAAAAGAACAAATGAAGTGACAGGAGTGAGAGGGGAAAAAATGCAGTTACATATGGAGAAAGGGGAGTTAGTAAGATCCAAATGCAAAGAGAGCGGGAAAGAGAAGAAGTATCAATTTGTAATATAAAATAAATACACTTGGCAAGTGAAATGTAAGTTCCCACTTGACAAATTCGAGTTTTGATATTAATACGATTTTTAGGTTAGCGCCCCTTTGTGAGAAAAAAAATCAGACAAATATTTTCCTTATTTTAAAAACGTTGTTGAAATTGCAAATGGACTTAATTATTACATTGCACACGTTTTGGCAAAGCCGGATATTTGTATTCATACCTGTCAGTTCAACATAGTGCCGATTATGATTTGTTTAAGGAATACGTCTTAAATGGATAAGAGTTACTTACTGCGACTTATCGGAACAAATTCAAAAACTATATTAATAAAAGCTTTTTTTTTTTTAAAAAAAAACAGTTATTACTTGATTATGAGCACTTATTTATAGATGTTCCCACAAGATCGAACAAATTGTAAATTGCACACTTGTTTTACAACACCCGCACATGATGAACCTTCTCCAACAGGACTACTTGAAAACAGAAATTCAGTATTTGATCGAAAATGATTCATAGAACCGAGTCAAGGTGACTAGAGTTGTTCCGAAAACAAACGCAACTTTCCTCCTGTGCACCGATTAAAGAAGAGTGAACAGGGAGAAAACGGTATTCATTTCCACTACCAAAAATCGATTATTGCATTGAAAAATTGGAAAAACAAAGCATAGCACCAAATTCGATCTTCTGAAACGATTTTGGCATATTCCACTGACGGAAAGGTCAAAGGAAATTTCGGCATTTGTGACTCCAAATACACTTTATCAATATAAAATGATGCAGTTTTGGGATGAAGTTTTCATCACTACTTTAATAAATATGATTACCTCTGATTTAGATAGTTGTTTTGCTTACATCGATGATGTCATTATCTAAAACGACACATCGAAAGAATATTTAACGATATTTCGGAAATTCTTTGACAGACTCACATATGCAAGTTTCACATTATATTTATCCTAAATTGAGTGATGTCGTGTTTGTGTAACATTTCTGAGATAGATCGTGTGACGTGGACAAGTTAAACCTATATAGACTAAGATCAAAGCTATCTCTGAATTCACTGTGCCTATCAGCAAGAAGCTTCGGAGGCGATGTTTGGGTAGGGCTGGATACTATCGGAAATTGTGTTCCAATTGTTCAATAATTGCTGACTCGCTGACAAATATATTGACCAAGAAAACCAGGTTTCATTGGACCAAATATGGCATGAGGCTTTTGATAAGTTACAAACTATACTTAAGAATGCACCAGTTCTTACAACTCTCTATTTAAGCAGTCATTGAAGTTGTGTGTTGATGCAAGTTGTATGAGGTTGGAGCACTCATTATTTCAGGAAGATAAATATCCAATGTGCTATTTTATCTATGAAGTTAAAAAGCACCTGACAAATTATTCTACAATCTAGAGGGCATGTTTGGTTTTGATACTGGCATTACAATATTTCGAAGTTTACATTAGTGCAGCTCTTTCTCCGATGATGTGTTTAGTAAGCACTGATCACAGACCCCTTACTTTCATCGGCAAGATGAAGAACAAAAAATCAGAGATTATTAAGACAGAGTTCGTTGTTAATACAATTTCGATATCAGGCCCATCATGGGGTAAAACATAATTTAGTAGCAGATGCACTTTCCCGTGTATTGAAATGTATCAGTTCTTTTATAATTGGTATCATTCATAAGATTTCTTCTATTGTTTTAATATAAATCACCTATGTTAACAACAAATTATTATTATATAAATCCTTGCTTTTTGTTATGGGTGAAATTTTATGCATATTTAATTTAAGTGTGTGTCCGTTAGAAATGAAGCATGCAACTGTAATGTACTGGATCCGATGGTGTTCAGACTAGCAGTATAGAGTTCAGTTGAGGTGGTTCTGACTCATAATATTGATTTTGTTTCCATTCTCTACATAAACGACTAATAAATGATACAATTTATGTTTTACTGACCTTGCTCCAAAATCAGTGACAGTTTTTGTTAAACAATTATTTTATTGTTTATCAGAGTAAGAATCATTATGTTGAGTCAAAGTCACAGCTGATCGACGTTCTTCGCGGGTCCCTGATCAGTCTCCTGTTTGGTTGAATAAACAGCCTGCAAGATAAAAGCCGCTTCCCCACCCCCCACACACATACATACGCACACAACCCTTACCACCTATACAAAGAACACAGAGCATGCTCTTTGCCAGGAGTACATAGGAGATAAATTATATATAATATATAATGTTCACAGGAGATGGCACGCAAAGAGCGAAATTATATCTCTCACATGCATGTCTTTAATGTCAGAATTTCATTTAGACACTCTCATGTTATGATCCAAAATGTCATTAACACCACCCGTTCCAGGTCAGATTTGTGAATTATTTTCAGACCAGACTTCTACTATGACGACATTAACCACCACTCAATTTTCTGAGTTAATAAAGTTAGCTGTCAAGTTCGATTGAAATATGCATCGGTGTGAAAATAATAAAGACGGTTTACGCTTCTTGCGAATCAGCAACATAAGGTAGTATTCTCGTTTTCATTTGTAAATTACTTTAGCAAAAAATTCATATTTATCAAGAAGCAAAACTTTTCGTCTACGAGAAACAAGAATGAGTAAAATACATAGGATTAATAATTTACCTTTCTAATGAAGAACGCGTGCTAAGTGTATCATCTTATCAAACTGAATTTAAATGGAACCTAATCACCAAACAAGTCTTAAAAATGAGTAAGTATATTTATTATTATTACTATTATTATTATTATGAATTTTACCATTATTAATAATAATATTTTATTATTATCAGTATATTAATTATTATTATTTTTACTGATATTAATATTTATTATTATTAATATTATTATTATTATTATTATTATTATTATTATTATTAGTATCACTATTATTATTAATAATATTTTTATTATTATCAGTATTATTAATTATTATTACTGATATTAATATTTATTATTAATAGTATTTTTAGTATTATTGCTATTATTATTATTAGTAGTAGTAGTTATGGTAGTATGTACCATGATTACCGTATTAATATTAATATTAATATTATTATGATTATTATTATAATTATTATTACTACATTATTACATATTTTTGTTGTTAATATTATTGTTATTATTATTATTATCATTATCATTATTGTTAGTATTGTTATTATTATTGTTATTATTATTATTATTATTATTAGTAGTAGTAGTAGTAGTAGTAGTAGTAGTAGTAGTAGTAGTAGTAGTATTGTGGGGATAGCATTAGATCTCATAATATCAGTGGTCACTGCATCTTGAAGTTTGTCGATCTATCGTTTGTAAGGCCGTACACTGTACTAGACAGACTGTATAGAAACCATCTTAGTACGTAGGATATAATGTGATAGATACGTTGTACGTAAAACACCGGAGATGGACGCCTAAATAGATTTATATGATCTCATAGACGAAAATGTATTTAACACAAGTCTGAGGTTTCTGGATAAACATATTAGAGATTTTTGAAAACGTCGAGACATTAATAGGCTTACAAAGCCTAAATAAAACAAGATTTTCATTTCTACAATAAAATTGTCTTGTCTGGTGATGGAAAAGAAAATTCAACGACGGGGGATGAGTTCTGTTTCCATTCCTTCTGTAATACAATTTGGATGAAATTTTTGATGGGACATCCTTACATTTATTATAAATGAATGCATGGAAAGTACTCAAGTCTTCGATATAACAGAATTTATCTAACACATGGACGCATGCCATGTCTTGTAAGGTAAATATAATGATATTGTAATTTGGAGTAATTCTTAATGCTTATTGATTTGTGCTTGATGTATATGTTTCTAAACAATTTGCACTTTAACTTTTGAAAAGAAAATTTAATTCGGGTAATATGCTTATACTATGGGTTTTTCAATATAAAATGAGAAAATTATGGGGTTTTAGTTAACAAATTATTATACAGATAGCAATTGAGAAAGGAATCCGTTAAATTTTTAAAACAATCTAACGATTGTAAACTCTGAACTATGCTTTGAACATGCATTGGCCATGTGAATACTTTTATTCCTTCTCTGTTAAGCAAGCATTACATAATTTAATAGCGCAGTGAAAAAAAATCATTCATCAGACGGACATGTTTAACTCAAGGAGTCTAATTTGCAGTTCATTTTCAATAAAGTATGACAGTCTATTTCAAGTACTGTGGAAATTATTGTTTTATAGCAGACGTAAAAAAATTGCTAAAACATTTGATTTTTTAGTCATTTGAAATTTCGATTGTGTATTGTATTTAACGTACTGATCAGACGTAGATCTTAATTTTATGAAGGAAACGTGACACATAGTTGCATTTGGCCTGCTCGGAGATACATGGTTTGAATTATTGGGGAGGTGGGTGGGTGGATGGATGATTTTCTTGAATTGCTTTACATACAGCCGATTACACAGTGCAATCGAGTTTTAAGCGACCTGACATCAAAAATCTCATAACGTATGGTCATCGTAATAGACAGGCGTCCACATTAAATGATGAAGACCGAGTTGATTTAGCAGGGGAAATAATCATGAGACACAACAGAGACATAGCGTCAATAAAGCGTACTTCTTCCAATGAACAGTAGAAATACAAAATGCTCTAAAGGGATTCTCTGGTTTCGAACTTATCTCTCCAATACATCCGGTCTGCTGTTTTAAATTTGCTGAAAACAGAACAATAGGAATTGATGTCACCATTCAAACCATTTGTGATTCTGCTACAACGTTTATTAATGTTCCTCCACATCCCGTAATTAAATGGACCACCGACCCAGGTGATGTCCAACAAAGCTTGTTTCCGTTATTAATGCAGTATTATAGAGTGTGCTTCAGTTCTATTGTGTCATGGATAAAAGTCATGAATCGCTTCTTAAGGACAATCCATTCAACAACATGGAAACTGATTTAGATGTTTTCGACGTTTTCCGTCGAGTTAAGGGTCTGAACTAATTGTCTGTATTATTCTATGGACTCGGGGTTGACATGTACTTGGACGACGTGGGGTTGACAGGTACTTGGACGACGTGGGGTTGACAGGTACTTGGACGACGTGGGGTTGACAGGTACTTGGACGACGTGGGGTTGATAGGTACTTGGACGACGTGGGGTTGACAGGTACTTGGACGACGTGGGGTTGACAGGTACTTGGACGACGTGGGGTTGACAGGTACTTGGACGATGTGGGGTTGACAGGTACTTGGACGACGTGGGGTTGACAGGTACTTGGACGACGTTGGGTTAACTGATATTTTGACGACATGGTAACAGCCGATACATGGACGACATAGGACTGACTGGTACATGCGCTAAAATAATCTATGATAAGTGAAAAAATTGATTTCAATAAATATTACGTATTATGTCGCGATTCAAGCATATTCACATAATCTATTGAAGAATTTCATTTTTCGAAACCTATTGTTGTAGATAATTCTGTAATATTTTGCGTAAAACATCAACATATAAAAGAAATTTCTTTCAAATACGTTTAATTTCTTTTCTTAATCATTTTCATTCTTGAGATTTTTAATTTGGGTTCAAGTTCGTGTTTCGTTACGCAGTTATTGATAATTTATGTGTTATTACTATGACACAGTTATTGATAATTTATGTGTTATTACTATGAGACAGTTATTGATAATTTATGTGTTATTACTATGAGATAGTTATTGATAATTTATGCGTTATTACTATGAGACAGTTATTGATAATTTATGTGTTATTACTATGAGACAGTTATTGATAATTTATGTGTTGTTACTATGAGACAGTTATTGATAATTTGTGTTATTACTATTACACAGTTATTGATAATTTATGAGTTATTACTATTACTTTATGTTTGCTCTCATTTTTTTGTAGTTTCGACTTATGCATGTATACAGAAAGATCAATCGCATTCATAGATTATTATTGAAGGACTTTCTCTCAAAGTTGTTACACGTTGCATGCTACGCTACAATGTCCTAACTAACATATGTAAAGATGCCCGTACTGGTTTCCCTCAAAATCATTGTACAATATGAGATTAGAATGATCGTGAGATTGTTTCTAGCCACAAGATGGTTGTTATAATAAAAACTATGGCAGTGTTTCACCAAATGTTTGCGCGACGGTATAGAAAAGTGTAGGTGACGTGAGTTGTAGACGGTTTAGAAAAGTGTAGGTGACGTGAGTTGTAAACGGTATAGAAAAGTGTAGGTGACGTGAGTTGTAGACGGTATAGAAAAGTGTAGGTGACGTGAGTTGTAGATTTATTAATTGCCAGTGCTTTAGGGTGTAAAGGGCAATTTTGTTTCCAAATATAATGCTAAGTTTGCCTGCCTGGTATAAATATAATGAAAGCAAAATACACAAGTGAGGGCCAAAAAATCCATAATTTTGGGGTAGCTATATTAAAACAATTCATAAAAGTATGATTCCCTTTCCTAGAGAAGTCAGTTGCATTTAATACAAAATAATTTTTGTCTCAGTTACTCTAAGGTACAATCTTGATATTATTTAAATAATTTCTACAAAGTATTTTCAAACAAGACCTATTTTGAAATTTGTGAAAAATTAGGTCGAGAATTTCATAACATAATGTTGATTATGTTGGTAATACTGGATTGGTAACCACTTATTATTTTCGTTTTACTACAATCCAAATTCTAACGTACTTTAATAATACTAATTTCAGATCACAACTAATGTGAATAATTTTCTATATTAAGTCAATTAATATCGATAGAAGAAAGTAAATTTTTATTTAAACAGTGCTAACTGGACACTAAAACAAGTGTTTTTGTAAACCCGGATATGTCTACATCAATAAATAATACCACAGGCCATAGTATTACACCATGACGCTCCAAAGCAGACTAGAACACATTACTAGAAATAAATAAGTTTTATTGGCCTTCGGGATATTTCGATATCGATAAACTCTTGTATAGGGCTTTATGGGATGAAAAGACATTCCAAATTCGACTTGACTCTTGTCAAATTAACTCTTGTCAAATTACTACACTGAACTATACGTACTTGTGTCAGTTATTAATACACTTCACTTCCCTCAATTCCAGAAGAATCAATCAAATTATCTTGTAACTGGCTATGCGATATATACCCTAATACGAGGATATTTCGATTATATTTTATCTGATTCAATTATATCATTAAACATTCTACTTGTTTACTGCTGAACGCTTGATAACAATACTAACAACATAATGTAAGCAATATCAACAACATGATATAGGCTATAATTAGCACGTAATGTAAACCATATCAACAACATGATATAGGCTATAATTAGCACGTAATGTAAACCATATCAACAACATGATATAGGCTATAATTAGCACGTAATATAGGCCATATCAACAACATGATATAGGCTATAATTAGCACGTAATGTAGGCCATATCAACGACATAATATAATGCCATATAAACAATAAAATTTAGACCTTGTCAACGGCACAATGTTGAGCATATCAACATCATAATGTAGGGATATAAACAATATAAAGAAGACCATATACAACTATATAGACCATATAAATGCTATAATGTCGAACATATCAACACAAAGAATATAAACTATATAAAATGAACATAGTGTAGACCATTTGAATAATTATATGTACATTAAATGAACTGTATGATCTAAAACAAAACATCAACTTAATGTACACCATATCAATGTAATGCAGACCATGTCAATAACGTAATGTATACCGTATCAATAACGTAATGTAGACCATATCAATAACGTAATGTAAACCATATCAATAACATAATATAGACAATATCAATAACCTAATGTAGACCATATCAATAACGTAATGTAGACCATATCAATAACGTAATATAGACCACATCAATAACGTAATATAAACCATATCAATAACGTAATGTAGACCATATCAATAACGTAATGTAGACCGTATGAATAGCGTAATCTAGACCATATCAATAACATAATGTAAACCATATCAATTACCTAATGTAGACAATATCAATAACGTAATGGAGATCATATAAATAACCTAATGTAGACCATATCAATAACGTAATCTAGACCATATCAATAATGTAATGTATACCATATCAATAACGTAATGTAGACCGTATCAATAACATAATGTATACCATATCAATAACGTAATGTAGACCATATCAAGAACCTAATGTAAACCATATCAATAACCTAATATAGACAATATCAATAACGTAATGGAGATCATATCAATAACCTAATGTAGACCATATCAATAACGTAATCTAGACCATATCAATAATGTAATGTATACCATATCAATAACGTAATGTAGACCATATCAATAACATAATGTAAATCATATCAATAACCTAATGTAGACAATATCAATAACGTAATGTAGACCATATCAATAACCTAATGTATACCATATCAATAAAGTAATGTAGACAATATCAATAACGTAATGTATACCATATCAATAAAGTAATATAAACCATAGAAATAACATAATGTAGACCATATCAATAACGTAATGTAAACCATATCAATAACCTAATGTTGACCATATCAATAAAGTAATGTAGACCATATCAAAAAAGTAATGTAGACCATATCAATAAAGTAATGTAGACCATATCAATAACGTAATGTAGACCATATCAATAACGTAATGTAGACCATATCAATAACGTAATGTAGACCATATCAATAACGTAATGTAGACCATATCAATAACGTAATGGAGACCATATCAATAACGTAATGTAGACCGTATCAATAACGTAATGTATACCATATCAACAACGTAATGTATACCATATCAATAAAGTAATATAAACCATAGAAATAACCTAATGTAGACCATATCAATAACGTAATGTAAACCATATCAATAACCTAATGTTGACCATATCAATAAAGTAATGTAGACCATATCAATAAAGTAATGTAGACCATATCAATAACGTAATATAAACTATATCAATAACGTAATGTAGAACATATCAATAAGGTAATGTAGAACATATCAATAAGGTAATGTAGAACATATCAATAACGTAATGTAAACCATATCAATAACCTAATGTTGACCATATCAATAAAGTAATGTAGACCATATCAATAACGTAATATAGACCATATCAATAACGTAATGTAGAACATATCAATAAGGTAATGTAGACCATATCAATTATTTAATCTAGACCATATCAATAACGTAATTCTTAACGGAAGTTTTCATTACAACCATGGCCATCCTCGAGATCAAATTCCAGTTTCTAGACAAGTCCATTTTCAGCGAAGGGGCGGATGCATAAATACGCATGTATGTACATAGAAGGTAGATTTTATTGGTGGCAAAGGGATATAACTCTTAACCTTATCATAATTGACGGAAGTATCCGGGAGTAACCAAATATGAGCAATGTATGAAAACGTCTGTTAAGCATCAGACGCGCAGACGATAAAGGTGTTATGGACACCCTGGTCGCAATCGGGTTAGAAATTATAAATCGATGAATGAAATGAGTAAGATTTATTGCCTTTTTATCTTGTTTATGCTTTTCGTTACTGAAATCGGCAGGGGGAGTACAAACAAACGGGGATGTAGTCTCAGACTATAGTGCTTTAATTATAAGTATACTAATTATAAGCATGCATTTATCACAAACCAGCCACCTTGATATTTGTCTCTTGTATTGACTGAATTAACAAATGCAGTATTATAGAGTGTGCTTCAGTTCTATTGTGTCAAGGATAAAAGTCATGAATCACTTCTTAAGGACAATCCATTCAACAACATGGAAACTGATTTAGATGTTTTCGACGTTTTCCGTCGAGTTAAGGGTCTGAACTAATTGTCTGTATTATTCTATGGACTCGGGGTTGACATGTACTTGGACGACGTGGGGTTGACAGGTACTTGGACGACGTGGGGTTGACAGGTACTTGGACGACGTGGGGTTGACAGGTACTTGGACGACGTGGGGTTGATAGGTACTTGGGCGACGTGGGGTTGACAGGTACTTGGACGACGTGGGGTTGACAGGTACTTGGACGACGTGGGGTTGACAGGTACTTGGACGATGTGGGGTTGACAGGTACTTGGACGACGTGGGGTTGACAGGTACTTGGACGACGTTGGGTTAACTGATATTTTGACGACATGGTAACAGCCGATACATGGACGACATAGGACTGACTGGTACATGCGCTAAAATAATCTATGATAAGTGAAAAAATTGATTTCAATAAATATTACGTATTATGTCGCGATTCAAGCATATTCACATAATCTATTGAAGAATTTCATTTTTCGAAACCTATTGTTGTAGATAATTCTGTAATATTTTGCGTAAAACATCAACATATAAAAGAAATTTCTTTCAAATACGTTTAATTTCTTTTCTTAATCATTTTCATTCTTGAGATTTTTAATTTGGGTTCAAGTTCGTGTTTCGTTACGCAGTTATTGATAATTTATGTGTTATTACTATGAGACAGTTATTGATAATTTATGTGTTATTACTATGAGATAGTTATTGATAATTTATGCGTTATTACTATGAGACAGTTATTGATAATTTATGTGTTATTACTATTACACAGTTATTGATAATTTATGCGTTATTACTATTACTTTATGTTTGCTCTCATTTTTTGTAGTTTCGACTTATGCATGTATACAGAAAGATCAATCGCATTCATAGATTATTATTGAAGGAATTTCTCTCAAAGTTGTTACACGTTGCATGCTACACTACAATGTCCTAACTAACATATGTAAAGATGCCCGTACTGGTTTCCCTCAAAATCATTGTAAAATATGAGATTAGAATGATCGTGAGATTGTTTCTAGCCACAAGATGGTTGTTATAATAAAACTATGGCAGTGTTTCACCAAATGTTTGCGCGACGGTATAGAAAAGTGTAGGTGACGTGAGTTGTAGACGGTTTAGAAAAGTGTAGGTGACGTGAGTTGTAAACGGTATAGAAAAGTGTAGGTGACGTGAGTTGTAGACGGTATAGAAAAGTGTAGGTGACGTGAGTTGTAGATTTATTAATTGCCAGTGCTTTAGGGTGTAAAGGGCAATTTTGTTTCCAAATATAATGCTAAGTTTGCCTGCCTGGTATAAATATAATGAAAGCAAAATACACAAGTGAGGGCCAAAAAATCCATAATTTTGGGGTAGCTATATTAAAACAATTCAGAAAAGTATGATTCCCTTTCCTAGAGAAGTCAGTTGCATTTAATACAAAATAATTTTTGTCTCAGTTACTCTAAGGTACAAACTTGATATTTAAATAATTTCTACAAAGTATTTTCAAACAAGACCTATTTTGAAATTTGTGAAAAATTAGGTCGAGAATTTCATATCATAATGTTGATTATGTTGGTAATACTGGATTGGTAACCACTTATTATTTTCGTTTTACTACAATCCAAATTCTAACGTACTTTAATAATACTAATTTCAGATCACAACTAATGTGAATAATTTTCTATATTAAGTCAATTAATATCGATAGAAGAAAGTAAATTTTTATTTAAACAGTGCTAACTGGACACTAAAACAAGTGTTTTTGTAAACCCGGATATGTCTACATCAATAAATAATACCACAGGCCATAGTATTACACCATGACGCTCCAAAGCAGACTAGAACACATTACTAGAAATAAATAAGTTTTATTGGCCTTCGGGATATTTCGATATCGATAAACTCTTGTATAGGGCTTTATGGGATGAAAAGACATTCCAAATTCGACTTGACTCTTGTCAAATTAACTCTTGTCAAATTACTACACTGAACTATACGTACTTGTGTCAGTTATTAATACACTTCACTTCCCTCAATTCCAGAAGAATCAATCAAATTATCTTGTAACTGGCTATGCGATATATACCCTAATACGAGGATATTTCGATTATATTTTATCTGATTCAATTATATCATTAAACATTCTACTTGTTTACTGCTGAACGCTTGATAACAATACTAACAACATAATGTAAGCAATATCAACAACATGATATAGGCTATAATTAGCACGTAATGTAAACCATATCAACAACATGATATAGGCTATAATTAGCACGTAATGTAAACCATATCAACAACATGATATAGGCTATAATTAGCACGTAATATAGGCCATATCAACAACATGATATAGGCTATAATTAGCACGTAATGTAGGCCATATCAACGACATAATATAATGCCATATAAACAATAAAATTTAGACCTTGTCAACGGCACAATGTTGAGCATATCAACATCATAATGTAGGGATATAAACAATATAAAGAAGACCATATACAACTATATAGACCATATAAATGCTATAATGTCGAACATATCAACACAAAGAATATAAACTATATAAAATGAACATAGTGTAGACCATTTGAATAATTATATGTACATTAAATGAACTGTATGATCTAAAACAAAACATCAACTTAATGTACACCATATCAATGTAATGCAGACCATGTCAATAACGTAATGTATACCGTATCAATAACGTAATGTAGACCATATCAATAACGTAATGTAAACCATATCAATAACATAATATAGACACTATCAATAACCTAATGTAGACCATATCAATAACGTAATGTAGACCATATCAATAACGTAATATAAACCATATCAATAACGTAATGTAGACCATATCAATAACGTAATGTAGACCGTATGAATAGCGTAATCTAGACCATATCAATAATGTAATGTATACCATATCAATAACGTAATGTAGACCATATCAATAACATAATGTAAACCATATCAATTACCTAATGTAGACAATATCAATAACGTAATGGAGATCATATAAATAACCTAATGTAGACCATATCAATAACGTAATCTAGACCATATCAATAATGTAATGTATACCATATCAATAACGTAATGTAGACCGTATCAATAACATAATGTTTACCATATCAATAACGTAATGTAGACCATATCAAGAACCTAATGTAAACCATATCAATAACCTAATATAGACAATATCAATAACGTAATGGAGATCATATCAATAACCTAATGTAGACCATATCAATAACGTAATCTAGACCATATCAATAATGTAATGTATACCATATCAATAACGTAATGTAGACCATATCAATAACATAATGTAAATCATATCAATAACCTAATGTAGACAATATCAATAACGTAATGTAGACCATATCAATAACCTAATGTATACCATATCAATAAAGTAATGTAGACAATATCAATAACGTAATGTATACCATATCAACAACGTAATGTATACCATATCAATAAAGTAATATAAACCATAGAAATAACATAATGTAGACCATATCAATAACGTAATGTAAACCATATCAATAACCTAATGTTGACCATATCAATAAAGTAATGTAGACCATATCAAAAAAGTAATGTAGACCATATCAATAAAGTAATGTAGACCATATCAATAACGTAATGTAGACCATATCAATAACGTAATGTAGACCATATCAATAACGTAATGTAGACCATATCAATAACGTAATGTAGACCATATCAATAACGTAATGTAGACCATATCAATAACGTAATGGAGACCATATCAATAACGTAATGTAGACCGTATCAATAACGTAATGTATACCATATCAACAACGTAATGTATACCATATCAATAAAGTAATATAAACCATAGAAATAACATAATGCAGACCATATCAATAACGTAATGTAAACCATATCAATAACCTAATGTTGACCATATCAATAAAGTAATGTAGACCATATCAATAAAGTAATGTAGACCATATCAATAACGTAATATAAACTATATCAATAACGTAATGTAGAACATATCAATAAGGTAATGTAAACCATATCAATAACCTAATGTTGACCATATCAATAAAGTAATGTAGACCATATCAATAACGTAATATAAACTATATCAATAACGTAATGTAGAACATATCAATAAGGTAATGTAAACCATATCAATAACCTAATGTTGACCATATCAATAAAGTAATGTAGACCATATCAATAACGTAATATAGACCATATCAATAACGTAATGTAGAACATATCAATAAGGTAATGTAGACCATATCAATTATTTAATCTAGACCATATCAATAACGTAATTCATTACAACCATGGCCATCCTCGAGATCAAATTCCAGTTTCTAGACAAGTCCATTTTCAGCGAAGGGGCGGATGCATAAATACGCATGTATGTACATAGAAGGTAGATTTTATTGGTGGCAAAGGGATATAACTCTTAACCTTATCATAATTGACGGAAGTATCCGGGAGTAACCAAATATGAGCAATGTATGAAAACGTCTGTTAAGCATCAGATGCGCAGACGATAAAGGTGTTATGGACACCCTGGTCGCAATCGGGTTAGAAATTATAAATCGATGAATGAAATGAGTAAGATTTATTGCCTTTTTATCTTGTTTATGCTTTTCGTTACTGAAATCGGCAGGGGGAGTACAAACAAACGGGGATGTAGTCTCAGACTATAGTGCTTTAATTATAAGTATACTAATTATAAGCATGCATTTATCACAAACCAGCCACCTTGATATTTGTCTCTTGTATTGACTGAATTAACAACAGGCTAATGCATCGGGTTATTGTCAGTGCATGTATAATGGAGCATCTATTTATGTTATGACTAGGTCATAAACAAGAATAATAAGAATTCTCTTTTTTAACACTACACTGTCCATAATTAAAACATAAATATAAAATGTTTCATTACTGATATTATTATAATATGTCAAATTTAATTTGCTTTTTTCATTGTCATTTAATGCATTGTTTTGTAAATATACATATTTTTTTGCACTTTATTGGAGGAAGCGGACTAAACGACAATTACCCAGACCCCTTTAAGCTGATGGTTCACATACTATGCAGCAAAAAAAACTTCCAATGAAGATAGCTTCTTCACAACAAAATGAAACCAGTCAACATAGACAAAACGAAACCAGTCAAAATAAACAAAATGAAACAAGTCAACATCAAGGCAAATGCCTGGAAGAAAACAGGAATATGTAAGGGCCAGGTAACTCACAGACTATGTCTAGCTTTATTATATCTTTTACATATGAACGGAACAAGTTTAATTTCAGAATAAATTCAGATATTAAAATTAAAATATATATGCTATGCTAGCAAGTTAATGAACTAATGTTCTTTGAAAATTGTTTCAATTATATGGCTACTACTTCATAATCTATTAAAACTTTGAATATATATATATATATATATATATATATATATATATATATATATATATATATATATATATATATATGAAAACTACTCGTTGACTAACATCATTGATCATTGTGCATCAGTATTTTTTCTTACAGATTGAACAGTTCAGACGTACATTGTGATTTGCAACACAGACTGAACACACGTGTAAGTATTTTAATCACTTGTTCTGAGGATTGCAGATATGTAATTGCATAATCTCTGTAAAATTCAACTAACGTCTGTAACACTGAGGTGATAAATGGAACTTCTGGTTTAATTCTTTCCACATACATACCCTTCTCTTTGTACACAATGAATTCACAAAATTCACAACCAGTAACTATAAATTGGCCTTAAATCTGTCTATAGTAACTGTGTGTTTTCTTTAATGATACATGCTCATCATTCTGTAAATAGAAATCGGGAATGTCATTGCATGCCTTTTCAATAGTCATTTTTTCCAGCAGAGGAGGGGCATTTAATGTCCACAATTCCACATACTCTATTGTCACATACGTTCGCATCAGTCGAGGCACCCACACATGAAAAGTCATTATTAACCACAAAACCACACTCATGTAAATGCCTAGAAGGATACAGTGCAAAATACTTTTCTTTAGAAGTTTTATCGTGTATTATACACTATTCAAAAACTTTGGCTTTCACATGATGCTTTGGAAAATATTATGTTAATAAACATTTTACTGTAATAAATTATTAAAGCTATATTGTTGGTTGTGTTTATTTTAATATGGAAGCAAAAAATAGGTAACTATGTTCGATCTACAACCAAATTGTAAACACGTATTTTCACTGGTAAATTATTTGTATTTAAATTTATACTTTTGTTTATATCTGTCAGGCAAACCACTGGTTTCGTTTTCCTACTCTCTGTCGGTCTAGCAACCACAACATGGTTAAGTGGTACTGGTTTTATGTTCGATCCCCTTGGCACATGCCATTGCGGCATGTTTCTGCTGTTCATTTGGTCAAGAACAGTGGTGACGTTATGTAGTTCGAAACCCTGTAGGGACCTAATTAGTCCTACTTCATGGAAAGCAATGCCCACTGACTCTGCAACAATACATATGTTTTTTGTTTGTCTTTGACGCTGCTGTCTGATATTTTGACATATGTGAGCTTAATATTCTAGTATAATGTATGACAGCCAGGTCATGTAAGTGAATTTGCTCATGCGAAAATGAATATTAATTTTATAAAAATGAATAGTAATATAGCTTATGCAAAGTCTATTAACTGACGTCAGAGACAAGGGCCTCAGGTGAAATCAATAGCTAACATGATAATAGCTACGGTTTTCATTGTAAGCTTACAGCACAGTAACACCTTTAGGTTGCCCTCATCCAAATTATCCATTTACGTAATTTAACATTTGATTTCGCCGAATTTACTTCTCAAACAGTCTATATATAATGACGTTCTAAAGAAATATGGATGTGTGTTGCTGTTTAACAAGTCATTTCGGATCAACGCATTAATGGTTTTCTTACCCCAAGTAACATTGGGATGAAATAATCCTCTAGAGAGATCAAAAGTCCATTGATGGGTTCCTGTTGTAGCAGGAGTTAGCTTATAACCTACCTGTATCGCTCTTAATTATATTCTCATCTAGAATAATCACGTGTGCGCAGGTCGTTCCTTGTATTAGTAATCCACTCACTTGTTAAAACTTTCAAGTGGAGGGATACATTATTTAATAACGGATACCGCTGGGAAAATATCAAACAATATTACAATGATCTATTCAAAGTATCCAATGGTTTCTTTGAAGATTACTGTTACGTGCTTAGGCTCGAATAAGCAGCAACACAGAAAGAGTGAAAACTAACAAGCTTGTATAACTTGAACAATGAATTTTATTAAGTACAATTATTTTCATAAAATAAATAAACTTACAGTTTAGAGAATCAAATCCAACATTAATCCAATGTAGAATTCACAAAAATAATCCACTAATGGAATTGTAAGAGTCCTGATAAATAAATGTTCTAATAGTTCCAGGTTCGAATCTTGACGATGTAATCCAAAATGGCTGACAATGTCACGTGATGCAGTTCTTGTTTAATTTATCATCCAAATGAATTATGAGCACATGTTTTCTGCTCCAAATAGATAATAAATCCTCTTTCTTCAATGAATTGACACAAAGTCCAGAACAAGATAATAAAAATTATAACTCAAACATGAATACACAACTGTTCATTTTAAAGCCCAAAATTCTACTGAATTGTTCTATCCCAAACAAGTCTATATAACTTGTTTTTCTTAAGTAAACAAGTGATCACGCGATCTTTCTAGAAATTCATGGAAGGTCACTACCTTCAGCAAGTCACGTATTCTAGATATGTCCTACACCCCAAGAACTAAAAATAAAAGTTATCCTTGAAATTAACCAATAGTATTAAAGACCTGTTTATCAAGGTCAGATAAAGAGGTAACCAAGCCAAGGTCAGCCTGTTTACAACTAGAACCCAGGTCAACCTGAATTTTCTAGAAAAAGTCTCCCAATTAATGAATATTAAACCCTAAATGACAAATTTAGATTTAGCAATAAAAAATAAATAATTTAAATCCAATAGCCGTAACAATTACGTCGACGTATTTGATGGTAAATGATAGTGTCACAGGGAAATATATGTGCTGTAACTTATTTCTGCTGAATATTTGAAACCAAAGAATATATAATTGATCTCTTAATTATGAAACCATTGTAACCGGCTTCGTTCTAACTTTGATAGTGTATTGAGCTTTTAAGTTTAATTTTTATTTCAGCAATCAGCCATAGACTGGTTTTGTTGAACTATAAATACATAGTCGATCGGCTGTTAAATGACCGGTTTCATCTTCAACAACAAAACTCTCTACCAGTCTAATTTGAGATAATCGCATCCGATAGTCATATTTTAATGAAAATGGCTACCTTGATTTTTTTTAATATTTTCTTTTTTTTCTCAAGTATATTACATTTCGTATCCATCGTTATCATCTCATTTCAAATGCAAGGATTATGAAAGTGTATGTTACGAAATCTCAAATTAGAAAGATGATTAAACAGAGAAAAATGGGTGATAACTATCTTAGAAAGTATTCCGCTGTCATATATATATGAATATATGCGCATTCATGTCAGTCAAGCTGCGCACGTTTCTGACACCGCTGCTAGTTGTCTAACAACTCCTGAAAAAATATAATTAGTAAATTGAATCATGGAAAATACAGAAAGACACGCATAGTTGGCACACGTCTAGAATGCAACATTACAAGAGCTTCTTTCATACGCTGTCGTGGCAAATGTCAACACCAATAATCATAACCTCGCTAATATAAAATGCAGGGAAGAATTGAGAAAATTTATACGCCGTTTGTTGTACTTTGATACCATAACGTAACATGTCATATTGTAGATTCATTTGCTTTCCTAATTATTAACATGTAAAGAATACAAGAAATAATATAATAACGTTTACAAACTCGTGTGTATTTTATCTAACCAATTGTGCTCAAACAAGACCAGTTTGTTCAAAGAATTATTTGCTAAGAAATACTAAATCGTCTTTATGACACATAAAAATTAAGCAAATGATGAAGGTATGCGATGGTATGGTCCAACACTTAGATATGCAATAGGTGATGATACAAGTTCGATTCCTTTATCTAATCAATGATGACTCTCTTACCTGCCTGCTTATAATGATGTTTTATTCTACATACTTTTTTTCGTCACATAATTACGTATCCAAACACATACAATTCTCAATTATCAATTGGGAATACATTTTAATGACTCCAAAAATCACGATAGCGTACATTATCAGCAGTTTTATATTTCTAATTTAACTGAAAAACCATACACAAAGTTCTGTAAATTTCTCAGTTAATCCGGTCGCAAGCAGTGTAAACATTATATGCGTTTCTAATGATCGTAAATACCTTGCAAAGAATCTTATACTGTAACGTTGTCTTAAATTATTAAGTCAGAGACTTTGGAAAGTAACTTTATTATGAAATAAAATATCTTTGTTGTTAACTTGAACCATTTCCTTTTATCTACAAAACTGCAAAGATTTCATGCAATTCATCGCGTCGTAAAACATCAAAACTTCTGTTCAAACTGAGTATTTCCTAATTCTATCTGACAACACATTCTTTTCCAAGTACTTATAACATTTGCTAGACGTTGCAAAGATCATGGAAGGCAATTCTGCAATGTGTAAATGCCTTTTGCTGAAAAAAGTCTACTTTCATTGCAACAAAGTATAACTATTTTCTGATTAGACTTCAAACAAGACGCTTACTTAAAATCCATATAATCCGACCTGGCGTCTCAGTGAGAATGCTTCCTTGAATTTTATTATCTTGACTAGTTTCAAACCAACATATTTGGGTTTTTTCTTCTTAGGCACAAAAAACCTTAGGTAATAGACGAACATAAGATGCCAGCGTGTCTTCTAAAGCCGAAGAGTAAAAAAAAGCTGAATGTTCGAGAGTAAGTATCGTTCATATAAGATTGTCATTAGTATGGAGCGTAGTCATACACAACACGACGACGATTATTTCATGGCAAATTGTGCGACATAAATAACACGCACAAACCATTTTTTAAAATAATTTTAATAGTGAACAGAGAGAAATTATATAAATAAAATGATTTTACGTTTATTACACGTTATGTTTTGTTCAGAAATCATTTGACGACCTACCATAAAACGTTATCAGCTGAAACTAACATTCCTATTAATATGTCAACCAGACACAAGGATCTCTGGCGACGTAACGAAGTGAGTCAATTTGTAAATTTTCCTTTTAAACAGATTAATGTTTCAAACAAATTAACCCATCGTTATTCAAGGATATTTAGCAAATATTCTTGCATATATAATATTCCTCAGTTTCTGCCAGTAGTCTTTCATTCACATTCGACACAAAAAACAGTTTATTTAAAATTAATTTCATCACGATATCGCTTGATATCTCCTTGTCTTTAAGTTTTAAATGATTTGTATTAAAAATATGAGAGCTTTAAAACTATCTGTGCACTGAATTTGTAATAGTTTAACATACTAAAGTTTGGTATGAAGAGTTGTATAATCAACCCAGTGAATAATAAATACAATTAAATTTGAACAACATTATGCCAACAGTAATAAAACTAGTCCCGTGAATTCCATACTCGTTCCCTTCAGTCCCCCTCCCTTCCAACTTTATAATTTTCACTATTGAAAAAGTTCAATATAAACTACTTTTCATATGAACAATGTCTTGATGTAACCAACCTTACTCTCTCTCTCTCTCTCTCTCTCTCTCTCTCTCTCTCTCTCTCTCTCTCTCTCTCTCTCATTTAACGGAATATATAAATATGCATATATACAGACGGACAGACAAACCGACAGAAACACATACATACATGCATACATACATACATACATACATACATACATACATACATACATACATACATACATACATACATACATACATACATACATACATAACGATCACTAAAATAAGGGACTAAATAGTAATAGATAGATAATTTTACTGCCATTATCCATAGAGCGCTATGGACGAAGAAAATTTATGTTGGAAATTTTTTAATAACTAATTTAAAATGGATCTCTCTCTCTCTCTCTCTCTCTCTCTCTCTCTCTCTCTCTCTCTCTCTCTCTCTCTCTCTCTTTGTCTTTCAGTGTCTGTCTGTCCGTTTATTTCTGTATCTGTTTCTTTATCTCAATATATCTTTCTGTCTATAAGCTTGTCTGTCTGTCTGTCTCCCTCTCTCTCTCTGTCTGTCTGTTCTGTCTCTGTCTTTGTCTCTCTCTCTCTCTCTATGCGTATATATATATATATATATATATATATATATATATATATATATATATATATATATATATATATATATATATATATGGTATTGATGTTGATATGCAATCATTACATAAATTAAAGGAACAGTGAGTTATACATGTGTTACGCTATACTGCATGGCGTTTTTCTACTAAATAGTCACATTAATGGTTTATGGAAATGCCATTATAAAGAATTCCTTGAACGGGAATGTATAAAATTTGTAAAGTAATTGACTTAAATAGTAGCTTTCTTGTCCAATTGGCAAGACAACTGTTATTGAAAATAACTCTTTCTTTGTTGAGAGTGAGGAATGATACGATTCTTCTATTTCCTGTTAGTCTGCAACATGTTAGTTGTCAATTAAGACGAATTTATTATAGTAAAATAATATTTCATTGTTTGCATCAAGTATTTAAAATCGAAAATTGCACAGTTCTTAATGGTGTAATGGAGTGGGGTGCAGAGCAGTATCGTACAAACCGGTACCGGGAGGGGTGATAGGTCGGTAGCCATAGACACCATTGGTCTTTGGGTGCCAACACAATTGATAAAATGTTTTCGTAAATTACCACAATTTTATATTCGTAAATTTGTTACTCTTGAATCTCGACCTTTCAGCAAATAACATATTATATGCGTAATACAAGAGTTTGCAATCTTGTTATGCTGCCAGTATGTGGTTCATAAACAAGCTACTACTTTATTCATCGTCGCCTCCCAACACCCCTCAAATCCTCTTCCGCATCACAGTGTGTGAGAAGGATCCTCTCGCATGGCATAATTTCATTAGAAAGAGATCTCTCTCCTAAAATTTACTTCAAATGCATCAATGGGCTGTTATAAGTGTTATAAGCTGGGAAAACCTATTTTCTTTATGTCGCTGTCTTGAAATATCAATATTTTTGTAAACAAAAAATAAATTCTCTGAAACAATATAGTTGATGGAATGGAGCACTAGACCTCTCCCGAGAACCCTCCCTTCCTATTCTAGCCCTTAGCGTCATTTACGCCCCTAGATAATTCCGCTAATCGTGGAAAAAGTGCTAGATTTGAGACTATTCCGCTAACCTTGGAAAATTGATAAATTTAAGATTATTCCGCTAACCGTTGAAAAAGTGCTGGATATTAGATTATTCCGCTAACCGTGGATGAAAGTGTTAGACTTGAGATTAGTCCGTTAATGTATTTCATTTATAAAGAAACGAATGATTTCTAGGAATGACCGAACAGTTGAAATTGAAGTGAAGTAATGTTGTCCAGTTTGTACAAGACTATCATTGTTGATATTCCATCGACAAAAATTCAATATTTTTATAATAGAGCAAACATTAGCATCCACTCGTCCAACTTGTTACGCAAAGCCTTTTTTGTACTTGTAGATTATGTCATTATATTAGAGTCAAGTGGACATATTGTTTCATGTCGAAATATATGAAAAGTATCCAAATTATTATCAATTTTTTTTTTGTATCTCACATGTCCTAGATACTTTAAATAAAGTTTGAGATAGCTTGACCTTATTTCGAGGTACCAAGTAGAAATAGAGAGATGATATGTCGACTGAAACAAGATAGCATTGCGACATTTTGAAATACTAAGTGAGAATTTTGAAACTGCGGCAAATCAAAAATCACGATCAAAAATCAAAATTAGGTTCTGGTATCTTACAAACACCAAACACAACATTAGGGATTATAGCTCAAAGTTTCAGGAAAGCCACGGTAACCTTTAAAGGGATTAAGTCAAAATCTCGCAACACTGAGCTGTAATTATGAGCTAGCCAGTCAAATTGTCCAGATCGGAAATATAGGCTTATACGCCATGAGATGCCATCATTTCTCACAACAAGCAAAGATCATACGAATACGAAGACCTTATAACTTCGTAAATATTTAATGTCTTTGAAACCATTAATGGAGAGAAGGCGAATTCAGTTGTATTTTGTAAATATCAGAAGCATATATGAGGAAAGTATGGTATTTTAATAAAAATTTGAATTTCTAACTGAAGTATTTTTCATAGCTTACCCTTATAATACCGTATTTTTCAACAATTTTTTTCCTATCAAAGAAAGCATACCCATATAATACGTACTTTTCAACAGGTTATTTCCGAGCAAAGAATGCCTGCCCGTATAATACCATTTTTTTCAACAATATATTTCCTAGCAAAGAAAGCATACCCTTATAATACTGTATTTTTCAACAGGTTATTTCCGAGCAAAGAATGCCTACCAATATAATACCATTTTTTTCAACAATATATTTCCTAGCAAAGAAAGCATACCCTTATAATACTGTATTTTTCAACAGGTTATTTCCGAGCAAAGAAAGCATACTCATATAATACGTACTTTTCAACAGGTTATTTCCGAGCAAAGAATGCCTACCCATATAATACCATTTTTTTCAACAATATATAGCAAAGAAAGCATACCCATATAATACGTACTTTTCAACAGGTTATTTCCGAGCAAAGAATGCCTACCCATATAATACCATTTTTTTCAACAATATATTTCCTAGCAAAGAAAGCATACCCTTATAATACTGTATTTTTCAACAGGTTATTTCCGAGCAAAGAAAGCATACCCATATAATACCCTTTTTTTCAACAATTTATTTCCTAGCAAAGAAAGCATACCCATATAATACCCTTTTTTTCAACAATTTATTTCCTAGCAAAGAAAGCATACCCATATTATACGTATTTTTCAACAATTTATTTCCTAGCAAAGAAAATATATCCTTATAATACCATATTTTTCAGCAATTTATTTCCTAGCAAAGAAAGCATATCCATATAATACCGTATGTTTCAACAACAAAAAAAACTAAAAAAAAAGTTATTTTTATTATTTTGGTAGGATATTTATGCCCGATTGTTATCTAAAAGCGTGATTCGTCTGTACTAGGTTTTATTTCTAGACAGTGATCACATATGTTTTGAATTTTAATAGCGACCTTTACCATGGACCCCATATCCCCCATGTGTGAAAGGTGTGTTATGCTATATTGTAAGAATGCTATCGATTTCTTGTAGGGACGGCATGTTCAATCGTAACTTTTCCTCTGTTGGCTGTCCTGTCCTTGTATATTGGGACTGTATTGGTCATTGTTTAGTTATTTTTATTTAAATTTGAAATGAGAAATGGTGTGTTAACATTGGAAACATTAAATCTTAGTGGTCACGTGTCTGATCACGTGCCTCGTTTCTCAGTAAAATGTAGATTTTAAAATGTAAGGCAGGCTAGTCTTTTTCATATGAACCACATCTTTTGTTTTTTAATATGCTTCCGCTACGGCAGACATGCGTCCATACCATTTTTAGTTATATAATGCCAAAATGAAAATTTTAAAAGAATATAATATATATTCATTTTTAAAATTAAAGGAGAAACAAGGTCCTAAACCCGTGTTTCTGTCTGTCCATATCCTGTATTTCCGGGACTCTTTTCCAGAGCTTGGAAGTCATGTGACAGATCCGGGAAATCTGTGTCCCCTACGTTGCTCACGGACAGGTCCCAGTTTCCATCTAAAAGAAAGCAACATAAAAAGAGGGGAAAAGATTAATATATAGGATGAAGAAAAAAAGAATTGTATGGGGAGGACAATGTTTCGAGGTTCGAGACTTAAGACCAAGGAGGGCTAAGGAAGGACATATTATTTAAAAGAAGAATATCCTAGGCCTGAGTTGAGAGATGAGGTTAGGGCTTCGGCCCACGCTATGGAGGTGGCAACGTCCTAATGAATAGCAAACAAAAGCTCCCCCTGGACTACTCACTATAATCAAATAATTTTTTTAAATTAATTCTTCACTTTACAATAGAATCTATTAATCCTTGATGTGAGGGGTGAGGCCGGGGTTCCGATCATCCGTGCTTGACAATACACGCCTTTATGTAGGTGGTAAAACGAAGCCACTTCCTCACCCCACCCCAACCCCTGACAGAGAAAGAATTTAGGTCAGACTACCCCCTATATGTGATAATCTGACCAAAGGCTAGCTATTGTAAGCGTTAAATATTCCGTAATTTTGTAAAATGTATTTTTATTAAAATTCCTATCAAAGTATAAAATATTTTGCTTCGGTACCTTTCTTTTTTAGTGATCTAAATCATAACTTCATTTCTCTCTTTTTCTTGTTTATGCTTTGTATCATTGTGTGGTATTTGGTAAGGTGGGATATTTTGTACAATGAACATTTCGGTGGTAATTTTTTCATATACCGTCTCACTGCCCCTCTCCTGTCAACCATGCATCGTGCATGTATTTAAAGCAGATGCTTTGTATTTTTAAAGAGCCTAGTCGGGAACAGTGCCCCCATGCTCTGAGCAAATATATTGCCTAATATTCTTGCTCGACTTTGCTCCAACCATGATCAACCCATATGAAGTCAATGTCAAGTTATATGAGGATCTTCACTCCGTGAATGCGGACGTTACAGTGGCAGATACGCTCGTCATTATTGGTGATTTCAATGCAAGCGTAGGCTGTCATCACATTGCTTAACGTGGAGTGCTAGAAAAGCACTGAGTGGGTCATTGTAACATCAATGGTCTCTGTTTGCTCCAGACTTGAGCTGAGCATGAATTGCTGATCACCAATACAGTCTGCCGCCTCGATACCTGAAACTGGACATCATGGATGCATCATCGCTCTAACACTGGCACCTCAATGACTACGTCATTGTTAGGATGAAAGACAGATAGGATGTGCGAGTGGCCGAGTCCTTGTGCGGCGCTGACTGCTAATAGACCACCGCCTCATCAACACCAAGCACAACATCCGCATTCAAACCAAAAGACGCCCACGTGGAAAAAGGCTCTTAACGTCTGAACATCACAAAGCTGAAATACACCAGTACCAAACAGTCTCAATGAATGGCTTAGAAGAGCTTCCGAAATCCACACCTTTCGACAATCAGAATGTGGAGAACGACTGGCCGGCATTCAGAGAGATGGTCAGCACAACTTCGAAACTCCTAGCACCCTCAACCAAAAACGACGAGATCCAGCAATTACTGGATGAGAAATACCGCCTATTGCAAACCTGTCTCAACAACACAAAGTCCACTCTAGTAAAGATGCGCAAAGCAACATACGCAGAACTGTACAACAGACGTTTTGTCATCCATGTGCCCTGACAAAAAGGCTCCACCAACAGGTTTTACTAATGTGGCCATAAGAGTAGATCCACCAGGATTTCAAAGATGCTTCCATAATCCACCTGTATAAGCGCAAAGGAGAGCGCCAGGCCTGCGACCCTCAACTGCAGGAAAGATACTCGCTTTATTCCTACCGAACCGCCTCAGTACACACCTTGACCAGGGACTGTTGCCAGAAAGCCAGTGTGGAATCTGAAACAAACATGGGACCATCGACAAGTTTGTTTCTTGCAAGGCAGCTACAATCTAAATGTCAAGAGCAAAACACCGACCTTTTATCCATCTATGTCGACTTGACAAAGGTCTTTGATTCTGTCAGCAGAGAAGGATTGTGGAAACAAATGGCCAAATACGAATGTGCAGCATTTCCACGATGGCATACAGGCACTAGTCCAGGACAATATAGAGAAATCTGAGCCATTCTATGTCACCAGTGGCGTCAAGTAAGGTTGTGTTATAGCAACGGCACTGTTTAGTCTATTGTTATCCGTCATACTGACTAATGCTTTCAGAGACGGAAAGGTTGGAGTCGACATCAGGTATCGTACAGATGGAAATCTATTCAATCCGAGAAGCAAGGTTCTGACAGACATCATCATGGATATTGTTTTTGCTGTACAGCACCCTCCATGCTGGCTCAGACGCCCACCTGCAATGCAGCGTTGACAAGTTCTCCAGCTCCTGTTGGTTTAACCATCAGTGCCAAGAACCCAGACATCCTGCATCAACTGGCTCCTGGAAAGCACTGTGTTGAGCCCATCATCACCGTCGAAGGCTAAACACTCAACGCAATGAACCGCTTCACCTGCCTTAGCAGCACACTGACACAGATCGTCACTATTTACGATGAAGTGAACCTTCGCGTCGCCAGAGACATCGCAACTTGTGGAAGATTCTAAGCCAATATCTGGAATATAAAAGCCATCCAGAACAAACTAAAGGTTTATAGGACAGTTGTGATCAACACACGACTTTATGCATGCGAAACATGGACGGTGTACCAACGCCGGGAAGCTGAACCACTTTTACACTACAAGTCTGGGCCACAAATCTTCAACATCGAGTGGCTGGACAAGGTTCCTAACACTGAGGTACTCGCCCAAGCAGGTTTCCCCCAGCATCCACATCATCCTGATGCAATGTCTGCTACGCATGGCAGAACAGGTCGTACGCATGTCAGATGACCGGCGGCCTAAGAGACTATTCTTTGGCGAGCTACAGTAAAGACAGCGATCCGTGGAGGTCAGTAAAACGTTTCAAAGCCTATCTGAAAGCTGAATTAAAGCATTCAACACAAACCTGACTCCTACATGCAAAGTTCAAGCGATCGAGTCACTTAGTGTTCGTCCGTGCGCAAAGGTTTCAAACTGTGCGAATTTAGCAGGACACCAGCTGCAGAGCGGAAGAGGCAAGCAAGAAAAGTATGTGTCATCAACCTTCCTGTCCCACTCGTCCCCTGTCTCTTATGCAAATGAACATTCCATGCAAGGGTTGGCCTAACCAGCCATTGTTCTGATTGGTTACGGACCGGTCTCTTTACAAACTATGTTATTGGGGATAATTGTTCACTTACTGGTCGCTATCGAATTTCATTAGAAATGCCATTGAATTTAACCGTTAACAGGTCGTGGCGTAATGGTTGCACATCAGACAGTCAGTTGCAATCCAGAGTTGGGTCTATAGTCGCATCCAGGTGCTCTCGCCACAAAGTAACTAAAAAAAAAATTACATGTAAATACATCAGCAAATTTATCACACAAATTTACAATGTCATTACTGGGTGAGCTAAATGATTGATAATTTTGTAAACGTTTTTAAATATTGATTTCACTACATTGTAAACGCACTGTAAATATTAACATTATTTTGTTCAACGCAAGCATGTTCATTCTATATGGTGACTTGGTCTTGTGCATACAGAACAATAAAATGCATATCTGTAGGGGACTGGGGTTTACTGATTGAGTGTCCAGCTTAATTTGGTTTTCGTTATCTAGAGGTTGTCCGCCCTTGATGTTATTGCCCTGTTCGAGTAAATATAGGTGGTGAAATGAATAGGTGACATAGATACAGAACTGAGCAGATATATATATATATATATATATATATATATATATATATATATATATATATATATATATATATATATATATATATATATATATATATATATATATATATATATATATATATATATATATATATATAACAAACCAACACGATCCCCCATACAGATAAACATCAATTTAGTCAATTACATAAAACAACTATGAGAAGTCATTACATCAGGAATAAACTGTACTTTTAGAAGAAAAAAAAACTTTCGAAATACAATGGAAAGCACAAATGAATTTACATAAAATAGCCGATCTGTTTACTGATAGATTTAGTTCATTACAGGATCGAGTGAACAATCGAAATCAACGTCTTGTACGATTGCATTTACCTATTTCATCGGTTCGCTCTACTTCCACTGTATCTGTCCAGCCCCCCCCCCCCCCCCCCCCCCGGATTTCAGGATGCTATTTTTCACAATCCGACTCGGCATACTCTCAGAACTGACATATAGCAGAATTACGTCACAGGATTTCACGTCTCAAGATAACACGTCTGAGGAGCTATTTTCTCCCTTTTAAATAAATATAAATAGAGACAACCTAAATTTCCTGTTCGTTATGATACCGGGGATTTTGCATTATTCCCTGCTTGTTATCAGATCTTTCTATCGGTGTTAAACAGATGCTAAGTCTATAAATCGACTCATCATGTCCTATAATGGATAATTCGTCATGTGTAAACACCACACTTTAACACACATCACCAAAGAACTAGCGGTTCTGAGCCAGCCTCAAGTTACACGGTTATAAATGAGATGCATTACATCAGTTACTACGTCAATTCACACTCACTCATTAACTATACTTTAAATCTTCTAAATTCTGTCATTCTCGTAATGATGTTAAGTAATATAATGCATTCAATTCTTAGAACTTAATTTTTTATGCAAACACGACAACAAATTAAAACAATTCGTAAAACTTATCTACAGAAAAACGTACCATTGCATGCTCATAAACTCAACACCGCTATGCTTCATAAAGCAAATTATTATACGAATGTATTAGGAAAAATTCATGCAAATACAAATAAATTCAGCAAAGCATTATATATGAAATTGTTACACTTCCTTTGTTTCCTATGTGGCTCCAAATCAGTTTGTCGGATTTTTTCGACAACAGATTTTTTTTTACGAGGGAATTACTCGCAATCCCCTGGAGCCTACTCTGGTTTATCTTGCAGAAAATACTTAGATCGATTAAAATTATCGATATGGCCATATTAAAACCAAGGAAATTATGTGTGGCGTAACAAATCACTCAAATTTCTCTGCCTCTTTTCTCAGTGGCGCCAAAATCCGGGTCAGCTTGACCTGGTAGTTTGATAGTTACAGAGTTTGTGCGATTTTTCAAATTGAGACAGCTTTTCCGTGAAAATAGAGTTTACCGTGTCCCTAATAGTCAGTAAGGCTGCTGTCTAAACAAATGCTTAGTTAAGAATAACATTCTCCCCTCGAATGGTGGTATGACTACTGATACACGTCTGTTCTCCATAAATCTAATTAATGGTTTTCTGGTCTCAATTAATGTATTCTTGTTAGATCGCCAGAACTTTCCCCGTCAAAATATCTTTATATTTCATTAACTACACATGACATAATGTATTAAATGATGTCCAAAAAAAGTTTTTATATTAAACTTAACAGATCTCGGAGCGAGTTAGCAATGCAATGCAATTAATCGATAACATGTACATAAATTACTTTTCGAGAACGCACCTGTCCTATCTGATATTATTTCCAATAATATCATTTATCCCACTCTTCCATATAAGAGAACATGAAAAAGAAGCAGGAAGGTTTTTCTTCAGCATCAGAATAATCTGCGACGCAGATTATTCGATATTGCGCAAGAATCTGATGAGCCTATTTAGGTCTGATGAGTCCTAATTGACGATAATTGGAATATAATGCATTCAACACTGTCTTTTTTCGAAACACAATACCAGCATGAAAACAACTTGAATTATTGATTTTTTTTCATGACTTTTTATAATACCTATAAAACTATAGTTTATGATGATACTTCGCATGTGACCAACGTGTTTAAAGAGATACCTTTATAATATTTTCCATCGGTGTTGGTTCTTTCCGCTGACTCGCATCATTGCCATATAAATGCAGTTTGAATTTATAACAATCATATGGCCTTTTCTGCTGCAAAAGTCGAAATGCACATTTTACAAGGGTTTCGATCAATGAATATTCAAGAAATGGCTTTATTTTGTCGTTTACAAAGATGTCTTAAAGCTAACGGTCTGAATCATGTCTTAAAACTAACGGTCTGAATCATGCTTTAAGCCTAACGGTCTGAATTATGTCTTAAAACTAACGGTCTGAATCATGTCTTAAAACTAACAGTCTGAATCATGTCTTAAGCCTAACGGTCTGAATCATGTCTTAAAACTAACGGTCTGAATCATGCCTTAAGCCTAACGGTCTGAATTATGTCTTAAAACTAACGGTCTGAATCATGTCTTAAAACTAACTGTCTGAATCATGTTTTAAAACTAACGGTCTGAATCATGTCTTAAGCCTAACGGTCTGAATCATGTAAAAATGATTTTTTTGTTGTTGTTTTTATCCGGTATGATTAAACTGGTCGACCGTATTTACCCAATGACCAAATCATATGTATCAATCGGATTCTACTATCCTCATGCTGATTACAGACTGCTGGATTCAATTTTAGGATGTTTATTGTTTGGTTGTTTAAGATTTTATTGATAATAATTTTAACTTATTGAAGATCATAAAACTTCCACAGCAAATGAACGTAATGGCTTTTGTCAAATCTGAACTGTCCGTGTCCTGTTTCTCTCTTTCTTTGTGTACATTGTTAATGTTGAGGATATTTTTTCACATCTAGCTTCATTAACACCACCACCAGCAACAACAACACAAGTAACAAACAGAAAGAAAAACAGTTAATGCTTGCACTGTGCTGCTTATTGGAGACGTGTGCTGTGCTCTTTCTTTAGATAAACCCACTTGAAAAGAAATGTCGTGTTCTAATGAAGTGATATGTGCTAGGTCCATTTTGAAAGCTCCTATTAGATTTGAAAGGTGTAAGTTTAGGATAGTTCCTTTTATATTTGTGAGGTGTTTGTTTTTCACAGGCTCTATTACATTTGAATGATGTATGATTTTGATATGTCCTTCTAGATTTGAAAGATATACATTTTGATAGGTCCTATTAGAATTGAATGGTATACATTTTGATAGGTCCTATTAGAATTGAAAGGAGTGCGTTTTGATAGGTCCTATTAGATTTGAAAGGTGTACGTTTTGATAGGTACTATTAGATTTGAAAGGTGTACGTTTTGATAGGTCATATTAGATTTGAAAGGTGTACGTTTTGATAGGTCCTATGAGATTGAAATGGATACATTTTGATAGGCCCTATTAGAATTGAAATGTATACATTTTGATAGGTCCTATTAGAATTGAAAGGTGTATGTTTTGATAGGTCCTTTTAGAATTGAAATGTGTACGTTTTGATTGGTTCTATTAGATTGAAAGGTATACGTTTGGCTAGGTCCTATTAGATTTGAAAAGTGTACGTTTTGATAGGTCCAATTAGGCTTGAAATTAAGGTATACAGTTTGAGCGAACAGATACTATTGTCTAAGTTGTGCTGCAAACGTCAGATTTTAAAAACAAGGTTGTGTTGAATAAAAGTGAATTGTATGCATGCCTTATATTTCCTTCAAACAAACGTTCGTTTTAGCAAAATATTTCATCTTGTACCTCACCTTTTTAGGACAAGGGTAGAGTAATTACAGGAGACTGAGTTCTGACGGCAGCTTTATGGATATTGCTACAATATAAAGGGAACGAAATATAAAAACGAATAAAATCATTGCGTGTGCGTGCGTGTGTGTGTACGTGCGTGTGTGTGTACGTGCGTGCGTGTGTGGGTGTGTGTGCGATTTACATAGTATGTAATATTTTCATGTGACAGATTGAATTAAAATCTTGGAATCCATTATGGAATTAAACAGCTTTATAGTAATTGGTATGTAATGTTTGACATCAAATAGAGTGAATTAAATACTCTTTACATCGATATACTTCTCACGCACTCTATTGAAAGCAAACTTTTACTATCTAAACCCGTTATCTATCGAAATAAATAACCCTATGTTTCGTGGCTTTATTTTCCAATCCCGACGTCCATCGAAATAAATAACCCTACGGTTAAAATCTTTATTTTTTCAAAACCCGTTATCCATGAAAATAAATAGCCCTATGGTTCAAAACTTTATTTTACAAAACCCGTTCCTGGTATGAAGGTTAAAGATTCCTGTACTTAGTGTTAACGTCCATTATACCAGCGCTTTCAAAGCAAAATAATATTCTTATACTGCCGACGTAACCAACTAAACATAAATAATGGCAGTACATAAATAATAGTAAATCATTCTGATATATATTTTTGATGCACATGGATTTGTTTTAATAACTTAAGTAAGACCGTTCCCGTGGCTTATATGGTAAAGCGTTCGCCTCGAATGCGGGATGTCGCGCGTTTGAACGACTAATGAGTCATACCAAACACTTAAAATTGGTACTAGCAGCACAGCATTAATATTGTAGTGTTAGGACTGGTCAGCCAGGTGCCAGGTAAATGTGACTGGGTGGGAGATGATCCTACATGTCTGCAGTATGATGCTCCAGTGCTTGACACTGTAAACTGCCACTTTTTAGAAATTGTATCGAAATGACTGAAAAGTTGTTAAAACATCGTTAAAAATTCAAATACACACACAGACACACACACACACGCACACACACACACAGACATACAGGCACACAAATATAGAAGACGTAAACATTAATTTTGATATAGCTCCAATGTCGAAATAGTGATTAATCAGAATATTTACGTCTCGGAAGTATTTATTCAGAACATAAATCAAGTTTTAAAGCACTGTCTTTGAAATAATCCAACATAAGCCCTTTCCCATTTATAACGGTTTTTCGCTACACGCACTTTTAAAATTCAAACCAATCTCAGGCCGTCTTATTTATTATCTCTTTAGAAACAAATGCTTGTTAGAATCTAAAAAAATATGAGGTCTTCATTTATCATTTTGTACGAACAGCAATGTGTAAGAACGTAAGCCTTGCCAATTTGTCATGAGTTTTCTTACAAGCACACTCTAATAATCGGATATAACTCCTTTCACATTTTATCATGATTTTAGTTACAAACTAATATGAAGTCTTTCCCATTTTTCATGGTTTCAGTTACAAATTAATATAAGGTCTTTCCCATTGATCATGATTTTAGCTACATCCTAATATGAATCCTTTCCCATTTTTCATGGTTTCAGTTACAAATTAATATAAGGTCTTTCCCATTGATCATGATTTTAGCTACAACCTAATATGAATCCTTTCCCATTTTTCATGGTTTTAGTTACAAACGCCCTATTAGAGACTAATCCACCGTTAATATGTTTCATGGAATTCGTCACCGACACTGTCACTGTGTTACAATTTGATATAATAACAGGCTTTCCCCATTTTTCATTATGGCTTATGTTACAATCACGCTGTTAGGATTGAATCTAGCCTCAAGTCGTTCCAGTTTGTTACAATTCAAATGACAAACACCGTAAAAACTTAATGCCAGGATCAGGCATATCGGAGTTTTTAAGGTTCCAACCTTTAGAGATCTGTCAAACAAATGACATCAATTCTTCGAGATGAATCAACAGGAAATTTGTTATGTTTTATCAATACTAACGGGTGTCATGAAATAGAAAACAGATGTGTCACAGGTGCTGCTATCCAATTTTGTCTGAAATATCCTAACAGGGCTCGAGATCGATCTCAAACATGAAGTACGCAGTTGTTCCGCATTCTTGTGAAAAAGTGGGTATAAAAAAATTAAATGTAAAAAAAAAAAATTAAAAAAATAAAAATTCTTAATCATATAGCTTTACTACCGTTCTTTTTCTTTCCTTTGTGTTGTTTTTGCTTTATGTTTCTTATTTCGTTTGCTATTTGGCATACATGTAGTTGTTTGTTACTATATCATTTAACACTAGGTTACATAACATGTTTTAGCACAACAAACAATATGTGTTTTCATGATTCCTCTCGCACTAACATTAAAAACATTGTTGTAAATCATAGCTGAGAACTTACACCGCTTATGCAGCAGGAATATAGAGACCAAAAACAAATATGAACATGTCAATGGTGACGTGCCACGTTTGCTGTTCAGCCTCAAGGTGCCAGGACGTTTTCTACCACAAACATATCATAAACATTAAAATGCACGTTCTCGGCACATGGCAAGTATTCAAGAAATAGGTATCCATGAAGGTGCCGTAAGTGTTGCTTATCTCTAATCCAGAATGTGCAGCGTATTCTTTTTCAAAGATTTATAGCGGTCTCATCGATCGCCTCACTAAAGTATTCTAATAAGTGCCATACCTTTCGGTAACGTCGTTAATAGAAGAAATGAATTTGATTAACCTAATAATGGAGACGCAGGTGCGGTACACCTAACTGAACAACTGTAAAGTGTGGTCGGGAAAAAAAATGTTATCTTTCAATAAGTACAACAAACATTAATTCCCAATACGTGTGGTCTAATTAAAGATGGTAATTGCATATTCGTATTTCATCTAGTAGCCGGTTATATTAACTTAATTACATCGCGCACAGTTGCTGTTTTAGTTACAAATATCGCAAGACTCGTATCAGTGTCGTTGCGTTGGGTTCGGGTGACGGGCTCGCTGCTTTAACAGCGATGAAGTCGGTGGGGCTCCACAGCTGCGAGGACGCCAGTTGCGCTAATTCGATCAAGCTTCAACGCCACTTTGTAATATAATTTTATTTAGTATACCCTGTGTACTCTATCATCAGACAGAAGGTATCTTATGTTATATTTTATTCAAATATAAAAGAAGGATGCAATGGTTGAGATTATGAAAATGTCATTTTCAAAATAACACGAACAGAAAAGTTACCTCTTGGCAAAGTCCTATACGCGGCTCTTTGAAGGTTGTTATAGGGTATACATGGCGGCCAGTGTAAATGGTGGAAGAAAAACCCGTGAAAACTAGAAAAGAACTTCCAACACACGAGAAGCTACTGGAAAGCTTTCTCACATATCCATATTGGTAGAAGCAAAGATTCGAACCCACTCAAAGGTGAGATGGCAGTGATCCGAAATGGTCGACGCTTTAGACCACTCGGACACTCGGGGCCCTTGATCTCAGAAGGCTTAACATTCATGTAAAAATATATGCTCTTTATGATATTACATAAATCGTTACGGATTTTCATAACTTTGCTGGTCCTGTGGGGGTGGTGGTGGTGGTGGAGGTCTTTGAAAATGTATTAAATTGCTGATTAATCTTTTTCTTGCCGTATAATACGGAAAAGTACGTTAAGCACAAATGTTTCCTTAATTATCAAATTGAACCATTTAACCTAGTTCAAGCAGGCTTGAAAACAAATTTTAATGGAATCTGTCTGAAATCAATAACATGTTTTCTGTATAGCCGGGTTAGGGCCGTATGAAGCAACATTATCATCAGGCTAGATCTTGAATTTACTAGCTGACTTACTCCTAAGACTTATCAGCATGGAATATCACTTGCATTTACATTGCTAATATGACTCCATTTGTAATAACTGTGCATCCAACGTTTATTTTAATATATTCACGAACTCGGTGCCTATTGAAGTAGAAAATGATTGTCTTCCAGGGGCGGATCCAGGCAGGTGTTGTAGCTGTGTAGGGTAGGTGGCCGCTACGTTGGGGAATTAGCGCGTAGAGCAAACAAGGTTACATATTTATTTAATGGTTTCTTTTCACTGTATCAAATTTAAATTCAAAAGTTCTCTCTCTCTCTCTCTCTCTCTCTCTCTCTCATATATATATATATATATATATATATATATATATATATATATATATAAGCAATTAGTAATTATAACTAATATAATTAACATCTACTGAATTAAGGAATAAAAATATGACATAATGTAATACATATCATGCAAGATTGAAATTATATCACGTAGATATATCACAGCTGCAACACACAAATATTTCTATTTTCATAAAATCATAATTGCTAATTACAATATGTGCAGAAATATAATGTCTTAAAACGGAAACAGGTGCTAGTTTAATGTTATGATGCACGCTGTTTTAATAAAAGTATAAAAGTATACAGGCGTATGCTAGTGAATTCTTAAAATTCTCTGACCGAACGTTAGTATTTTCATATTATTTTTTTCACTCTACTAATAATGTTCCTTACGAATAAAAACTATGGAAAGATTATCATGCATAATTATTTAGACCCTCAAAATACTTTTTTTAAAAATATAAAAAAACATAATTTTTAATTGTCATCATACAGTGTTGAAATGTGATAATACAGATATTAGCATATGTTTAACATGCATAATCATCACGGTTTCCTTTTTATGTAGTATGCATTGGTATTATTCATTCCATTGTGTATTTCTTGCTTCAAGATAGATCGAATTCCCTTCGCAGTTAGCACAGCAAAATATTATTTTAGTCATTAGGACGAAGCATTAAATCCTTACATTGTTATTTAAAAAGTCAAGAACACAAATTACAAATTTTATGGGTGATAACTTTAAATTTATTATTTTCGCTGATGATTAAAAAGACCACAGTTCAGTGTGTGGGTTATGCTAGTTTGTTTAAATCTTCCATCCTCTTACATACATATTGATCAGTAAGTTTGCTTTTTATTAGCTGTGTCGCCCTCATTAGACGTTTTTACAAATAATGCTTATAAACGAGGTTACAATCTAGTCCCTCGCTGAGAAATTTCTTATATATTGCATTTTGTATGCACATAACCACTCATATTATCTCATATTTTAAACTAATTTCTATGAAGGTATTGATCCTCATTACCCACATGTCCGTTATACGAAGGCATCGATCCTCATGTCACATGTCCTTTATATCAAGGCATCGATCCTCATGTCACATGTCCTTTATCTGAAGGTATCGATCCTCATGTCACATGTCCTCTTTATGAAGCCATTGCCATCATGTCACATTTTATTTATCAGATCCGTAACGTAATTTCGAAACAATGCTGTTTTATTCATACAACACTCGAACATTTGAATGTTATATGGCTGGCACCAACCTGGACACTTCTTTCTTATGGCTCAAAAAAAAACTGAACAACATGACGTAGCTGATTAATAGCATGGTGTGAGTTGATATAGATAACGGGTTTTGAATTATCTGACGAGTTCTGTTTTCGCTTTGTATAAAGTTTTATATATTTTGGATCATGAAAATATTTAAGGGGAAAAGACAATCTTTATTTCGTTGTCGGCCAATCAGGCAGAATAATTTGTTGCTAAGCAACCAGTTTCGTTTGTCATTAATACTACCCGTGTGTTTAAAAAAAACATGACACGTCATTTATAAAAGTAATTATTTTACTCCATGACAATGAATCATTATACATATGGTTTATTTTAATTACTTTTTATTGCTAAATATTTTGTCAAATAGCAATTTATTTGTCATCATGTTCGCGTGTTCTTCTTACTACGCTGTAATTTTAAATGACATTACAGTTCTGAAGCAAGATGATATTACTTTGGACTTTTGACGAGTGGCTATTTTGTGGCTTCTTAACAGGTTGAGCAAAAAAAACTAATTGAAGAATTCCTATAATTATACTCTTTATTTAAAGTAAATGGAGAATTTCGTTCTGAATAGGAAAACCTAGGTCATGTAATTAAACGTATACTAGTTCTAAAGTTCCATATCCCTTTTAGAAAACATTTGGTAGGCAAAAAAATCAGTGTCCATGGTAGGGAAAATATGGCAGGAAAAATCAGATTGTCCTTTTTAAGGCAAATAAAGTAGGAAAAAAATCAGATTTTCCTTTTCAGGGCAAATATAAGAGGCCAAACATCATATTGTCTTTTTTAGGGCAAATATGGTAGGCAAAAAATCAGATGGTGCATTTTTGGGCGAATATGGTAGGCAACAAAATCGGACTGTCCATTTTAGGGCAAATATGGTAGGCAAAAAATCAGGTTGTCACTCTAGTTTTCATGTGACGTCATATATACATGCAGATTGGTTATATATCAAATACAGACATTACCAACACTCATCTAATCGTGTATCTCTCTCTCCTTGAAATTGCGACATAAATGTCTGGAGAATCTCTTGGCGATTTCTTTACTTTGTCATAATATTTACATATATCTGCAGTATGTGTATTATTGTATTAAATATAGTTTGAATGAGTCATTTAGTTAATATTTAAATACTGATTTCCACATTAATAAGTTCCCACTGTAAAGTGAGTCATCATTATAAATGTTGCATAGATCCATACATACGTTTCAAAAAACTATATTTACAATTACTCAAAACTTTTTGTTTTTCGTACGTTCCTGTTATATTAAGATCACAGAGTTCAAACATAAAAAATAGACGTCTGGGTTACCTCCTTACTGTGTCATAATAACACATAGACGTCTAGGTTACCTCCTTACTGTGTCATCAGTCTGGGGTACCTCCTTACTGTGTCATAATAACACATATAAATCTGGGTTACCTCCTTACTGTGTCATAACATATAGACGTCTGGGTTACCTCCTTACTGTGTCATAATAACACATAGACATCTGGGTTACCTTCTTACTGTGTCATAACAACACATATAAATCTGGGTTACCTCCTTACTGTGTCATAACATATAGACGTCTGGGTTACCTCCTTACTGTGTCATAATAACACATAGACGTCTGGGTTACCTCCTTACTGTGTCATAAATCTGGGTTACCCACTTACTGTATCATAATAACACAAATAAGTCTGTGTAACCTCCTTACTGTGTCATAATAACAAATATACGTCTGGGTTACCTCCTTACTGTGTCATAACAACATATATAGATCTGGGTTACCTCCTTACTGTGTCATAATAACATACAGAGGTCTGGGTTACCTCTTTACTTTGTCATAACAACAAATACAAGTCTGGATTACCTCCTTACTGTGTCATAATAACACAAAGACCTCCTTACTGTGTCATAACAACAAATTTAAGTATGGGTTACCTCCTTACTGTGTCATAATAACAAATATAAGTATGGGTTACCTCCTTACTGTGTCATAATAACAAATATAAGTAGGGGTTACCTTCTTACTGTGTCATAATAATAGATGTACGTCTGGGTTACCTCTTTACTGTGTCATAATAACAAATTTAAGTATGGGTTACCTCCTTAATGTGTCATAACAACAAATATAGATCTGGGTTACCTCCTTACTGTGTCATAACAACAAATATAAGTTTGAGTTACCTCCTTACTGTGTCATAACAACAAATATAAGTTTGGGTTACCTCCTTACTGTGTCATAACAACAAATATAAGTCTGGGTTACGTTCTTACTGTGTCATAACAACAAATATAAGTCTGGGTTACGTTCTTACTGTGTCATAACAACAAATATAAGTATGGGTTTCGTCCTTACTGTGTCACAGTAATACATATCAGCTAATGTATTGTTTAATATATGACTTCTTTTAATGTGAAATAGATGAATCAAAATTAAAATCTTCAGCATGCCAAGTGACTATGTTTACAAAAATAAATTTTCTTGTTATGATTTTAGAGAGGTGAAATGTTGTTTACTTCAGCTTTTTTTTCCAAGTAACTTTAATACGTACACAATAAAATAAATGGAATGTTTGAAGTGATTAAACAAACAAAATCTGCATCAAAAATCGTTGTTACAAATTTCACGCTGTTCTTTCTGGTTAATATAGATGATGGCTTCTGAACGTGAGATAACTACCACTGTTGGAGTTCTATTCACGAGACTGTGTCTCTTCTCAACACACAAAACATAATAAAAGCAGACTAGGAACATGATCATTGTGATAACAGTGTCTAGGTTTCGCAGCTCTTCTCAACACACGGATCGTAATATAACAAGACTTTAATCACGAGCCACGTGATACCAGTCCAAATAGTTTTGTATCTCTTCCTATTAGATAGAGCATAATAAAACAAGACATGAATTGTAAAGAAAGTGATACCAGTCTCAAGGTTGTGTAGCATATTACAACACATGGAGCCTAATCAAATATATCTGGATCATGAAAAGCGTTGTATCAGTCCAGCCTAATCTAATATATTCATATCACGAAAACCGGGGAGCCAGTCCGAAGGTTTTGTAGAGTCTTACTTCGCACATGGCATATAAGATATACATCTATGGTCCAGTCCTTGGAATAATGATACAGATATGTGGTATGTAAGTGCAATGTTAAAATAATGAAGAAGCAAGGCATCCAAAAATGTAATTAATCCTTTAATTACATATTAGGTTAATTTATTCGGCAATTTTCATAAATAATTGACATGAAACTTATTTTACTTTAGCGTGTCCTAAGACCGATTTTGTCTTATGTAACAATGTCTCACATGATTACTTTATGGTTACTGACGGGATAGCTTTCTAACGGTGACCAACCCGAAGTTTTACTTTGAATATTTTTTATCATCTTAAACAATTTCCATTTTACCGACTCTACTTAAGTGAAAACATTTTATAATCAGGAATTCATTGGAGACTGTTAATAATCAGGATTTATGTGAGGACTATAATCAGGATTTATGTGAAAACTTATAATCAAGAATTGTGTGAGGACTTTTTATAATCATGACTTATGTGAGGACTACTTATATCGTGACTTATGTGAGGGCTGTTTATAATAATAATAATAATAATAATAATAATAATAATAATAATAATAATAATAATGAGGACTTTGTATAGCGCCTAATCTTTCGAAGCTCTAAGCGCTTTAAACCATCAATAATGATATGACTACACTACAGAACAACAAATCTCAAAAACAATGAAATTGGAAAACATAAAAACATGCTGAAAACATATAAGATATAAAACATGATTAGGTCGCTAAGTTTGTCCCTGCAGTCGAAACAGGTGAGTCTTGAGAGCACTCTTAAAAGGGACCACTGTGTCTTTGTGTCTCATTTCAATGGGCAATTCGTTCCACGTCGCCGGGCCTTGGTGTGCAAACGAACGTTGTCCATATGACTTTGTTTTCACCTTGGGAACAATGAGTATACGATTATCAGAAGAAGAGCGTAAGGATCTAGCTGGTGTATACACATGGGTGAGGCTGGATAGGTATGTTGGACTGGAGTCTGTCATTGAAACATAGCAGAGAGAACAAATTTTGCGTTTGATCTGTATCGAATTGATAGCCAATGTAGGGTACAGAGCAGTGGTGAGGTGTGCTCTGATCGAGGTACTCTAAAGATGATCCGTGCAGCTGTGTTTTGAACTTTTTTAAGCTTCTGGAGTAAATATTGTGACGAACCAGACAGAATGAGTTACAATAGTCCAGTCTTGAAAGTACTAATGAACACACAAGTGTTTTAGTGGCATCAACTGAAAGATATTTACAAATGGAACTGATACGTCTCAATTCAGGATATGCAGCCTTGCATATGTTCATGACATGTTGGTGCAATGTGAGAGTACTGTCTAGAGTAATGCCTAGGTTCCGTACTGACTGTGAGAATTTAATGTTGGTGTTGCTGATATTTATTGTCTAAGGTAAAGGATGTGAATGAGAAAGTCTTTGTGTTGTGATCAGAATAGCTTCAGTTTTATCATCATTCATCTGCAGCTTGTTACATGTCATCCATGATTTCACATCACAAATGCACTTCTCTACTCCATGGATGGTAGCATCAACTTCAGTTGGGTGGCTAGACTTGTATATTTGGGAGTCATCAGCATACAATTGGTGCGACACTGGGTGATGATCTATGACACTTGAGAGAGGCTGAGTATACAGAATGAAGAGAACAGGTCCAAGGACAAATCCCTGTGGAACACCACAACATACGTCAACTGGGCTGGAGTGTACTCCATTTGCAGATATAATTTATGTCCTGTTCACTAAGTAGGACTTGAACCACTGTAAGGCTATATTCTGAATGTCAAATACATGCTGGAGACGGTGAAGTAATATATCATGGTCTATTGTGTCAAATGCTGCAGATAAATCCAGGAGAGTGAGGACTGTAATCTTTAAACTATCCAAAGCAGAGAGAATGTCACTAAATACTTTCAGAAGAGTAGTTTCCGTACTGTGGCAAGAGCGATATGCAGACTGTACATTGCTAAAAAGACTGTTTCAATTCAAATGAGATACAAGTTGAGTTAGAACAGCCTTTTCTAAGATTTTTTTTATATGAATGGGAGATTAGAAACTAATCATGACTGCCTTGAGGACCGTTTATAATCATGAGTTATGTGAGGACTGTTTATAATTATGACTTATGTGAGGACTGTTTATAATTATGACTTATGTGAGGACTGTTTATAATCATGACTTATGTGAGGACTGTTTGTGAGGACCGTTTATAATCACGACTACCTCCAATTCTACTTGAGTAAAAACTGTTAATGGCCAGGGCATTTCTTACAAGAAATAGATACATTTTTGCTAATTAAATAAAATAAAAAATAAAATATAATTAAACTGAATGAAATGAAAGTTTCACATACTTTCTATATCACATACAAATGACAGATTATATAGATATAGGAGATTGTTGATTAAAACAATGTCAATATTTGGTGCTATTAAAATATGACAGTTGTTGCATCGCAAGGATTATTTTTAAAACAAATCTTACTTTAACAGGATGAAATCAGGTTAGATTGAATCTGGGATAAATATTTAACAATATTTCTTGAATAAGACAGGTTTTTATGATATGAGTAATTAATGAGACATGTTTCATGATATAAGTAATGAATGAGACATGTTTTCATGATATAAGTAATGAATGAGACATGTTTTTATGATATAAGTAATGAATGAGACATGTTTTTATGATATAAGTAATGAATGAGACATGTTTTTATGATATAAGTAATGAATGAGACATGTTTTTATGATATAAGTAATAAATGAGACATGTTTTTATGATATAAGTAATGAATGAGACATGTTTTTATTATATGAGTAATTAATGAGACATGTTTTTATGATATAAGTAATGAATGAGACATGTTTTTATGATATAAGTAATGAATGAGACATGTTTTTATTATATGAGTAATGAATACATTTTCATAAACCATAACCACTTTACGTCGATTTCACACAAACACACACACATGCGCATGCACTCACGCACGCACACGCACGCAGAGGCAATAAACCCCAGCCTGCAGATACACATTAAGGTCGCCAACCCATATAACAAATAGCATCCTTCTTCAGTTGATACGGTCAACGTATATAGTTCATCCCAAATGGTGATGTTCTCTACCAGATACAATCAATGTATTATTCATCCCAAATGGTGATGTTCTCCACCGGATGCAATCAATGCATTATTCATCCCAAATGGTGATGTTCTCCACCAGATACAATCAATGTATTATCAATCCCAAACTGTTCTGCACCGGATACAATCAATGTATTATTCATCCCAAATGGTGATATTCTCCACCGGATGCAATCAATGTATTATTCATCCCAAATGACGATGTCCTCCAACCAGATACAATCAATGTATTATTCATCTCAAATGGTGATGTTCTCCACGGGATACAATCAATGTATTTATTATTCATCCCAAATGGTGATGTTCTCCACCAGATAATACCAATGTATTATTCATCGCAAATGGTGATGTTCTCCACCGGATACAATCAATGTATTATTCGTCCCAAATGGTGATGTTCTCCACCGGATACAATCAATGTATTATTCATCCCAAATGGTGATGTTCTCCACCGGATACAATCAATGTATTATTCATCCCAAATGGCGATGTTCTCCACCAGATACAATCAATGTATTATTCATCCCAAATGGTGATGTTCTCCACCGGATACAATCAATGTATTATTCATCCCAAATGGTGATGTTCTCCACCGGATACAGTCAATGTATTATTCATCCCAAATGGTGATGTTCTCCACCGGATGCAATCAATGTATTATTCATCCCAAATGGCGATGTTCTCCACCATATACAATCAATGTATTATTCATCCCAAATGGTGATGTTCTCCACCGGATACAATCAATGTAGTATTCATCGCAAATGGCGATGTTCTCCACCAGATACAATCAATGTATATTGTATAATTCATCACTAATAGAATCGTTCGACAGCAGATACGATCGTTAAAATGACGTATCAATATATTTGATCAATGTCTTGATTTATCAACTAAAATGACTAGGAGAAAATCCCAATACACCGTTCACAGACGAATATGATAGTGTTACCTCGTAGCATTCAGAATACGATCGTGAATAATCATAATCCACTTTTCAAAACGAAAGAATGAATGGAAATAATCTCGTGTAACATTGTGTTTCTTTTACCCTGTTGAAGTGTCCCTATCTACTTTGTAGATCCATTGGTCAAGAACCTTTAGCCTCTCCAACCTAGTAGTCTCTTAACATCCACCGAATCAACGTCACTGAAATTACTATAAACTACCACTCCACACGGACCAGGAGTTAAATGATCCATCCAAACAGCTCAAAATTCAAACCTTCACCTTGCCATGCACTATACACGTCCAATTGTGTTTCAGCATGAATACAATGATATAAAATGATGAGATGACGTCATTACAAATTAAGCTCTTTTTTTCCTTAGAACGACTATACGGGATTAATAATTTACAAACCATTTTGGTCATGAATTTGTGTAGTGAAATAAAACCAACTTTATCAAAGCTCGAACGTTTCTCATAATGTAATGAGTAAAAATATATCATTGATTTTAACTTGCCTAATAAACTATTTTTACGACTATATGGTCTTAAAACTACGTGACAGGGACAAGCGAAAACCAAAAATTTTGTAAAATGCAACAGGTTTTGTGTTTCTTCTTCTAGAGTACAAAGTGAGAATTTGAAAAGAACGTATACTATTGCAAATAATCCCAGAGTGTTAAAAAAGATCTACCACAAGTCCCAATCTATAAAGTTCTAATTTAATTTCAGCATTTGCCCAAAAGCTTAAACTCGGAATACATTGGGGTGCTTGTAATAACATGTGACGTGGAGAGGTGCTATTTTTAATTTGATCATTCACAATACTATAATCCAAGATGTCCTTTTCCGAATTCACTATAATTCCATGTTACTCTTCCAGTCCAATAAAACTATAGATGAGTACGTTTTATTTCCAGCGAATAAGGTTTTTATATATATATATATAATTTTCATTGTTTATTAGTTCATTTTGTTCATTGTATGCTATGGATAAATTTTATTTCGAACTTGACCTGATCTAAAATCAACTTTCTTTTCTACCTGACCTGTATTATTGGTTTTAGCTTGTGAAAAATAGGTTTATCTCAATCAGAGTTTAGAATTTAGGAACTTCCTTCTGAAATACCGGGTCTACCTGTTAGTTACCACACTTCTAATTATAATTATAAAAACAGACCTTAAGTCACTGTTTCATCTCGCAATATAATAAAATCAATATTTAATATCACTGTCAAGATCGGTAACACTTTAATCCTATATGTGGTGAATTTGTATTCGTATTTCGTTTTATAAATACTATACTTTAATACAATTGGAAATATATTAAACATTAGTCATACCTTTGTAGTGACAAATCCGCATAGCAACTATATTTGTTTTAAATTTCCACACATTGATCCTGTTAGATTACTCATTGACGTTACATGTTCTGATTAACTCCAATTACGAATGATACCATTGGCTTGTTACATTTGTTTAACTTGGTACGCATCATTCTATTGAAAACATTCTTTAGACCTTATGCCCACGTGTATACGAGTATGATGTCAGATTTTATTCGTTGTTTAATTACATTGCAAAAAGCATCTCAATCACGGAATTGCTTTTAGTGTCATCGCTAAATTCAATACCAACCCAACATCATCCTGTTAGAGTGGCATAGCTCTGATTTTATAGAAATTGATAACAAACTCAGAACCATTAAATATTTTAACAATTTTATCACATGGAAGAAAAGCAAGATAGAGAAACGTTTCAAATTTTCCCAGGGGCCTCAGGAGGCTGAGTGGTCCAAATCTCTCACCTTGACCAATTAATGCCATCTCTAACCTCTGTCCGCTTAGCTTCTTTTCTCGGACTCGGTAACTGTGGGTAGATGAGAAAGTTTGCCAGTACTTTGCGTAGGTGGGTGTTTCTTACAGATTTTTTCCTAGTTCTTCCTCAATCAGGTCAGCTGACCGCTATTTATAGCTTATCGTGTGCTGAAAAAAAAAACTGGCTTAAACCAACAACATCAAAAGTTTCTCTACAGTAGATGACAACTACAGTAGATGACAACTACAGTAGATGACAGATACTCGAGTTGGCTTATATCCATTTGACGATGTCAGAAGAAAGAAGCACTGTGAATATTATAAACGTAGCCAATCCACGTCCGGTGAATAATATCCCCCATTTCCGGCACTTTGCGTGCGGTACACTAAGTGCTCACTAATAGTTATTTCGAAATCGGATTAAATCTTTAAACCACGGGAAACACTATCTTTTGCAATGTAATCAAATCCACTTTTGTGTTTCTATGTAATGCAACAGGTATTTTCTTGTACAGAATTATGTGACACTTGTGTGATAGTTGTACTTAACATACGGTTGTGAAAAGTTTACCCAAACATATGAAACGATATGTATTTTTATCGTTTATTTCATAATTAAACACTTTTTTGTGTCATTGGATTGTATTTCCTTTTGAATTTTTTCATTAACAGGTAAGGCAAATGAGTCATCAAACATGGTTCAACCCTTGTTTTAATTATTGCATAATATGGATTCAATCGCCTCCAATAGTGTAATTTACACAATAATTAATGTCTTGTTCACGCTATACAGTTAATATACCCTGATGATCTGTATTGAAATAATCGAAATAATCCTATTCTCCCTCATTTCTAACGCATTCTTTATTACTCGAATATTTTCGGGCAATATCCAATTAACTCTAAATCAGCGTATCGAAATAGCACATTTGTTGTCTTTAACCCTTCGTTAAAATTGGAAATTACTGCACACGTAACGACATTGATTTAAGTACAAACTAATACATCGGTGTATTGATCTCCTTTATTTGTGTATGTGACACCGACGTATGATCTGGAACCGACGTATGGTCTCAATGCTGCTTATAATCTCGAACTGTTTCTGGAAGGCAAATAAGTGGAAATGTAATTATATTACTTGTTTCACAATGGCTTTAAGTACTTTGAGAATGACAAAAAGATTTTAAATAACGAACACATTTTCTCTATTTAAGGTTCGAATTTATTGTCTTGTCATATGAACAGCACTTGGGGTCGGCCTACAAGTTTTCACAACTTAACAACAGCCCCCCCCCCCCCCCAAATACACAAGTATATACATGAACATTGACAAGAACTAAGTGTAATGTACATATATTAATGCTTATATCAGAAACACGGTCCATTACTTTATAATGAAAATTCAGCATATCACTACAGAGAAAGAGAGGAAAGTTTAGATCATTTAATAGCTTGTCCAGAGAGCAAGACAGTACTAATAACCTGCTGATATGGATTTATTGTTAGTTTAAGCAATGCATTTACCTAATTATTGGCAATGTACATTTCTCCTTTAGTTAAAGATATAATAGTAGGCGGACTCGTTGTTGTCTCTACATGTGCACAAAGGGCTCTTATATTTATATTTAAAAAATGCCTTTGTTTAAATCACTGCTCTTTCTTATCCTAGTTTGAATAATTGAGTATTTCCTGTTAGGTGTCTATTAATATTGAGAGAAATAACGTTTGTCGGTGATTACGATTAAATGCTAGCTAATGTGTTTTATGTTTTACTCTATCTGGCGATACAGGTGTTGTAGAAGATATATATGAATTTATTGTATTATTAATATTTATTATTTAGTCAGCATGTATATTGTAAGAATTATCTTACTTAGCAAATTAAATCATGTTATTTGTCCAACTAACAAAGGTAATAAAGCGTGCAGGCTTTAGAGAGATAAACCAGATTCATTTCTTTTGGAAATGAAACAGTTTCTGAATTTGTTTTCTTTTCGATAATAATAGCCAACCGGTTTCTCGATATAAACTGTTATTAAAAGCGTTACGGGTAAATCCGGTTAAAAGTCTTTCTTCTTCAAGTTTAGAGTCTTTCGAGTCTAAATAAATCGGCTGCTGAGCAAAGTTCCCATTTCCCATATGCTTCGAGAGTGTATATATAAAAAGATACATTCTGTTTAATGTTATCCTACTTAGATTGTATTTAAATGGCACGATAACATTCAGATTGTTTTATTCTTGTACGATGATAGTAGCAAGATGTTTCTAAAGGCTACAAGAGTTAAAGAAACCAGCAGCGGGGGGGGGGGGGGGGGGGGGGAATCGGACATTTGCTCCAGAGACATCATTTGCTCTAAATCTAACAAACATCTCGAGAGAATTAATTCGAATCCTTCTTTTTCAACCAAAAAAAAAGATTACTTGCTCGAAACATAAGTTTTTCGCAAATCATACTCCAAGACCGTTTTCATCGTTTAGTCAAAATACGGTCTCGTCGTGATGTCATCGCCCCCTCTGCTGCTATGGGTTAACCGAATATTTGATCAAGTCCTTAGGACGAAAATCATTTATGATTTCACAAACCAACTAATTGCTAATTGGTACGATCTCATCTTGTAGATCAATTAAATTGTTTGACTGGTCGGTGAGTCGGAAATTAATTCTCGTTAACGAATTATTATGGCATCGCATGTACACAGGATTAATTGGGTTTTCAATAATTAGGAATCCTGGAGGAGCTGTTGGTGCAAACGAATGAAGAATATATCCCTGCTGAGCTTGATTTGATTGCTCTAGATTAATTTGATAGCTTCCTTCAATTGCATCACATGTTAAATTTAGCGCAATCACCGTTGAAATATTCACATTGTGCGGGACAATATGCCTACCGCCACCATCTTGATCATTATTATATTTGAGGAGGACAGATGGATCTAGTGTTTGTATCTTTTTGATAATATACCTAACACCTCCCTTTAGTGCATCCGTGTATCTGGGAAACCTGAAATTACGCAGATCGGCTTCTGTGATATTGTAATCGGTTAGGAATCGTTGTTTACTGTCGCTGTTGTCATTGGTTATTGTTTGAATAATTAGTTCATTGATATATTCCATGTCAGATATAAGCTGATTTAATATTTCAACGTGTTTTTGCGATTTTGTTTGCTGTAGTTGTTCTAGTTGTGTTGCATGTAATTGTCTAATTTCATTAAAATAACCACGGACGTCATTTAGCGTAAATAAAATGGTAACAGATGAGTCAGCTGTTCTTTTAATGATAAAATCCCATTGCAATGTGTCTCTGTTGGTAAATATAAATCTATCGGCGATTTTTCCTTTTTTTTATATCAGATAAATTATCTCGATATGTGGGATTGATTTCATGATATGATTGTACGTCTGTGGTTAAGTAGGTGTATTTATCCGGTGGTTTTTCAGGCCATCCTAACACTGTTCTTAACGAGCTGTTATAGATATCTACAATGTATCCCTCTGTGCTTATTTCGATCGACAACGACAGCGTCGGTTCATGAAGTTTAATAGCTATTTTTGATTCTTGTCCAGTGATTGATTTTATTCTACGCTGAATTTCAGAATCGATTTGCTCAATTTGGTACGACCCAGTTGGTAACGAAACATTTTCCCACGCTGGAGTACCATCGGGTTTATTCTTATACGAGAACACCAGTGCGTTATTGGGTTGCTGACCGCCAAATGCAACCGATCTGATATTAGGCCAGCTATGATATACTCGTAATTTTGCCAGCGCGATCTCGCGCACTGGAATTGGAGAAGGGAAGTTCACACTAAATTCAGGGTTTGTTGATGTTATTGATATCATGCTTGTTCGTATCGGAGTGTTATTCTCCGCGATTCGTTGAAGCAGTTCGAGTGACATTATTGTTAACGCTGTCTTCAATTTCCAGTTTCAACATCGCGGAGTTATACAACTGGGTCATCGTGGAAAATTCAACATCGGATATGAACGAATTATCTATCGACAGCGAGATCAACTCGGATAATTTCGAGTACGCGTCAAATACCACCCGGTACCGAGCTGTATAATCGGCGAGTTTTTTCTGAGAACACGATGATAACTTTTTAGTTATCGCGGTGGCGATTGCCGCGATTGTTGTTGCCGCGGAGATAGCGATTGGAACTGCAATCGGAGCCATCATGGTCACCGTCGACAAAATAACCCCGGCGCTGGCCATCACACCGGACACCGAGTACACGGTGATGTCGATGATTGCTACGCTGCGTCGGTATTTTTTCATTTTTTCACGATAGCGCTCAGATTTCAAGTTCGCGGAAAATTCTTTCACGGTATCATATCGATATCGATGCGATTGTGATACCTCTGGGACTATTATGGGTTCAATTGATTTCATCGATGTCATTGTTATTTTAAACCCGCTAGTGTTTTCAATTATTCGCCATCGTTAAGGGGAATTGCTAGTAGCTTCAGCCGGAAAAATCATCTAAAAATTCTAAACACCAAGTTATTTTTGATCTAATGGTGGAGCTATCAACCGCGACGACATTAAAGTCTTGTACGCGACCCTTCATAATTAACGTCGCGGTGCCACCAGAGTAGGTTTTACCGTCCGCGATCATATTAAATTGATCGATAGAGATCTACGTTAGCCTGTAGATACCACCGACCCATGTTGGCCTGAAGATATCGGCCCTCATTTCGACACCCCAGAGAATGGGGGACAATGTAGTATAAACGTCTTTTATCCAATCCATGGTTCCATGATCGACTGTATACACGATATTTTTAACGCCTATGCCTGGATGTGGAATCTTTACTTTAACAGAGTTTCCTTTTAGTTTAAGAAGATCGTCGTAAATATCGAGATAATTTACCGTGATTCTGGCAGGATCTATTACCCTCCTCGGCTCCCTGTTAGAAAAGAATGAAGCCAGAAGGTCTCTGGCTTTAAGATGTTCTTGGTCTTTAAGATACAGGTCGATGTGATAAAATTTTGTCGTGAGATCTTGGGGGCCATAATTCCCAAAGAACTTATTAACAATTTCGCTGGTGGGTTTTTGTTCGTCAAAAGCTTTTTTAACTTCAGCGATGGTTGGGCCTGTCAAAGATGTGGTTTCAGACACAGGTGTTCTCCCCAAAAATTTATCCACGATGGTATTAAGTGTTATTTGTCTCACCATAAACATATTAATATCTTTGAGAGTCATCATAGATGTAGCTGGGACACCAAAGAAATTATTAACGACGTAGGTATTTTGAGTATGCTTGCCAATAAACTCGCTAATTTCAGCGAGAGTCATACCTGCCACAAGCGGGGTTCCAAAAAACTTAACAACGACGTCCTTAGTGGGTTTTTGTACCTTTTCAAGATTTTCTATTATTTTAGAAATATCCGTGTAAATATCAAGATAATTTGCCTTGATTTCATTTTCATTCATTATCCTTCCCGCCTCCTTGTTAAAAAAGAATAAAGATAGAAAGTTTTTAATTTCAGCGAGTCATGCCAACCACAAGCGGGGTTCCAAAGAATTTATGTACGACATTTTTGCGAAAATTGTTATAACCTCGTATATAATCATCCAGCTCACGGCCATGGGTGGTAATCGTGTTGTCGTGGGCGGTAATCATGCTGTCGTGGGCGGCAATCTTGTTGTTGTGGGCGGCAATCGCGTCGGTGATCGTAGACACAAGTGCGTCTGGTTTAAGTTGTCCGTCTCTGGAATACAACGCAACAGAGTTTTCAGCGGCATCGCGCTGCCGTATCAAAATGTCATCCGCGGATATATTACTGCTTTTCAATTTACCCTGGCGATCTTGAAATACAACTATTTCGTTCGGGTCAACACTTGCTAAATTTAACGTCTCAGCGATTTCATCTTCAATTATTTTTTTTACATCCTCGATAGAACCCGCAGATGTTTCCGTGGTGGGTTTCAACATTGACAGAGATCTTCCCCAAATATCAATCATTATTGTAAAGACTCTAGTATTTTCAATTTATTGATTCTCTAAAATTACCTTGTAATTTCCCACTCGTGTATTTATTTACAACCAGATGAGGTGGTTTCTGCGACGATGAAATCTCCGCGAGGACATTTAATACTTCACGGCCGCATATCGATGGATCATTTAATTGTTGTGTTGGCAGCGTGGAATAAAAAATCGGAAACTCTTTGAGTTTCATCGAAGAATTTATATACCGCATAAACTCGTTCGGTGGGGCTAGCCCATATGAATCAAAATAGACAATCCCACGTGGATCGATCGCGTATGCAACCCAGTGAGTTCCCGATCCGTTACTGTTATCAAGATTGATGATACCGGTTTCAACGCTGTTTGGTTTTCTCGGTAATTGATCTCTCATAAAAACCCCTCTGAAGTTTTTTATCGCTAGTTTTTTAGCAGCATCAATTAAATCAAAATTGGACATAGGGAGAATTGGGTTTTCAACTAATAAACTGTTCCTGGTATTCTCATACCGGATCCGTGAACGGATCTCCCGCTGTACCATGAATACGGGGTTCCTGGTAGTCTTAGACCCTTTCCCTTTTTTTATATCCTTTCCCAGTTGCCTTTTTCAACGCCATCCCTGCCGCGGTCCCAACGGCTCCCAATGCCGCCGCCTTCGCCACCGCTGGGGCAGCCGCTGAAATCAATGCTGGTATTGCAGCTAACAATGGAAATATACCACCTGATTTTATCATGTTGGAGACTGCAGCCTTTGAAAATACAATTTGAACCCCTCGCTTATTCTTCAGCGCATCATTGAAATGTTTTATTTGACGATCCGTCAATGATATTTTATGTGTACCGCCGGACATCTGCGCTGGTTTTAACGTTATTGTTGTTCCACATTCTTTAGCGGATTTTGATCGCAATTTCTTAACCTGACCATCAGTCAGCTTGACACTAACAACACTATATGTCATTTTATTGTAAAACACATTTATGCTTTCAATTGATCTAATTGGAAACTCTTCAAGTTTCATTTACATATTTTCCACTGGTGCATCAACGATTCTCATTCGTCCGCCAACCCCTTCTAACAACATTGATTTGTCGCTAAGAATAAGAGCAACCGCTCTATAATCAACACCACCAGGATCTATACGAGCCCGAAAATGAATGTCAACAACGGATTGTCTTGTTAAATCAAGATGCTCCAGCGAAAAGTAATAAATCGGATATAGGCTTTTAAAATCAAGTTGCGATATTTGTAAACCAGTATCAACATTTTGATCACGGCCCATAAATGACAGCATCCGATGATACACACGTGCTATGTGGTTAGTGTTGTAATCAAGCTGTATATCATCAGATGGTTCTTGTTGTCCGTTTATTCTCAGTGAAACCTCACTTACCCCTAATCGATCAAATATCATATGACTGCGTTCTTGGGAGCCTAATCGATTCCGATTCTGCAGCGCTATAAATATATGACGTGGAGCTGAAACGCCTTGTTTTGATGCCAGGTGCCATGTAAATGTATCAGCAACATTATCCTCTTTGGCATCAGTTGTTGTTGTTAGCCAACTTATCAATGATTTGCCACCTGTGTCCATAAATGAAAGTAGCCGCTCTTCCGTGGTAATTGATGGGGTCATTACTGGCATCCACAATACTATTTTACTCAAAACAACTTTACCATCAGCGGCACCAGTACGCCAAATTGCATCATTGTCATTGCCTTTTCGCACTAACGCGATTGTGTGTTTGGCTCCATAGATGACTTTTCTGACATTTCTGCAGAATCCAAATATGTGATGGAGTGGAATCGCACATGAAAAATATCGTTGTGGTCCGTGCAATGCTCCTTTTCGTGTTGCAAATCCTAAATTGAAATTACCATTAACGCCTCCGAGAATATCAAAATCAGCGCCTGGTCTGGCTCGACGTTCTGGATTAGCCGCTTCTTGTTGATTAGCAGCGCAGCTGAAGTGTCTTGCGGTGTTAACACTTTAATGTATTGAAGGTGGTCAGCGTTATCAGAGGTATCCTTTGCAAACATCATAGACGGACCAGCCGACCTTGTATAATCATCGGAATATCTTGCTAGCCCGATTATTGTTGTTGCAACATCAACTTCACGGTCTATTGATTCAATTTCTTTTCCATCAATGAGATATCTTGCACTTTCAAATAACGCCATTATCCCATTATTAACAAAACCAACTCGGATATTTGGATCATTTGCATATGGGGTATCAGCTGCAACATTTGTTACGAGTTTTCCCTCGATTTCAATAAATGCTTCACATGGCAAAACGTATTTACTGGTATCTTGAACTTGAAGTTCAATTCGCGATCTTAGGTCGGGTTGTACTGCATGATAGGAATATTATTGATAATCGCGGACGGAATTGTCCTTGGGTACTGGGGCTTCTATATCAAACGCGGGATCAGCTGTTCGTTTAAACATTATATTATTTACACTAGTGTTTTCAATTGTGAAACCCTTTGTAATCATCGTCGTTTTTGTTTTCGTTTCAAACCACTTCCTGCTATCGCGTTCATGATAGCGCTATCTGTTACCAGTGAAGCCGTCAATGGCGACGGAGTCACCGAAGCAGCCAACGACGCTAGTTTTTCTTCCACTGCGCTATTTATTGCTTTGCTGAATTTTGCAGGCATCACTGTAGTTGATGGCAGCACCGTTGGTTTCTTTCGTACCAATGATGCTATTTTATCTTTCGCGGCAGAAAATGCCTTTCCGGCAAGATTTCCAACAGCGCTGATTCCCTTATCACGAATAACATCAATGGCTTTCATTGATAATTGTTTAGCTAACGGCGCCACTTTTGGGGCCATTCTTGTAAATAACCCCGCAATGGTATTGCCGAGACCATCTCCGTAATATGCTGTATAAACAGGCAATCGTGAGTTCACCACGTAGACGCTTACGGGTTTATCATGGTTGTAGTGTATGATCATCTTGTTATAAAACTAGTAGTTTTTCAATTAGTGATCAATCGCTAAAATCCATAGGATTTTCATCATAACCATGGGCGTCTCTGTGATTTTCAACTAATTCAGCAATGAGTTCTCGATATACATCAATGTCCATGATACCGCCGGCAAATAACCGCCTGCAAATATCAGCGGCCTCATTAATTATTTCCGGAGAGTTATTTCTGGCTCGCTTTCCCCCGATGAGAACTTCCAGCCGTGATATATCACTGAGGATGTTACTAGGACAAGTAACGCTAGTGTTTTCAACTATGCCGCTGCCTAAATATCCATCTCCAGTTGACTCCTCTTTACCAAAAAATCCAGTTGGATACTCTTTATTTACTCCACTCAATAGTTTGTCTTTAAAACTCTCAAAATCATTGCGGATACTTTCTGTGATTCTAAATCTATCACGGTTTGCCAGGTATACTTTTTTTATCCAATCCTCGTCGTTTTTTTATATACTCTTTATACACTTTGTTTACAGATATTTCTCTTTGATCGAGTGAAAAATTCCGCACGGTAAAGTTAATTAAATCATTGTCATCTTTAAATTTTTTAATTTTGTTGTATACATCGTATGTAAATATAGTTTGCGGTGAATACATTTTTTTCTATAGTAACGTCTCCTTTCTCTTCTGGTTTTCTTGCAGTAGCACCTAGTACTTCTAGTATGCGCTCTTTTTTTTTGTTGTTGCCGTGAAGTAGTTACTATATCTACTGGAAGTGTTTCTAAAGACTTTTTTGTTTGTTCGGTCTCTGCTGCAATTTTTTCAAGCACACCAAGAACAGGCACTTCTCGTCGCTTGCCTTCCTCAAGAATATCCCCAAATATTGCTCGTTCAGTTGCTGTTTCCACATCTTTGGTCGCACTTGTTATCGGAGTAAACAGTTGTTCACTTGACACAGAAAAGTCAGTCTGCGCTTGTCGTTGTTGAAGTTTATCGCGAAGTCTGTCTAGAACCGGTATAAACTTTTTAATTGCTGATAGCCGCTCTCGGGCTAATCTAGTTGTACGCGATTCACTTACCATATATTGTTTGTGAACTGAGTTTTCAAATGTGAAACTATTACAATTAAAAGCTGAGTTATTAAATAAAAGTACCATCAAGTTAACGTATCCATCTCCGACAAGGTTAAACTGTACGACGCTATCCGCGAGTGTTTCAGAAATAAAATCACTGGGGGTTTCAGAATTGTAATGTCTGAGAACGGCGATGAACGATTTTTGTTAACGACGCGGCAACAACAACCTACTACGTGAAAATGAAGGCGTCGCGGTGATTACTTGCTACCACAACCAGATCATCCAGTACGCACATAACTGCATGAGCAAGCCCAAACTGCTGAGTATTCTTTCAGGAGAAAATCCTATGTGACAAGTGTAACAAGTGTTACAAAAAACGCTAAAAAAAAATAAATTTGTTACTGAAAATTTACTGAAAGCCTATTTTTTATAGTAACGCTCACGTGGTTAGGATACTGGTTTTTCCTCGTTTAATATTTTTCTAAGATCACGAACCTTAGAACTAATTTCAGCTCGTTTTTGATACTCTTGGCCGAGCTTTTGACGTATTGCTTCAACGGTGCTAAATAGCGTTATAAATACATTAATGTCGTTACCGTATAAACAAGCATTGATGGACTTTTGAATTCCTTTCACGAGCCTGTACATCTTAGGTAAAACATAACGACCCTTACTAGACTGATACTCAATGTCTTCATATTCCGAGGTAATCCTGTCGCAGTCGAGATCTTCAGATAATACTATCCCTCGATTTTTTAAATTTGAAATTTGAACAATTATAGAATTTACATCTTTGATATCATTATTTATATAATACATTTTTATCTTTAATTTTTAAAAAAAATGCAAAATAAATGGGATAAATTATGAGCGGTTATTTCATTCATGAGTCCCTTATTCAGGCCTTTGTGTCTTTGTTAGGGTCTTTTCACTTGGCTATTCCGGATGTGACTCCATTCCGGATGTGACCCTAACACCGTTTCTATTAGCCGGTAGCCCATTCTGTGCTACCCTATTGGGTTCCTCATGTGAATGCAGAGCTTTTTGCATCAATTTATACCATTTATTTTACACCCATTTACTTTGACAAACAAATAATCTCCGGCGAGAGGTCTAACTCAGCAAAGGCTCTCTCAGAAGGTATATGTTTGATTGGATGTTCTTGTGACGTGGGCGTGGTCAAACCAAACCAACATGGCAACCCATGAAATCAAATTCATGGTTGCATGAGTTGGAAAAAACACCAACCCACGCTACCGTGAATGCGATAGCATGAGTTACAATGTTGGCTTGGTTGAGGGGATCCGCCCTGCCCCCCAATTAATAGAAAAACATCTTTCGTTTCGCCATCAAATAATGTATCTGCTATGGGGACCAAACACGTAGTTGATAGATCTATGTTTACAAGACAAACACTCTACCGTTTAGACTACGGTACTGTCATACAAAATAGAGATTTTTTAATATATATATCTTCTGATTATACTTAACAATAAGAGATTTTTAAAATAGACAATTTTACTGTATCAACAGAAATTTCATAGTATTTAGGAAATAAAATACTAAGTACACAAAAAAAAAAAAATTTAACTGTTGTTTAAAATATCATGTAAATATCAGTCACGCATACCTGCGTCAGTGACCGATCATACAGGGTGGGAAACAGAAGTAGGTTTGTACTGAAAGCCGCGCATGCCTGCTTCAGTGTACCGATCTATATAGAGGAGGGGAAGACATGTATACTTAACAATAAGAGAGTTTTCACTGTATTTATAAAAATGCATACAGGAAAAAGGAAAATAAAATACTTTTACACACAGAATAATACAACTCGCACATAGCGATTTTAACCACGCCTACTTACTTCAATGAATGGAAAACACTAGTGTTTCATGTTCGCTCAGCCGGAACGAACATAGGTAACGCGTTGGATTATAAAGAACGTCTGTACTAAAAGTGTATAAATAGCTGAATATATATATAGTCTAAGGGTTTAAATAAAAACAACTGTTTAAATGATGCAGTTTTAGTCAAGCGACAATAAAAAGCTTTAAAAGTGTTAAAAATTTTCCGAAACTCATAATCAAGTGTCTTCTCGATCTTTCCTACTCTAATAATAACATAGACTGTATTTGCTGAAGCAGATTGTAAATTGACTGTCATATTACTCCATTACAGTCACGTGCGCGCGCATTCCGACTTTGTGAGACGGCTTGAAGATTCTCAAGACAATTATCAGTCTTCACGCCATTTATGTGATCAATCACAAAGCCATCTTTAATCAATCCGTTATGACATTCAAAAAAAAATTCTATGACAGAGATATGTTTTATTTCTAGCACTAAACAGCAAATATCCCATATTATTCAGAGATCCAACCGGTTTCTTTAGTCTGCGGTGCCTGACAACACCATCACTGGAGGCTTCATAATTAACAAGCACTGGATGGGGTCTGAAATCTTGGCTCATTTGTATAATAATACTACTTATCTAATTTATTATCTGCTTTAATTATAAACCTCTGGATATAATCTTGAGGGGTTTTGATGACTTTGTCGTCGTTAGGGTCAATGACTGTATTTTTTATTCGTTTGTCATAATAGCGTTTTAGTTCCCTGTATCGTTTGCCGCCGCAACTGAGACATAATTGTGATTTTCCTCTAACGCCAACCCCACATCGGAGGCATGGGAGAGGGCCGAAGGAACCGTTGCGAACACTTTGTAAATGATACCCACAGAATTCGCTTCTGCATGATTTGTTACACGGGGTTGTTGATCCAATCATAAGCCATTTGCAGTGATTCATTATATATAAATTTCTTATTTAAATACTTGTTTTAATTATATGACGGAGGAATTCGAGAGATTATCAGCAATTAAGCCCTACAAAAATATTAAATTCAATCTCGATAGAGTTTCTGTTAAACCAAAACGTCTAATAGACGATAGCATGAAGGAGTTCAAGAGATTATCGAAAATTAATCCTAGATTTAATCTCGATAGAGTATCTGTTAAACCAAAACGTCTAATAGACGATAGCATGAAGGAGTTCAAGAGATTATCGAAAATTACGCCTTGGAAAAATGCTAGATTCGATCTCGATAGAGTTTCTGATAAGGAGTTTGAGAGATTATCGAAAATTACGCCTTGGAAAAATGCTCAATTCAATCTCGATAGAGTTTCTGATACACCAAAGAATAAAATTCTTGATAGAACCATAATTAGTAAAATCAGAGATTGTTTTAATGAATTCAAGCGTGATGGAGCATCTCATTGTTGGTCAACATTTCGAATTGATGGTGTTGTTGATGCCACCACGATGAAAACGCAGCGTTGATGTTATGACAACTTGGCAACAAAAAGTATTTTTTTAGAGTGAAATTCATTATCCGTGTAGAATCAGGTAGTTGGATTATACGAGACAAATTTGAACTAATTCCCAAAGACAAGAAAACAGTCGTTGTTAGCCGTGATTCTAAGCCGGGTCTGTTAACTGGAATTGACAAACCATACTATGAACGAGCGTATGCTGAAACAGCAGTTGTGTATGGGATATATCCGTTAAATGAAAAACCTGATATAAGAAAACTTAAACCAATGAAACAGTCGTCGCCGGCGACTTCGTCGTCAGTGGCTTTGCCACTCAATTGTGTAGCAGCACGAATAACAGAACATTTTACAAATGCATCCCGAGGGAACAAACTTACCGATCTATGGCGTAGCAAAATAGCTCAATGGGAGTTAACGTTGAAAGACCGCGGAGCGACTATTAGCGATATAGCAAAATTAGAAACGTCGCTGAGATTTCCAATAACAGTTATGACGATAACCGGAGAAGTTTTATACAAATCAAAATATTAATCAAAGGTAGCCCCAATAAAAAATTATTGATCATAACGAACACGCATGGACGTCCGCGGTGACAATATTTCCACGAAACAGAACAATAAAGTATATACCCGACGAATTCTTACGAGAAGAATTTTCCAGGGATGGTTTTCTCGCTGAAAAGAAACTATTCGATGCTATTGCGCATTTGAGTAAAAACGACCCCGTGTCGGTGTGGTTACTTCGCAGCACTGAAAACGACCCGGATACGTTTGATCAGTTTTTAAGACCAAACGGTGAATTATACCACACTGAAGCATTTCACAACAAAATGAAAAAAAAAACAGCTAGTGGGTTTTTAACGGCGTGTGGCAAAGCCACCGATGAAATCATCAACGACGAACAATTATTGACAAACTGTTTTACAATCCCGTCGGTTGCAGCTCATTTTGCAAGAATCAAAAACGCATGGAAACCAACACGCGTAGAATTCTTGCCAGACATTGAGGCTAGTTGTTTAGAATTTAATCATGGCGGTTTATGGAATAACAAATACGACAGTGATAATATCATTTCAGTCGATATGGTTGCTTGTTATCCAGCAAGTTTTCTTGGTTATGGAGAATGTACTGAGTATTTTAAACGATTTGGACACCCCGTACATGAAATGACTCGTGTTGCAATTAATGGGCCGCTGCCTGATTTTGATTTAACTGGATTCGCTCTTGTAGTATCATTTGAATTTGCAGCAGGACTTCATCGCTGTTGTTATATTTGGATTGGTAGACACATGTCTGAAAGAAGTGGCTGCCAATAGCGCTATTACGATTCATGATTGATACAAAAATGTTAATTTCGCTGACAGTCAGTGAAGCAATTATATCATATCGGAAACAAACCAATGTCTGGTTACCAACACCGGAACGTCTTGATAGTATAATTGAGGAATCTAGAAAACATATTGATGCCGGCGAAGAATATATCATTGAGTGGTCCAAACGGATATTTAATCAACGAAACATCGAAGCAAAAGATCTCGGCAGAAGAATAATCGGTAAATTCACTCAGGGAGGAAAAAAATGCGACTATAGACGATATTGTTCACGGCTGATTATGGATAACACCGAATATGACTTTGTAATCGCGGATGCAGTATCTAAAAACATATATGTAGATCGTAAAGATGCTTTTTTGTCCGATGGAACAAAATTGGGTACAGTTGTTACTTATAGCGACGGTTACAGATCCCCGTATACACATCTGAGGTCGTCGATGCTGGGTTATGCTTGTATTAATTTATTTTCAATGATAAATAGATTTCCTGACACTGCGGTTAGAGTTGCCGTTGATTTATTTTACATTAACAGCAAGTACAGTTGCGCAGTTGCTGAATTCACTAATTCGGATGAAAGCTGGGGATCATGGAGAATTAAAAAAGAAATGCTGCGTGATTACTCTGAATCAGCAGACGTTGAAATTAAAAGTAATTACTTACGCGGTGATAATTTATCAGAGCGTTCTAATGCACCATCGATATCAGATCCGATTTGTAGATATAAAACAGTTTATTTAAACGGCTGTGGCGGGTCAGGAAAGACGACTCGCGCGATTGAGTTATTTCGTGGGAAAAATCCTACGGATTTCACAAACATGATTGTGCTAACACCAACACACAGACTTGCCAGAGAGATGAAACAACGAAACGTTGAAGCTTGTACTTATCACAGCTTTTTTCGATACAAGGGCGATGAATGGACCCCTGAAAGAATGGGTGATAAATTCATCCCTGCGGTTATTATTTGGGATGAGATATGCACGGTTTCGGTAGATGTATTAAAAATGTTTCTTGATTGGTTGCTGCAAAAGAATACAGCGGTAATAATGTGTGGAGATCATGGCCAACCACCACCATTTGTCGGCGCGGGTCCACATGATTGGCTAAAGAATTTTGTTGACTATTATGAAGAAATCGATACTGACTATAGAGCACTTGATGAACAATCACGTACACTTAAGAATTTAATTTGACTGCAACCCGATAAAGTCCAATGCGAAATAATCAGGGAAATAATACCTGAAACTCACATGGAGGAATTTTGGGAAGCATGGAGACCAAACGATTTTGTAGTGGCGAGTAGAAAGATAGTCAGAGATACAATTCAGCGGCAATTATTTGAGCTACACAAACAAAAATATTCGATGTTACAGGTTCCATTGTGTTACAGACCAGCTGACACCCGCAAGCAAAACATCGAGGTGGAAATACCCGGCGGAGGCAAACAAATACTTGTGCTAAATGATATTGTATGCGTTGATATACAATTTGTTGAACGCGCATTGAACGCTAAATCATCGCCGTGGACACTGGGTTATGTAACGACGATACATTCCTCGCAGGGATTAACCATCGCGGATACAATTGTTTGGATAGTCGATAATCGCATTGAGTGGTCAAATTTAGTCTATCTTGCAGTGTCTAGAGTACGGCGAATAAATCAGCTTCGAAGAATTGTTTTCGATGATGACACCACAATGGATGATATTGATGTTAGCATCATTAATAAAAAACTCTCCGGTTATAAACTCCAAGACAAAAAAAAAACAACGAGAATTTGATATTGATGCTGAATTAATAATTACGCTGAAGCAACAACAGAATAATCATTTCGCGAGTTGCAATTGTATAATGCGTTGGCAGTATTCGGATAAAGATCCTCGCCAATTTACCGTAGACAGAAAAAATAACAGTCTTGGTCATGTCAGAAACAATGTGATGTTGACATGTCTTGAGTGCAACAGACGCAACGGCGCTAGTTAAGACCATGCGGTGGCAATTGAGTATCGTCAGGAATCACTTGTAATTGTTCGCGTGTAAAACCCCGCTGAGGGGTAGTTGAATTCAATTTATAGATTGGAGGTCTACCAGTTGATCGTGTTATAGTAGATATGCTATGCGTAGTGACACTCCAAATAGGATCAGTAGCCCTTTTTTTTGCCACCTTCGAGTTCTCCTGGTTCATATAAATATCTCACGGTGACATTGCTGAGAATTGGCTGAGAAACGCTATCCCGCTGTGGTTGTGGTATATACTTTTTTTTATTGCGTTGTTAGGTTTCATATTGATTGCTCTGGTAATCTCGTTATTTAGCGCTGCAACTACCCCTGGTAACCTTTTGACCCATTCACGGGATCGCTTTTCTTGGATGAATTCTTTTGCGTATTGATATCCAAATAACCGCTCAGCAAGAGTCCGATTAAATCGTTCTACAATTGCCTGATCGCGATGTAGTGCAGTATGCCCCCGTCTGATGGTGACATCGTGATCTTTTATCGCTGATAAAACAGCGCCTTGAAATTCCTTGCCAGGATCAACTTGTAACAGATTTGGCCAGCGTAGTGGGCCTCGTCGATAAATCTTTTCAAATGCAGAAGCAACTTCAGGTGATGATTTTGTTTTTAGCGGTTCTGCTTGTTTGTATCGACTCGCAACGTCAACTACGGTTAGCGCGTATTTGTAACCGTTATCATGTGGTAAAAACAATAAATCAGCTTGATGAACTTCATTGGGTCCGGTAACATCAAAATGCGAGAAATTGATTTGTTTAGGACGCGGTAGATAAATTTGCCATATAGCCTGTTTGGATAACCAATTAGCCGCAGTGGCCTTTTTCACTTTTGCGGCGTTGGCGAGTTTATTGATTGCAGCGTTACCCCTCCAGTATCCTTTTGGAGAATAATAAATAGATTCCATATTATTAATTACCAGCGCCCATCATCAATTTGCCTTTCATAGCTGATTTTACCAACAATGAAGCCAATTTTTCTTTGAAAGATTTATCAGGAATAGCATTTAACGCATGAATTAATTTCACATCCGCGAGATGCCTGTGTTGCAGATTGCTGCTTTTATATGCAACATCATGAATATGACACGCATTATCAACAACGTTTATCGGATACTCGCCGGGTCGGGGCCGATTTTGATCATCAAGTCTGATATCTAATCGTGTTCCGGGGCCACAATAGCTATATCCTGGAAGGTGCTTTTCTCCGGGGTACTTTGCCCATAATGTTCCAGGGAGCTTTGCCAATTTGGCTGTGATATCACCTCCTAGTTTTTTTTAAAAACATCTCCGGATTTCATAGAAACAAATCTAAACTTTTTTGTACCACATGTTGCACATCTACCAGTTAGTGCAGATCTGTTATTTTTAGTTGTAATCGTCGTCACATCATTTGTGCTAGTACGCGTTTTACACTTCACACAATATAGATCCATAATTTATGTATAAGGATATGGATATAATTGATTTTTCAGCGACTAAAACAAGAGAACCAGTTAAGCATCATGCAGCGCTACCAAACTCTATCCGCGCAATTATAATCGGGCCATCTGGATCCGGCAAGACGCAGTTGTTGCTCAATTTAATAGTGAGATGGATGAAGTGGGATAAGTTGTATTTAGTTGCTCCTAGCGTAATGATCAGCGTTGCTATGAAGTGTTAAAGGATTTTAACGAGAATGCATCAGAAATTAAGGGTGAGAACGCCATTGATTTTATAATTGATATTGACGAGGCGCCATCCGTGGATGACCTTGATGGGAGCATTAACAATTTAGTCGTATACGACGATGTGATGTTAGACAATCAAAAAAAACCAGCTAGAATATTTTCCCGAGGCAGGCACAAAAACACTGACGTGATATATGTCACTCAACGATACACTCAGATTCCAAAAGTAATCATAGATAACTGTAATATTCTTGCTGTGTTTAACGGCGTTGATACACATACGCTACGAAATATTTGGCAGACATGGTGTTCCGATATGGACTTCAATCAATTTAAAAATTTCTTTAGTAAAGCTCAGTCAACCCCGCATGGATTTATAACAATAAATTTACATGATCCTTGGACACGATATCGTATCGGACTTGATCAAATATTCGGTTAATCCATAGCAGCAGAGGGGGCGATGACATCACGACGAGACCGTATTTTGACTAAACGATGAAAACGGTCTTAGAGTATGATTTGCGAAAAACTTATGTTTCGAGCAAGTAATCTTTTTTTTTGGTTGAAAAAGAAGGATTCGAATTAATTCTCTCGAGATGTTTGTTAGATTTAGAGCAAATGATGTCTCTGGAGCAAATGTCCGATTCCCCCCCCCCCCTCTGCTGCTAAACCAATGGATACCAAAGAAACCTAAATCGGCCTTTGAAGGATTTAAACTTAATGGCCATTGTTTGCACAGTTCGTCGATATGTTTAAGATCCCATTTAAGCATTTATTAAATGGCGGTGGTATTAGTTGAAGTTTTGTCGAATGAGATATCAGCAAAAAGTTTTCTGAGAGTTATCACGTTGTTTATCCGTCGAGTCGGTGAGGACCACACCAGTCATTTGAGGATTGGAGGTTCTGGTTCTGTTCTATGAGTGAGCAGGCGTTTGATGAGGCCAACCCTTACACAGAATGTTCGTTTGCATAAGGGACAGGGGACGAGTCGGACATATCCAGGAGTGTTGATTGCGAATGCTTTTATCGCTTGCCTCTTCAGCTCTGCAGCTTATTTCTCCTAGATTCGCACAGTTTGGAGCCTTTGGGCATAGAGGAAAGCCAAGTAACTCAATAGCTTGCTTTTTGCTCCCAGGTATCAGGGTTTATGTTGAACGTTTTAACTGCATCTTTAAGATTGTCTTTGAAGCTGACCTCCATGGGATTGCTGTCCTTGCTGTTGCTTGCAATATAATATTCTCTTAGGCAGCCGGTCGTCTGACATGCGCACAACATGTGCAGCCCAGCGTATCTCGCACTGCATCAAGATGGCGTGGATACTGGGTAGACCTGCATGGGCGTGTCTGGAACCTTGTTCTACCTCTTGATGTTGAGGATTTCCAAAGATTCGTGATGTAACGGCGATTCAGTTTCTTGTTTTGCCGTTGTTACACCGTCCACGTTTCGCATGCGTAAAGTAGTGTGGGGAGCACAACTGCCCTGTAGACCGTTAGTTTAGTCTGCATGTTGATGTCTCTTCTATTCGAGACGTTAGCATACAGTCTGCCGAAAGTTGCTCTAGCTCTGGCAATGCGAAGGTTTACCTCGTCGTCAGTAGTGACGCTCTGTGACAGTGTGCTGCCTAGGTAAGTGAAGCGGTTCACTGCGTTGACTTTTTGGCCGTTGACTCTAATGTTGGGCTCAACATAGGGCTTTCCATGGACCGGCAGATGCAGGACTTCATTCTTCGTTTTACTGATGGTGAGACCAAATCTTGTGCAGCAGCTGGAGAGCTTGTCAACACTACTTTGACGTCAGTGTTGATACGTAATGGCTTAAATGTCTCTCCATTGTTCTGGACTCGTGCCTGCATGCCGTCGTGAAAATGCTGCACCATGGTTTTACATTTTCTTTGTCAAGTAGACGTAAAAGGATACAAGGTCGGCGTTTTGCTGTTGACATTTCTCTTGTAGCTGCCTCGCAACAAGCTCAATGACGATGGTCCCACACTTTTTTCTGGAATCCACACTGGATTTCCTGCAGGAGTCCATGGTCACGATGCGTTGCAGTGCGATTCAGTATAATTCTGGTGAGTATCTTTCCTGCAATTGATAGTAAGGATATACCCATTTGGATGCCGCAGACCTGGTGGTTCCCTTTTGCGCCTATACATATGGACTATGGAAGCGTCTTTGAATTCATGTGGGATCGTCTCTTGCTATCATATCAGTAACAACAGAGATGTGCAGAACGACTGTGACACGATATAATAAATTGGGTATAGAAAACTGAGCAAAAAGTCAGAGACACTAATGTAATAAATGGGGTATAGAAACCTGAGCAAAATAGACATAACAAAGACGTAACAAATTGTGTAGAGAAACAGGGGCTAAAAGTAAGAGAAACAGACGTAGTATATGTTGTACAGAATCACGAGCAATAATTCGATATTAGTTGTAACCACACAGATTACTATTCGATGTATTCTTTCCTTGGATGAACATTCATGACGTGATCTATATAGAGATTAGCATGAGATATAAATTAAACTAAAGTAATGCAAATTAAAATAAAGCCATGCGAATTAAAATAAGGCCATGTAAATTAAAATAAAGCTATGCAAATTAAAAGAAAGCCATGCGAATTAAAATAAGACCATGTAAATTAAAATAAAGCTATGTAAATTAAAAGAAAGCCATACAATATAAACTAAAGCCATACATATTAAAATAAAGACATGTAAATAAAAAATAAAAAAGCCATGTAAATTAAAATAATGCCATATAAGTTAAAATAAAGCCACACAATTTAAAATAAAGCAATACAAATTAAAGTAACAACAAAGGTTTGATCATTAAATGCGGTCAATTTGGCAGTCAGATATTAAATGACTGTGAAATCATTCGTGTATTTCACCATTTAATTATTTGCCAATAAATAAAGAATGGAACAAATTAACAAGACTATTCGCATCACTATTTTATTTGTTTGAGACGTCAGTCCATACTTTTACTATTAATGCTCTTAAATTAAGCATTACCTCGGGGAACGATGGTTTTTGACCAGCAGGTTTACTATTAAAGAACACAGCAGCAGAGAGGGTGAACCCTACAACGTTTCCAGACAAAATTTTGATTGAATCCTTAAAACGAGCCTTCCTACGATCTCATTTTAACCAAAAAAAAATGTCTCAGGGGCAAACCCTACAACGTTTTCAGACAAAAAATTGATTGAAATTTTAACGAGCCTTCCCTACGAAATCTCATTTTAACTAAAAAAATGAAAACGGAGACTTTTACGATTTTTTAATTAATTTTGGTCGCAACTTGTTGTCATCCACCCTCTCTGCTGCTACAGGTTAACAAAAAATAATAAATGATTTTAACCGAATATTTGATCCAGTCTTTAGGACTTTACAAACAAACTAATCGCTAACACCTCTTCTTGTAAATCAATCAGATTATTTGACTGGTCGGTAAGTCGGAAATTAATTCTCGTTAACGAATTATTATGGCATCGCATGTAGACAGGATTAATTGGGTTTTCAATAATTAGGAATCCTGGAGGAGCTGTTGGTGCAATCGAATAAAGAATATATCCCTGCTGAGCTTGATTTGATTGCTCTAGATTAATCTGATAGCTTCCTTCGATAACATCACATACTAAATTGAGCGCAATCACCGATGAAATATTCACGTTGAACGGAGCGATATGCCTACCGCCACCATCTGGATCATTATTATATTTGAGGAGGACAGTTGAATCTGATTTTTGTAGCGCTTTGATATCGGTTTTAACAATTCTTGCTAATTCATCAGCGTTGTATTTCGGAAACTTGAAATTACGCAGATTGTCTTCTGTGATATTGTAATCGGTTAGGAATCGTTGTTTATTGTCGCTGTTGTCATTAATTATTGTTTGAATAATTAGTTCATAGATATATTCCATGTCCGATATAAGCTGATTTATTATTTCAACGTGTTTTTGCGATCTTGTTTTCCGTAGTTGTTCTAGTTGTGTGTCATATAATTGTTTAATCTCATTAAAATAACCACGGACGTCAGTTAGCGTAAATGAAATAGTAACAGATGAGTCGGTTGTTCTTTTAATGATAAAATCCCATTGCAATGTGTCTTTGTTGGTGAATATAAATCTATCGGCGATTTTTCCTTTTCTTATATCAGATAAATTATCTCGATAACTGGGATTGATTTCATGATATGATTCTACGTCCGTGGTTAAGTCGGTGGTGGATTTTTCCGGTGGTTTTTCAGGCCATCCTAGTACGGTTCTAATAGAACTCTGATAGATATCTACGACGTATCCTTCTGTGCTTATCTCAATTGCGGATGATAGCGTCGGCTCATGAACTGTTATAGCGATTTTCGATTCTGTTCCAGTAATCTATTTTATTCTACGCGCGAATTCATTATTGATTTGTTCGATTTGGTATGATCCGGTTGGTATGGAAACGACGTTCCAGTCTGGGGTTCCGTCGGGTTTATTCTTATTTGCAAACACTAAAGAATTATTGGGTTGTTGACCACCAAATGATTTTGATCTGATATTAGGCCAACTGTGATACACTCGTAGTTTTGCTAGCGCTATCTCCTTCACGGGGACTGGGCTAGGGAAATTCACACTAAACTCGGGTTCCGTTGATGTTATTGATATCATGCTTGTTTGTACTGGGTTCGTGTTCTCCGCTATTTGTTGAAGTAATTCCATCGGTGTCGTCATTGTTATTATACTCATGTTGTATTTCTAATTTTGACACCGCGGAATCATAAATACTGACCATCACTGAGAACTCACAATCTGGTATGGTTGAGATTATTGAGATCATTTTGGTTTTTGGGTTCGTCTTTTCCAATTCCATCGGTGTTGTCATTGTTATTATATTCATGTTGTCGCTCTAATTTCGATATCGCGGAATCAAAAATACTGACCATCGCTGAGAATTCACTATCTGATATAATTGTATTATCGAGTGACGACGATATCATCAGGGATAACTGCGAATATGCGGTTGATGCAATATGAAATTGAATTAAGTAATTCTGCAGTTTACTCTGGCTGCATGATGATATCTTTTTTGCTATCCCGGTTGATATACCCCCGATTGTAGCCACCGCAGAAATGCAAATTGGAACTACGACCGGGGCAATCATTGTAACCGATGCAAGTATTATTCCGGCGCCAGCGAGAACGCTTGACACGGAGTACATAGTAATATCAATTGCGGTGATTCTTCGTCGGTATTTTTTTATTTTTATTTGATACTCCTCAGTGAGGGTTTTGAGTCTAGTCTGAAATTCTCTGACCTGATCATAGCGACATTGCGTTGATGAAATCATTTTTATTTTAAAAATACTAGTGTTTTCAATTGTGTTTTCAAGTTTCCGGAAAGTAATTTCAAATTCGCGGAAAACTCTTTCACGGTGTCGAATCGATATTACGACGATGATGGAATCATTGTTGTTATTTTAAACCAACTAGTGTTTTCAATTATCCCACCAACGAAGTGGTTTTAGGATCGGATGAGGGGACACCGGATACAAATTCTATTATCCAGGGTAGTGACTCCCTAATCACGAATTCGTCGGGACTGCTTATAACAATCGTAAGCGGGATTGGTATATAGGGTGGTGGTTTTGATATTTTCTCTAGTATATACATCAATGTGTTAACACCTCTGATACCTGTGTTGCTGAATTCCAAATCAAATTTACGGCGATGTATTATTGTAAGTCGGTAGCAACCTGGTGCACCAGTATGTCTGTTGCCAACACTAAGATGAATTTTTTCTCCTCGGATCCAATCAAAAGTCCCACTATCAACCGTGTACACGACGTTATTGGCGCTTACACTATGTGGAATTTTTATTTTATTGATGGCCGCGCTAATTTCAGCGAGAGTCATGCCTGCCACAAGCGGGGTTCCAAAAAACCTAACAATTACGTCGTCGGTGAGTTTTTGTTCGTCAATAGCTTTTTTAACTTCAGCGAGGGTTGGACCTGTCAACGATGTGGTTTCAGAACCAGGTGTTCTCCCCAAAAATCTATCCACGATGGTATTAAGTGTTGTTTGTCTCACCATAAACATATTAATATCTTTGAGAGTTATTGTAGATGTAGCCGGGATACCAAAGAAATTATTAGCGATGTAGGCATTGTGAGTGTGCTTGCCGATAAACTCACTGATTTCAGCGAGAGTCATGCCTGCCACAAGCGGGGTTCCAAAAAACTTAACAATGACGTCGTTAGTGGGTTTTTGATCTTCTATTAGTTTAGAAATCTCGAGATAATTTGCCTTGATTTCATTTTCATTCATCATCCTTCCCGCGTCCTTGTTAAAAAAGAATAGCGATAGATAGTTTTTAATTTCAGCGAGAGTCATGCCAACCACAAGCGGGGTTCCAAAGAATTTATGTACGACATTTTTGCGAAAAGTACTATAACCTCGTATATAATCCTCCAGATCACGGCCGTGGGCGGTAATCTTGTTGTCTTGGGTGGTAATCATGCTGTCTTGGGCGGCAATCTTGTTGTCGTGGGCGGCAATCGCGTCGGTGATTGTAGACACAAGTGCGCCTGGTTTAAGTTGTCCACTGTTGGAATATAGCGCAATAGAGTTTTCAGCGGCGTCGCGCTGCCGTATCAAAATGTCATTCAATGACACATCACTGCTTTTCAGTTTACCCTGTTTGTCCTGAAATACAACTATTTCGTTCGGGTCAACACTTGCTAAATTTAACGTCTCAGCTATTTCATCTTTGATTAGTTTTTTTACATCACCGGTTGCAGTGTCATCGGGTTTGGGTTTCAAAGATCTCCCCCAAATATCAATCATGTTATTGTAAAACTCTTTCTCTCTCTAAAATCGTATTTGATGACTTCGTTGAAAAATCTTCGATTTTCTCCAGCGATTACTAGTGTATTCATTCACGACAAAATGTGGTGGTTCTCCGCTTGGGTTACTCAAGGAGTTAGAAATAGCGTTAAGGACATTTAATACTTCGCTGCCACATATTGGTGGGTCATTCATTTGTTGTGTTGGTAGCGTAGAATACCAAGTCTTCATTGGAAGGGTTTTTATATAACGCATAAACTCTTTTGGTGGGGCTAATCCATATGAATCAAAATAGACAATCCCACGTGGATCAATAGCGTATGCAACCCAGTGAGTTCCGGGTCCGGTGCTGTTATCTAAATTAATGATTCCGGTTTCAACGCTGTTTGGTTGATGTGGTAATTGATCTTTCATAAAGACACCTCTGAAGTTTTTAATCGCGAGTTTTTTAGCAGCATCGAGTAAATCAAAATTGGACATGGGAACCATAGGTTCCTGAGTCATAGACTCTCCAATTAATAAACCGGTCCTAGTCTTAGACCCTTTCCGCTGTACCACGAATACGGGGTTCCTGGTAGTCTTAGACCCTTTCCCTTTTTTTTATATCCTTTCCCAGTTGCCTTCTTTAGTGCCATTCCTGCTGCAGTACCAACGGCTCCTAACGCTGCCGCTTTAGCCACCGCTGGGGCTGCTGCTGCAATCAATGCTGGTATCGCAGCTAACAACGGGAATATACCGCCTGTTTTAATCATATTTTTGATAGCAGCCGCAGAAAGAGTAATCTGAACACCCTTTTTTGCTACTAGTGCATCATTGAAATGTTTCACCTGACGAGTTGTCAGCGATAGTTTATTTGCACCACCAGTCATTTGGTTGGGTTTCAACGTGATTGTGGTTCCACAGTTTTTAGCTGATTCCGATTGCAATTTTTTTAATTGACCGGGAGTTAGCGCAACACTAATATTACTATATGACATCATACATAATTGATTGATTCTAAATCGTTCACAATTTCAATTACATGTTTTCCACTGGTGCATCTACCACTCTCATTCTTCCACCAACACCTTCAAGTAGCATTGATTTGTCGCTGAGAATGACAGCAACCGCTCTATAATCAGCAATAGCACCACGAGTCACATTAGCTCTAAAATGTATATCAACAACAGATTGTCTCATCAAATCGAGATGTTCCAGTGAGAAGTAATAGATTGGATACAGATTTTTAAAATCATATTGTGATATTTGCAAACCAGTATCCACATTTTGATCACGTGCCATAAATGACAACAGACGATGATAAACTCGTGCAATATGATTTTCTGTGTAATTAAGTTGTATATCCTCGGATGGTTCCTGTTGGCCGTTTATTCTCAGTGAGACGTCTTTCACACCTAATTGATCAAATATCATATGACTGAAACGTTGATCGCCAACTCGTGTGTTATCCTGTAACGCAATAAATATATGACGTGGCGCAGAAACGCCTTGTTTTGATGCTAGATTCCACGTGAATAACCCGTTCAGATTTGATTGCTTCACATCTGTACTCACGGTTAGCCAACTCAACAACGACTATCCTCCTTGGTCCATAAATGATAGTAATCGTTCTTCTGCGGTGATTGCTGGAGTCAACACTGGCATCCACAATGATATTTTTGTTAAATTGACTTTACCGGCATCAGCATTTGGATTTGCATTATCTGCTGGAATCCTCCAGATTGCGTCACTGTCATCACTCTTTCGTACAAGCGATACTGTATGCTTCGCTCCATAAATAACTTTTCGGACGTTTCTACAGAATCCAAATATATGATGCAGTGGAATCGCGCATGAAAATGATTTACGCGCTCCTTGCAACATTGAAATACGTGTTGCAGCTCCTAGATTGAAATTGACATCGTTGTTTATAATCATATCTTCGGCATCAATATTAGCGGTGCCAGCATTATTCTTTGGTCGTCTTACAACAAATTGTTTTCCTCCAGCGGTATTTGTAGCATCTTTTGCAAACATCATAGAAGGTCCTGCTGATCTTGTATAATCATCGGAATATCTCGCTAACCCGATTATTGTTGTAGCCACATCAACATCGCGATCTATCGCCTCAATTTCTTTTCCATCAATGAGATATTTTGCACTCTCAAATAACGCCATGATACCATTATTGACAAAACCGACTTGAGTACCAGCTGGATACGGTGCTGGTACAGCAGGAGTATTAGCAGCTGTTACAATTTCTCCTTCTACTTCAATAAACGCTTCAGCGGGTAGAAAGTATTTACTGGTATCATGGACTTGAAGATCGATTCTTGCTCGACTATTTGGGTCTATTGCATGATAGGCGTAATATTGATAATCGCGTACAGAATCATCCTTGCCAACTGGGGCGTCTATATCAAACGCTGGATCATGTGACTTTTTGAACATTTTATTCTATTTATCAGAGTCTAAATCGCGATTTTCCATTTTCATCGTCGTAGTTTTTTAAAGCCACTTCCTGCTATCATATTTGCAATATTGCTTTGGTCGGGGGTTAAAACCATCGACGCTAATTTTTCATCTACTGCGTTATTTATGATTCTACTAACACTTGCAGGCATTTCCGCTGTAGACGGTAACGGTTTTGAAAATCCTTTGGATTTCATCCGTGATTTCACTAATGATGTTAATTTATTCTTCGCAGTTGAAAACGCTTTTCCAGCAAGATCTCCAACAGCACCAATACCCTTATCACGAATAACATCAATTGCTTTCATTCCTAATTGTTTAGCCAACGGCATCACTTTTGGAGCCATTCTCGCAAATAACCCTGCAATGGTATTACCTAAACCATCTCCGTAGTATGCTCTATAAACCGGAAACCGTGAATTAACTACGTAGACGGGGGTTGGTTTATCATGATTGTAGTGTATGATCATTATTTGAAATCAGAAACAATTTTTCAATTGTTATTTATCTAATCAATTGACTTTTCAATTCAGTCACTATGATACCCACTTTCCACTAACTCGCCAATGAAATCTCGATATGTGCTGATATCCATGATACCACCCTGAAATAATCGTCTACAGATATCAGCTGCTTCATTAATTATTTCCGGTGAGTTATTTCCGGCTCGGAACCCTCCTACAAGAACCTCTAATCGTGATATATCACTGAGAACACTACCAGGACATGAAACGCTAGCGTTTCCAACTAGACCACTCCCCAGAAATTTCTTCTCATCGTATGGCTGTCTTATTTGGAGTTGAAATTTTCTCTTGAAGTCTCTGTATTCCTTCATCCTTCTATCTAAACCCCCAGTATTTATTTCATACACTATATCAGCCCATTCATTATGTGACATTCTATAATCCGAATAATTGTCCGTGAAAAACTTCTCTTGTGAATCATAGCTGTTAGCAGCGAATTCACCTAAATTGTCTATATCCTCGTTGAGAATTTGTTGTTTAGCGCTCTCGGTAAATATAATTGATTTAGGTAGTCCACTAACTAGTTCTTCCTGAAATCCTTTAAATTTTCGTTTCGAAGCGGTTGATATATCCTGAGGAAGTGATTGCAAGGATTTTTTTGTTTGTTTAGTTCTTTTTGCTATTTTTTCTAACACAGGAATAAGACCCTTTTCTTTTCTTTTACCGCCAGGATCATCTCCCAGTATAGCACGCTCTATCTCCTTCGTTGCTGTGGTTACTGGTTTAAACAATTCTTCAGATCCCGCAGCAAAATCAGTTTGAAGACTCTGTCGTTGTTGTAGTTTATTCCGTACAGAGTCACGAATTGGTACAAATCTCTTAATTGCATCCAGTCGTTCACGAGCCAATCGGGTTGTTAATGCTTCATTGACCATTATTTGAAATCAGAAACAATGTTTCAATTGCAAAACAATTTTTCAATCCGACCTAACACCATCGTGGAAGTGTTAAGGGCGTTATCATTGATGTTGAAAGTGTCATAATTGCTATAAAAATAATTAATATCACACTTTCAACATTTTATGACATGTCGGATGAGTTTTAATACCACCGTGGAAGTGTTATGTCATCGTGAGACACCTTCTATCAGGTATGTGGAAAGTGTGGAAATCCTTATAAAAATAATTAATACCACACTTTCCACATTGTTGTTTTTATTGATCATCTGAACCGTCCATCAATTTTTATTCAGTGTGAAATATTTTCACTGTTTTTGACATTATCAATCAAAAAATGCTAAAAAAAAATAAAATCTCTATGAGGGACGGTCACAATCAAATAATGATAAATGGTCAATCAAAATTGTTCATTTTCTTGAATTAACGCCCGTAGGTTTCTAATTTTAGAATTAACCTCCTTTTTCAATTCGTATTCGTACCCCAATTCTTTTCGTATTCGTTCTACGATGGTATACAACGGAGCGAACACACTTACGTCACTGGAAAATGCGAGAGAGTCCCGAATAGAATTCTGAATTCTCTTGATGAGCGCATACTTCTTTGGTAGCATATACTTGTTAGTGCTAACTCCGTATTCTATATCCTGAAAATCAGACATGATTTGATCAGGATTTAACCCATCTGATAGTTCAATATCCCAACTTTTCAATTTTGAAATCTCGGATAAAATGCTATTCATGTTTTCAGAATTCATTATTCTATAATAATGATATATTTCTAAATGAAAAATATGACGCATTAGACATAACTAAATTGAACTTTTTGTCCCGTCCTTTTTGAAATAGCCGATCGATAAATCCCCTCTGCAACTTTTCGTACTGAGGGTGAACAAATATCGAAATGCCTACCGGCGCTGGTTATTGATTGAAATATTTTTTCTTCGTTAGTTATCGTATTCAAAGATTTCACAGGTCTCTTCCCAACCGTTTTGCATTTTCCAGTCTTTCCTCGTTTGGTATTCTCACTTTGAGTAACAGCCTGCAGATTTGATAAAGAATTGTTTTTCGGATTAGAATCCTTGTGATCAATGACAGAATCATCCTCGATCAATCCATAAAAACATTCAAATGCGAAACGATGATTGAGATAAGTTTTCTTCCCAACAGAAAACATCAAGTACCCTTGATTATTCACAGCACCAACTGATTTCTTCAGTCTACAGTGTCTTACAACACCATCACTGGATGCTTCATAATTTGTAATCAAGGGATGGTGTCTGAATTCTTGGTTCATTCGTATACATAATACTATTGTTTGTCTAATTCATTGTTTGGTTTAATGATGAATCTTTCGATGTAGTCTTGAGGAGTTCTTATGATTTTGTCAGGGACGTTGTCAGTGTCAGGGACTTTTTCAGGGTCATAATTTCTGATTGATTGTCCATTTTTTATTCTTTTATCATAATAACGCTTCAACTCCCTGTATCGCTTTCCACCGCAATTCAAACACAACTGAGATTTTCCCCTAACCCCAACCCCACATCGTATGCAGGGTAACGGGCCAAGGCTTCCACGTCGAAAGCTTTGCATATGATACCCACAAAACTCATTTCTGCATGATTTGTTACACGGGGTTACTGATCCAATCATAAGCCACTTGCAGTGATTCATTATATATAAATTCTTCATTTAAATGCTTGTTTTAATTATAGCATGAGGGAATTAAGGAGAACGCCTTCGAAAAATGCTGAATTCAATGCTGATAAGGAGTTTAAAAGATTATTGAAAATTAATCCTAAATTTAATCTCGATAAACCAAAAAAACGTCCAATAGACGGAAACATGAAAGAGTTTAAGAGATTATTGAAGATTAATCCTAAATTTAATCTCGATAAACCAAAAAAAACGTCCAAGAGACGGAAACATGAAAGAGTTTAAGAGATTATTAAAAATTAATCCTAAATTTAATCTCGATAAACCCAAAAAACGTCCAAGAGACGGAAACATGAAAGAGTTTAAGAGATTATTAAAAATTAATCCTAAATTTAATCTCGATAAACCCAAAAAACGTAACAAAATTAATCCTAAATTTAATCTCGATAAACCAAAAAAACGTTTAATAGACGGAAACATGAAAGAGTTTAAGAGATTATTAAAAATTAATCCTAAATTTAATCTCGATAAACCAAAAAAAACGTCCAAGAGATTACCCTGGAAAGATGCTCAATTCAATCTCGATATAGTTTCTAATACACCAAAGAATACAATTCTTGATAAAGCCATGATTAGTAAAATCAGAGACTGTTTTAATGAATTCAAGCGTGATGGAGCATCTTATTGTTGGTCAACATTTCGAATTGATGGTGTTGTTGATGCTACCATGACTGATGAAAAAGCAGCAGTGATAATTTCACGTGTTGGGGAAAAAAAGTATTTTTTCCGAATCAAATTCATTATTGAAGTCGATGGCAAATGGATTATTAGGGATAAATTTGAACCAATTCTCAAGAATAAAAAAGCTGTCATTGTGAGTAGAGATTCCAAACCAGGAATTCTAACCGGCATTGACAAACCATACTACGAAAGATCTTATCCCGTAACAGCAATGGTTTATGGGATATATCCGTTAAATGATAAACCCGATATCGCAAAACTAGCTCCTATGAAATATTCTAGTTCACTGAATTGCGTGGCAACACGGGTAATGGAACACTTCACAAATGCATCCCGAGGAAATAAACTAACTGATCTGCGACGTAGGAAAATAACCGAATGGGAACTGACAGTGAAACAGCATGGTGCAAAGATTTCTGATATAGCTAAATTAGAAACATCATTAAGATTTCCAATAACCGTTATGACGATAACCGGAGAGGTTTTATACGAACCGAAATATAACAAAAATGGAGCGCCAATACAGATTATTGATCATAACAAACACGCGTGGACACCTGCGGTAACAGTATTTCCACGAGAACGAACCGTGAAATATATCCCTAAGGAGTTCGTCGGGGATGTTTTCTATGAAGAGAAATTATTCGATGCTATTCATGCGTTGTGTAAAGATGATCCTGTGTCAGTGTGGTTACTTAGAAGTGATGAAGATCCCGAAATTGGATTCGATCAATTTGTAAGACCAAATGGTGAATTATATCGCGTTGAAGAATTAGATAACAGAATGAGAAAAATCGCTAGTGATTTTTCACCGGAGAATTCCCATGAAAAACTACTCAAGGATAGTTTTACTATTCCATCAGTGGTAGCTCACTTCGCAAGAGAAAAAAACTCATGGCGTCCAACACGAAGTGATTTTCTCGAGGATGTTAAATTAAGTTGCGTCAAATTTGGTCATGGAGGACTGTGGAATACGAAATACTCACGTGATGGTATGATTTCAATTGATATAGCCGCGTGTTATCCCGGAAGTTTTCTCGGATATGGGGAATGTGCTGAGTACTTCAAACGATTTGGACACCCCACGCATGAAATGACTCGTGTTGCGATTAATGGACCATTACCTGATTTTGATTTAACCGGATTCGCTCGTGTGATATCATTCGAATTAGCTACAGGGTTACATCCGTGTAGTTATGTTTGGCTCGGTAGACACCTATCTGAAAAACACTGGATGCCAATAGTGCTATTGAGATATATGATTGATTGTGGTATGCTAATATCGTTGATTGTTTCCGAGGCTATTATATGCTATCGAGCTCAGAAAGAAGTTTGGCTACCACAACCCGATCTAGATAGAATAATCAGCGAACAGCGAAAACAATTCCCTGATTTCAATGAAGAACAAATCATGAATCGGTCTAAGAAGTTATTTGAAATTAAAAAAGAACAAGCAAAAGATTTTGGACGAAGAATAATCGGTAAATTTACCCAGGGTGGACGATACGACAATGCAAAATATTCTTCGCGGTTGATCATAGATATCGCTGAATACGATTTTATTGTAACGGATTTAATGAAACAGGGAAAACTTGTATCCCGTAAGGATGCTTTTCTATCCAATGGTGAGAAATTAGGTACGGTTGTTACCTACTGTGATGGATATAATTCCCAGTATACACATTTAAGATCATCTATGCTAGCCTATGCTTCTATTAATCTATTTTCGATGATAAATAGATTTCCTAATACCGCGGTTAGAGTGGCCACTGATTCGATGTATATACACAATAAGTACAAATCAGCTGTAGCGGCATTCACAGATCCCGAAGAAAATTGGGGGCGTTGGCGATTTAAAAAGGAGATGCTACATGAGTATTGTGAATCGGCAGACGTTGCCATGGATGATAAATATCTTTGTTGTAACCGTATTGAAATTCAATCAGAATTTTCTAATGCACCACCGGTATCTGATCCAGTATGTAGATACAAGACAGTTTATTTAAACGGTTGTGGTGGGTCAGGAAAGACAACTCGTGCAATTGAATTATTTCGTCGGTCAACCATGATTGTGTTAACACCGACTCACAGACTCGCCAGAGAGATGATACAGCGAGGGGTAAATGCCTGTACTTACCATAGTTTCTTTCGATGGAAGGGTGACAAATGGACTCCTGAGCGTATGGGTGATAAATTCATTCCTGAAATCATAATTTGGGATGAAATATGCACTGTGTCATTAGATGTATTACAAACATTTCTCGAGTGGTTGTTAAACAAAAACACAAAAGTCGTCATGTGCGGTGATCACGGCCAACCACCACCATTTGTCGGTGCATCTCCACATGAATGGCTAAGGGGTTTTGTAGACTATTATGAAGAAATTACCACTGATTATAGATCAATTGATGAACGATTACGAGAATTCAAAGCGCTAATTAGATTACAACCGGATAGAATCCAATGCGAAATAGCGCGTGAAGTGATTTCAGAAACTCCAATGAATGATTTCTGGGAAACATGGAGACCAAATGATTTGATAATTGCAAGTAGAAAAATAGTCAGGGACACACTTCAGATGAAGTTATTTGAATTGCATAAAGAAAAATTTGCAACGCTTCCAGTACCCCTTTGTTATAGGCCATCGGATACACGAAAACAGAACATTGAAGTTGATATTCCAGGACAGAGTGAAAAACAAATTCTCGTATTAAATGATATTGTGCTGGTTGATATCAGCGTCGTCGAAAATGCATTGCGTGCTAATAAATCCCCGTGGACGCTAGGATACGCAGCAACAATACATTCTTCACAGGGATTGACTATATCGGATACAATTGTTTGGATGGTGGATAATCACATCGAATGGTCGAATTTAGTCTATCTCGCAGTATCCAGAGTACGAAGAATAAATCAGCTTCGAAGAATTGTTTTCGATGATAATGACACAACAATGGATGATATTGATGTTAAAATTATTGATAAAAAACTCTCCGGTTACAGACAACAGGACAAAAAAAAACAACGAGAATTTGATATTGATGCTGAATTAATAATCACTTTGAAGAAACAACAGAATAATCACTGCGCGAGTTGCAATTGTATAATGCGTTGGCAGTATTCGGATAAAGATCCTCGCCAATTTACCGTAGACAGAAAAAATAACAGTCTCGGTCATGTCAGAAACAATGTGATGTTGACTTGTCTTGAGTGCAATAGACGCAACGGTGCTAGTTAAGACCATGCGGTGGCAATTGAGTATCCTCGGGAATTACCTGTAGTTGTTGTCGAGTAAATCCTCGTTGAGGGGCAGTTGAATCCAGTTTATAGACTGGAGGTCTACCCGTAGATCGTGTTATACTAGATATCTTGTGTGCAGTAACACTCCAAATAGGATCAGTAGCCCTTTTTTTACCACCCTCAAGCTCTCCTGGTTCGTATAAGTACCTAACAGTGACATTACTACCAAGAATTGGTTCTTTGAAATCTTTTTGTGGTTGTACGGGTATAGACTTCTTTTTAATAGCGTTGCTAGGTTTCATGTTGATTGTTCTAGTAATCTCATTATTCAGTGCAGTAATCACAGCTGGTAACCTTTTGACCCATTCACGGGATCGCTTTTCTTGAATGAATTCTTTTGCGTATTGATATCCAAATAACCGCTCAGCAATCGTCCGATTAAATCGTTCTACAATGGCCTGATCGCGATGTAGCGCAGTATGCCCTCGTCGTATGGTGACATTATGATGTTTCATTGTAGATAACACTGCACCCTGAAATTCCTTGCCAGGATCAACCTGCAATAGATTTGGCCAGTGCAGAGGACCTCGTCGATAAATCCTCTCAAATGCAGAAGCAACTTCAGTGGCTGATTTTGTTTTTAACGGTTCTGCTTCTTTGTATCGACTTGCAACGTCAACTACAGTTAAAGCGTATTTGTAACCACGATCATGAGGTAAAAATAATATATCAGCCTGATGAACTTCATTAGGAGCGGTCACATCAAAATGCGAGAATTGAATTTGTTTAGGCGGTGGTAGAAAAATTTGCCATAGTGCCTGTTTGGATAACCAATTAGCCGCAGTGGTTTTTTTCACTTTTGCAGCGCTAGCGAGTTTATGGACTGCTGATTTACCCCTCCAGTATCCTCTTGGGGAATAATAAATTGATTCCATATTATTAATTACCGGCACCTAACATCAATTTACTTTTCATAGCCGATTTTATTAAAAAGGAAGCCAATTTTTCTTTGAAGGATTTATCAGGAATAGCATTTAACGCATGAATTAATTTCACATCTGCTAGATGCCTGTGTTGCAGATTGCTGCTTTTATAAGCAACATCATGAAGGTGACAGGCCTTATCAATGGCGTTTATTGGTTCTTCACCGGGTCGGGACTGATTTTGATCATTGAGTCTGATATCAAGTCTGGTTCCCGGTCCACAGTAGCTATATCCTGGAAGGTGCTTTTCTCCGGGGTACTTTGCCCATGGGGTTCCAGGGAGCTTTGCCAATTTGGCTGCGATATCACCTCCTCGTTTTTTTTTAAAACATCTCCGAATTGTAAAATCTTTGATTTTGTAGAAACAAATCTGAACTTTTTAATACCACATGTTGCACATCTACCAGTAAGTGCTGATCTGTTATTTTTAGTTGTAACCGTCGTCACATCATTTGTGCTAGTACGCGTTTTACACTTCATACAATATAGATCCATAATTTATGTATAGAAATATGGATATAATTGATTTTTCAGCGACTAAAACAAGAGAACCAGTTAAGCATCATGCAGCGCTACCAAACTCTATCCGGATGATTATAATCGGGCCATCTGGATCCGGTAAAACGCAATTGTTACTCAATTTAATAATGAGATGGATGAAATGGGATAAGTTGTATTTAATTGCCCCTAGCGTAGATGATCAACGATGTTATGAAGTGCTAAAAGATTTTAACGACAGCGCGGTAGAAAAATCCGGAGAGGGTATTATTGAGTTTATAACCGATATCGATGAAGCACCGAGCATTGATGATATTGATGGAGATATTAACAATTTAGTCGTATACGACGATATAATGTTGGATAAACAAAAAAATCCTGCTAGGATCTTTTCCAGAGGCAGGCATAAAAACACTGACGTGATATATGTCACTCAACGCTACACTCAGGTTCCAAAAGTCATCAGAGATAACTGCAATATTCTTGCTGTATTCAACGGAGTTGATACTCATACTCTTAGAAATATATGGCAGACATGGTGTTCTGATATGGACTTCAATCAATTTAAAAACTTCTTTAGTCATGCTCAGTCAACCCCGTACGGATTCGCAACAATAAATTTGCATGATCCTCGGACACGATATCGTATCGGACTTGATCAAATATTCGGTTAAAATCATTTATTATTTTTTGTTAACCTGTAGCAGCAGAGAGGGTGGATGACAACAAGTTGCGACCAAAATTAATTAAAAAATCGTAAAAGTCTCCGTTTTCATTTTTTTAGTTAAAATGAGATTTCGTAGGGAAGGCTCGTTAAAATTTCAATCAATTTTTTGTCTGAAAACGTTGTAGGGTTTGCCCCTGAGACATTTTTTTTTGGTTAAAATGAGATCGTAGGAAGGCTCGTTTTAAGGATTCAATCAAAATTTTGTCTGAAAACGTTGTAGGGTTCACCCTCTCTGCTGCTAACACTTAGAAAACATCCCTAAATGATGTAATAAAC